>JASXTE010000002.1:13072682-13575182 GCA_030280995.1 Hemileia vastatrix | reverse complement strand
CAGCATAACACTTCATAACTCAAAACATCGTACATCACTTACATCTTAATATCATATCATATAAGAGTCATGCCTTCCTCACTTTCAAATCATGATAAATTACATAAAGCAATGACTTTCATGGCGCTTGAACTGCTCCTGGACTCTGATTCCGATTCTGATCTAGAAGAAGATTTTGTCGTTTTATCAAAAATGGCCAGGAAACGTTACCTTCTTCCCAGAAAGCCTCAAGTACTTCATACCCCCAAGTACACCATCCAAACACTTCTTAACCTATCTACACCCAGTTTTAGACAGCTGTTCAGGACTTCTCAGGAATGTTTCCTTAAATTGCTTGAGCTTATTCAGGATCATCCCATATTTCACAATAATTCTCAAAAAGAACAACAACATCCTTCAATTCAATTGGCCATCACACTATGTCGTTTGGGTTCAAATGGTAATGGAGCCGCTTTGAAACGTTTAGAAAATGTCTTTGATTTAGGGTATGGTTCAGTTAACACTTATACCAAATGATGTATCACTGCCATCAACTCCTTGGAATCTCAACTTCTCACCTGGCCAACAAAAGAAGAGCGACTTGAATCATCTCAGGTTATGCAAGCAGAGGGCTTTCCAGGATGTATTGGTTTTGTTGATGGTACTACTATTCCTTTGAGCCAGAAACCTGCTCAAGGTGGAAACAATTACTTTGACCGTAAAAAGAGGTAGATTATTTTTAACTCCTTTCATCCTCCTTGAAACTAACACAAACAAATATATCTTCTTTATAGATATTCAATTAACGTTCAGCTTATATGTGACGTAAACAAAAAATTTATATCATTCTTTGCTGGCTATCCTGGCTCATGTCATGACTCCTACGTCTTCCAAAGAATGCATATTTCAAATGAACCTGAAAAATTCTTTGATGAAAATCAGTATCTTCTTGCAGATTCTGCTTATGTGAATGGAAAGTATGTACTTCCTGCTTTTCGGGGAGCAGCTTCAGAAGACAGTCAAAATGCCAAATTCAACAATCATTTGGCAAAGTCAAGAGTCCGTATTGAACATTCTATTGGAATCTTGAAAGGCCGTTTTTCTAGTTTAAGGGAATTAAGAAGTCCTCTTAGAAATAAATCTGAAATGGAGGCGGTGATCAACTGGATTCTGTGTTGCACTATACTTCATAACCTACTTGCTGACCTCAAAGATCAATGGTTAGAGCTGTATGAAGATGAACAAGTTGATTCACCTCTGACTATATCCAACACTTCTATTTCTCAATCAACTAGTATAAGGGTGAAAATCCTTCCAATAACACTCCAACATTTTTCAACGCAATTTTAATTTTTTTCTCTTTCTCTTCAAATTATCAATTTGCATGTATTATTCACTGAGAATGGTAAATTTTTTTGCATATTTTTTTGGTTTTTGAATTTGCTGTTAAAGTCTTATTTTTTTTTCTCTCTGTGTTTTCTTTCATCAACTCAACATGAAATCGCATATTTTCAGCAAACACCACGCAATATAGGGGGAGGACTTGCTAGCAAGTCCGCAACTTGAAGTCAGATGGAAATCAGATGGAACTCAGACTGAAGTAATACTGAACTTTCACTTGAAGTATCACACAAATAACAATGGATCTATATTGAAAACATAGTGAAAGTGTGAGGATAACTGAATGGAAGCCAGAAAAAATCATTCCATGAGTCTACTCAATGCAAAGTATTTTTTGAAACAGCTTATTAAAATAATACTTTATTAAATTAATTTGATCAATAAAAATTGATTGACAATATTGCAATTCTTAAATACAATAATTTTATTAAAAAATTTCAGATTACATATAAAAAAAATCAGTGACTTTTTCTATTACTTACAACTGTTTTTACAGAATTGAAAACTATGTTTCAGCTAATATTTTATGGAAGTGAACTCTGTTCTTCGCCCGAAGAACAGAGTTCATCCTCCTATTTTCACACTCTGTTTGCACCAATCTCCATCCCTTTCAATTCTATCAACACATGCTTGTCTTCCCTTCCCATGCCTTTCGCTATCCTCCCAGCCCCATTGTATGCCATCCTCTTTTGATCCCCATTTCACCCCTCTCAACCTCTCCCAGACCCTTTTCTTCATTTAAAATGCCTCGGAACCCTTAATCTTCCCTTCCAACTCTTTCCCAACCTTTTCGCTACCCCATACACCCTTCCTCACCCCTCTCTCCAGCCTTAGTCCCAAACCTAGTTTCTAGACTTGATCTGCATTTTGGCTTAAGGAATTGTCATTACTTTAAAAGTAGTATACTTGACATATCTTATTTATATATTAATTAATTTATGTAATTATATTAAATTTTGATGACTTTCACCCTTTACTTCAATAAAATGCAGGGGAGGGTATTGCCAATTTTTTAAATCTGACATGTGAAATTGATGACTTAGAAAAATTTGGTGGTA
This sequence comes from Hemileia vastatrix, assembly GCA_030280995.1. NCBI lineage: Eukaryota > Fungi > Basidiomycota > Pucciniomycetes > Pucciniales > Zaghouaniaceae > Hemileia > Hemileia vastatrix. The sequence goes on along the minus strand of JASXTE010000002.1, from coordinate 13,572,744 downwards.
CCCACCCCTTGTTTCAATAAAATGCAGTGGAGGGCATTGCCAATTTTTTAAATCTGACATGTGAAATTGATGACTTAGAAAAATTTAGATAAGCAAACTTATTGACTAGAAAGTAAAGATAGAAAATTTTTATTATACATTCAAATTTTTGTCAAAAATAACGTACTATATTCTTTTCCTTTTATAAGTCAGCATATAAGAAAATATTACCAAAAAGAAATCAAACAAAATTAAATTAACTAGAAAAACAAATTATCAATTGAAAAGGTCAAGTAATTTTTTAATGTCCTCATAAGATTGGCCATTTTTAACACATTCCATAATGAAATCTTTTTTTTTAAAACTCTCTTGTTTTTCCAATTCACAAGTAGCCATTTCTCTTTGAAATTGACGGTCATTTACTCTTTCCATCTGCTCTACCTCAAATTTTTTTTCTTCCAAATCTAAGGCTTGCTGATCTTTCCTTAGCATATGATCAAACTTCATCTTCTCAAAGTCAAGGGCATTATTTGCAATAGTTGATTTCGCTGAGAAAATTAAATTGAAATAAATAAATAAATGAGTTAATGATTAAGATATATAGTAAACAAAACTTACTTATATCTTTTTTTTCAAAATAATCCTCAAGGGAGCCAAATGAGCTTGTTGAAGTATTACCACGTTTTAATAGATGGTTCAAGTTCATTGAAGTTGAGGCTCGACGCTTTAGTTTGGAGTTTGAACAAGAGGCTTCAGGAAGTTCTTCTAAAGCAGCTTCTAAAGAGGTATTCACATTTCCAGAATTGAGATAATTTAATGGAGATTGAGTTTGAGTAGGAGGAGACTAGAAAGAAAGAGAAATTCAGAGAAGAATTGAAGAAAAAACAAAAAGTAAACATACATTTAAATTTTGGGCCTCTGAGGATTCAGATCTTCTGCGATATAATTGTTCTGCTTGATAGTTGGGATCATCTTCAGCTGAACTATGGTTAGAAGGTGGAGGGGATTGATCTTCTTCAAGTAAAGGTGTGTTGGGAGGATTATAGGAAGGTTTGGATCCAGAAGGTATATGCTTAGTAGTATCGTGTAGAAACCAAGGGTTTACATCAACTCGGGTGCCAAAAAGATTATCCATTTCCTCATAGAAAGGACACATGACATTGAGCTTTTCGGAAACAGTAGTAATTCCAATCTCCAAATCATCATCGTCAATACCAAAGCCAGTTTCATTTACAGCATGATGAGTCTTTTTATATTTTGAATGGTAACTCTTAAATCTCTCCTTCATTTGTTTAGGATTGATATCGATTCTCCCCCTTGTTTTCTTCCTTACTTCATTGGCCATCAACAAGTAGCCATTAACCTTTGAAGAAGGTGGACGTCCAATACGAGTGGACTTTTCACATCCAAAACATGCTTCAAAATTTGATTTTATTTTAAGGAAGTTGATTATGATGAGATAATCATCCTTTTTAAGCTGACCTGAACCTGCCTTTGATTTTTCAGGTGTAGGGCTTGCTTTACGAGGAGACTTTTGTGACGAAGCAGATTTTTGAGTTACCTTTTGAGATTTGGAATGTCTGGGAGGCATTATGAAACTGGCACATAACAAGAAAAAAGATTAAAAAGTAGAAGAAATAAGTAAAAAAGAATGTAAACATGCCTGGTCAAAATATTGAAAATGTCAGGAAGGGGTGTGTGCCGAGGATTGATGGGTAGGTAGCGAGGAAGGTCAGTGTGTCACATGTTACAGGGATGGGGTAAGAAAGGAAGGGATGTTTTGTGGCCAAAATGTGGTTGTGAAAAAAAACGGGAAAAAAGTGCTGATTTGAGGTCATAACTGACACCCTTTTTTGAAATAAGTGACTTTTTTGCAAAATTTAAGTGCTGATTTGGTTTGAAATCCGCACTTAATTTAAGTGCAGATTTGCCAGAACTGACACCCCCTAATATGATGTGTTATGGTTCTTGAAAAAAAATTGAGTTACAATTGATTTGGCTTTTTTTTTTTTAGGAATGTGTGTGTTTTCTATATATTTCTCATAGGGGGATGTGATTAGCTTGCTATAAAATAAATAACCATGAAAAAGTAGATGATAAAATAAAGGAAAGGGATAGAATATATATCTTGAGTGTGTGTGAGAGAGAGATAGAAAGAGCCAAAAACATTGTAGTATAACATGATGTATACCAATAAAAATAATAATATTATTAGTATTGTACTTATTTATTTAATCCTCACACCTGATGCATAAGTAAATTAATAAGTCAATATGTCAGTCACCGAAGTGGGGGGGGGAAATAAGTATTGTTACTGGTGATGGTAAGGAGATAGTCATGAATACATATGAACATGGAGGTATCGTGCTGGATGGTGAAACTTGAGAAAAAACAGAGGGCAGTTGTGATGATGGAAGCAGATGAGAATAGTATATGAAGGCTTTTTTTTATTTTATTTTTTTGTTGTTGTTTTGTGGTAAGAGTTGAATAGATGAGGGTTTTTTGATAGAAAGAAAGATGATATGATATTGTTTTTTTTTTTTTTGTGTCATTGTTTAATTATTCTTTGATTGATGAGTTTCAATTTTTTTTTTTTTTTTTTGCCTATTTCTTTTTCTTTTTCTTTTTAATTAGTTCATGTTGTCATAGGCTCTTTTGGTGGAATAGATTGTTTCTAATATGATTAATTTAATTACCCTTTGAATACTTGGTTTCTCACTAACTAAAAATGAGGTGGAGACGTTTCTCTCCCTCTCCCTCTCCTTCTCCCTCTCTCGCCTCCCCCCCCCCCTTAAATTAATTCAAGCCAAAGGATTTGTATAACTACAAGTTTTTTACAAAAATTGACATTTTTTTAAAACAAATGATGAACAACCATTTTGTCCTACCAAATCACTAACTTAACTTAACTATATTTAATGATATCCAACAATTTATCAGTATTTAAATATTGGAATTTATAGGAATATGGTGACATAGGGCGAAAGGATATTAAACTAGACATCAAATAATTTTTATTGTCCCTGGTAGTACTCTAGTTATGTTTATGGTCTAAGCTATGGAAATGCTTTGATTGAGCTTCTCCTTTCCCATATCTACATAACAAAGACAGAAAGACAGGACAAATGTGTGCATTAGGTGAAGACAATATCATTAAGTGAACCTCTTTCTCCCCTTCTAAAAAAAAGGAAAAATAGAAAAAACATAGGAAGCCAAGAGCATATAAGGTTAATATAGACTGGCTGGAGGTGACATTTTTTGAAAGTCGAAAAAATTAAGAGTTCCAAATAACATGATATGAACTTCATGGCATGATTAACACCAGTGGTATTAATCTTTTTTTTATTTCTTTTTTCTAAAAATAGATTCATTCATGGGGCTCCACTACATTTTGATTTTCCAGACCTTCATTTAGTGGTTAAATTTTCATATCTATTGAACCTTGCAGATGTGTTTAGCTTCAATCACAAAAGTATAATTCTATTCAAACATCACTAGAAAAAAAAATATACAAGAAGATTGTTCATAATATAAGCAAAACTAATATGCTATAAGCCAGCAGAATGAACATGTTCTGAAACTTTAGAAGACAATTAATTCTCTACTTTTTGTTTTATTAGGCAAGAATTTATTTTTTTATTTTATTTTTTGAAGTATCAATAATATATACTTAAGCGTTAAATTTTTTATCTTCCATTTCTTTCCTGGCAGCAAACTGTGCATCTGATTCACCGCGTTTTCTTCGATGAACATCAGGGATATTGGGTCTTCGGCGTACGAGCCTTGATTTACGTAATGCTTGATTAGCGTCATCAGGACATTCGTAACATTCCTTTCCTGTGGGTGGTCGGGCGAATGGATTTTTCCACAACCCACGAAGGAGCTTCAAAAAAAAAAAAAGAAAAAGAAAAAGAAAAAGAAAAGAAAAGAAAATCACAAGACAATGTAAGAAAAAAAATATTATTATCTACAAAATCTAGATAATCACGAGACAATCACTCACCTTTGCCAATCGACAAGGTTCAATTTCCTAAAAATAATTAAATAGTAACCATAGTTTTGCGATGATGAGACATTATATATGATTGTTAGTTTAATGAGTGAATTAGAAACTAAATACCTTTGGATAATTAATGATCCTTTCAAAGTCAGGGTAATATGGCTTGTTCTTCCATTCAAGTCGTCTATTGAACTCTGTTTTGTTCGATGCTATATACTTGATTAAATTTATTAACTCGGTCATATTGTAATCTTTGACGTTAATCGCGGCATCAGGCCCAGGTAAAAATTTCTCAAACATCGGTCCTGATTGTTGACCAAGATGTAACGGGATCGACCCGGCTGAAAGCGCTTGATAATACTATATATAAGCTACACATTAGTCTACTCCTGTTCTGAATAACTAATAAAAGAGTACGAAACATATAATCGAACCTTTTCCGTTACGTAGCTAAATAATTTAAAAAAGCAAACATAACGCCATAAATAATGAGTCCATATGTGCGAGACGACTTTTTAGAAAAACATGAATAAGCTTACTCCTCTTCATTTGCATTTTCAAATGCTACGGTAAATTTATAATGAGATATAATTTCCATTTTTTCGTCCCATCTTGAAAGCGTTTTGTTGATACCGTATCGTTTCAGTTCGGCATCTACTTGAGCATTATTATTGCAATAGCCAAATGAGTCTACCTGACCAGGCAGTGCTTTCATGAGAGCATTCAAGACCCCAGTTCGATTATTCAAAGGTCCACAGTTTGAGATGAAAGCCGCCATAAGTTTGTCGCTTCTTCGTTTTTCAAATGGCAATGGCCGTTTTCTCAAATCAATAAAACCGTAGGCGTAAGGTATTGGGACATCTGAAGTTGTGCGATAAGTTATTTCCAGGTCAAATGCATCTTTAGACTTCGCTGCGAGGTCTTTTCGTGCTTTTGCAAGACGTGGGTAATATTCAGCGTTTTCCAAAGACCAGAATGCGTGTTGTTGCCAGGGTCTTTCGGCCCGTAATTTGGTGGCATTGAATTCATTCTTAGGGTCCTCCGTCAGGCTCCAAACAATGACTTCAGCAACGTGAGCATCGGGAGTGAACAAGACAGGGATAGCGCATTCCTCAGGCTTGAGGTCTTCGTGGTCAGGGTTGTTGGCCCAATGAATAATAACTGGCAATCCATTATTTGTGCGATTGGGCACCCATGCCGGTATTGCGGGTGTGAGTCTTGAAGAGTTGGAAAACCTTCCAAAAAACTGCTGTCGTGATGAATGCAAAGGATATAGTAGCCAACGTCCAACAAGTAATACCGTAATGCCACCCAGAAAAAAAACTACTGCCAGTGCCAACACAATATTGAGGGAGGAATGGGGGGGCACAAGACGAAAATCTGAGAATAAAAGTGGCTGCTCTTCATTTCCATCCTCATCTTTAGAGCCGTAACACAAAGAGTGACATTAATAATTGAGGATGGATAGAGATATGATAATAAGCGACTTCTAACCTGATGAAGGACTTTCGGTGGCCAAATTTTTATTGGAAGTAAGCTGAATAGCAGAATGAGGGGTATTTGAGGAGCCTGCTGAGTGTCGATCAAAAACCAAAGTTTTTAAGGAGTCCCACATGATATAAAACAGAGGATGAAAGTGACGTTAAAGCGAAACGCGAGGTGGTTGAGCTGAAGCCGGGATGAGAAAGAAAAAAGAGGGGAAGAGAGAAAAGCAAGCAAGAGTTTGCAGAAAGAAACAATAGCAGGAAATTTAGGGGAATAATCCTCAGTGGATTGAAAGAAAACAATTATTTCGAAAGACCAGCACTGCCCCAACAATCAGGTATAAAAGTCTCTCAGTAGTCACAATGTGTATTACAAAGCCACGGCAAATAAGATACGCAGGTTCTTGGATCTTCGAAAATTAAGGTCTTGTTGTCATACGGCTGCAACGTCTGCTTAGAAACAATATGTTGCGAAGTCCTTTAGCGTGCCTCCTGATAAAAATGTTGTACTTATTGGAGTGACCCTCGTAGAAAAGAAAGTATATAAAGGGTATAATATTTGTAAGATTTCAAAACGTGAAATAATGATCTGGCGCATTCTGGCTATACTACATACATACAAAGTGAAGTGTACTGATGGGTATATTAAAGTGGAGTGGTGCATATTTTTGGAACTCTCACAATAATGAGAATCCAATTTTTTTTTCAAAATAATATGAAGAAATAATACAAAATACCAAATATATACCCAACTCTTCTTTACTTTGTGCGGAATAGATACATATTTGTGCATGAACTGAAAGTAAAGTATCACCACTATTAGAGCACCAATAATATTTTATTCCATACAATTTTCATACCACGAGGGATATGGAAGAAAACACCATTGGAAAAGTTTCTGGTGCAGCCAAGTAGGAAAAGCTTGCCGAATTTTTGAAAAAAAAAAAAATCAAATTTGCTTTCACGAAGAAAATGAGTTGCCTATTTAAAAGGGCAGGTGATAGGTCGGGAATACTCCTTTTAAAATAAGCAAATCGTTTTTTGGCGAGGCAAACTTTTTTTTTTTTGTTAAAATTCCCGCAACTTTTTCCAACTTGGCTGTCAACTCGTTAGTGTTTGCTGGAAAAAGCAGCAATTAGCGAAAGAGGGAAAGATGAAACGAAGAGCTGAATGAAAGACGACCCCTCTCATATTGCCTGCAAACTTGTGATGATTTCAGGTATTTGCAATGCAGAAATTATACGGAATTCGGAAATCGTCAAATGTTTTCACGAAGTGTTGTGGGCTTCACATTCGTCAATACTTACTTACATCGCTTGCAGGTAGGCAGGGCGACACAGCAAATTGATCAAAGAGTAAAGAGAAAAATATACTGAAGTCTAAATTTAATAAGATATTCAAGAGGCTAAGTTAGGACACTAAACGTCGTTCTAGTTTTCATTTCACTGATTCTCCGTTTGACTGTCATGGTGGATACTAAAGTATGGTTGACAATGACTATTCATGACTGTTATGTACTCAACTACGCCGCAGCAAGCATGTATATAAACCTTGGATGATGAGAAATGAAAAAGTGTGGAATCCCAAAACGTGAACCACCATCATTAAAGCATCTACCTCCGTTGCAGTAACATTTTGTTGACACGGCATTAGATTCAGTCCCGGAATAACCAATTTTATTACTATAATCAGTGCTTACCTGTTGACATGGCATTAGATTCAGTCCCGGAATAACCAGGGAAAAGATCTTGGGTCATGTCAACAAGTTTATATATATGGAAACTAAGTACATAGTTTTAGGTACCTAACACATTTCAGTAGATAATTGCATAATTGCTGCATCCATTGTTACTGAAATGAGGTTTCACACCCTTGTATGCAGATTCAGTTAGCAAACACGCGTCGGGAAAATTTCCACACCCTCGTGTTAACTTGCCCATTCAGTAAACTCTACTTTTTTTTTTCTTGCGTTCCCACTACTCATTTCACTTTCCTAGATGGAACAACTCATACTTGATGAATTTCTCACAATGGAAGAAGAAATAATTGTATTTCCTGAATTGCTAAACTCATATAATACAACAAGGCCTAGAAAAAAAGAATTAATCAATCAGGACTGTGTTGAAGGACATCATCACTTAATGAAAGATTATTTCCATGTTAATTGTACATACAACAACCATCTCTTTGAACAATGATTCCAAATCAGCAAAGAACTTTTCCAAAAGCTGTCTACAGACTTACAGGAATATAATGCATTTTAGCTTTGTGTCATGCGCCACGTGACACTTGAAGCAAAAGTACCTCAATTACACCACTATTCAAGCCTAACTCCTAGCGATATGTGAAAAGCAATCTTGGAACAATTACCTTCTATTGTGTTCTCAAATTAGTCACACTATTCAAACTTTAAAATTATCTTAAAAAATAAAGACACTTACACTTTTCAAACTTAAGCAATGTATGCACAGTCTAGCGCTAAGGTTGAGGCAATCTTCAAAAGGGGTAATTGTCACCAGACGACCTACGCACAAGGTCGAGGATGTTCCTGAAAGTGAGATGAGAGATTTAGAAACTTCTTTGAAGCACAGAGGAATGATTTGAGGAAGTGATTCGAAGGTCACTCAAAGTAAGAGCTACAGGTTCGAGGTAGATTCGAGAAGAATTATAAAATAGTTTCAAAGGTAATAGGAATTCTTAAGATCTCACAAAGGGTTGGAAACTCAATAATCAAAGATTTAGGATTTAGAAATGGATATTGAGAAAATAAAAGAAAGATACAATAACAATGATTTAACTTAAAGATTTTACCACTATTAATGTAAATACGTTTTATAATTTAATTCTAAGGAATATTGAACCAAATACCCAACCCTTTTATATCCTTTATTCCTCCTCACATTGACCTCCCTTTCATCGCACCATTCCCATACCATTGACCATTACTAACATACACTTAGAACCTCTTTGCTAAATATCCGTCCATGCTCAATTTACCCCTTTTTAATTAATTAACAAAACTTTTAATGAAAACTACTACTGTACTATTACGTTGATCCTAGCGCTGTGCGTCGCTTATTGAAAAGGAGACTAAGGCACCCTATTGGGAGATTGACTAATTTAGATTTAGAGTTTAGGCTAGCACAGTTAAATAGTAAGTACACAAAGGGGAATCGCAGTTGCTATGGAGAATTGCTTTCTGCGCTTCGAGTATAGATTTAGGACTCGATATTATTGATTTAATGAGCTGCTTTTGCCTCGAGTGTCACGTGGCGCGTGACAGATGCCCGGGTATAAGAATCGCAAAATCCGTTGAGCTTGAGCCATCTTCTCACACTAGTTTCCCTTCTTCTATATTTTTTCCCTTATTTATTAATTTCCCTTTTATAATGAATTGCCCTACTCCCACACCCTAAAGCGGATGGGGGAATGATTACGCAACAATTTTCCCAAGCTTGCACGGCTTGTGAAAGCATGGAATACTTCTGTGTCGAAAGTACAGCGACTCGAGGCCCTTGCCAGAAATGCGAGTTTTGCCGTTGGCGACGAGTGGCGTGCGATGCGTTGACGAAGAACGCAGAGATCGAACAACAGTTTACCAAGACCAAGTTTTGGGTAATCCCTAAAACAAAAGAGGTGGTCGAAGACATTTGGGATGTCTTGGTTGGAGATGAACAATCGGTGGGGGAGAATGATAAGGAGCTCAACAACGAGATCACAACCTGGGTAACCCAGGCCACGAGTTCGAAGCGGGGTGTCGAAGAAGAGGTCGACGAATTGGTGGAGGAAGATGAAGATGAAGTCCCTGTTCCAGGGCGGGCACCCAAGAAACGACGGGTAGTCATCGAAGATGACGAGGAGGAAAGAGAAGCAGAGGTAGAGGTGGCACCAAGGTTATTCTTAGAACCTGACCCCATCTTCGAAGTAAGCTTTTAGTTGTTGTTTTTTTTTTTTTAAGGATGAGGTTACTGATGAGTTTTGTTTAGACATCGAATACCATCGAAGACCCAATTGGGGAGCCTGCGTTGCTTTTGCCAGCTGAGGCAAACCCTCCGGTCACGGGTGGAAACAAAGAACCTGAAGACACACTGGACCAGGTGTGGTCAAAGAAACCTCATCAAGGTCGACGAGTAAGGTTCGCAGAAGAGTTGTGTGGGGAGGTCGACACAATTATCGACGCTGCTTCCTTCGACATGGCAGAGGAACTCTTGGAGATTGGAGAGGTGGTTCCGGTAGGAGAGGAGGAGGTATTTGAGAAATGCAGGAAGGAGATAAGGGTAGTTTTGGAGAAGATGAAAAGATTGGTTTGAGAAAAATTAAAAGAGAAAAATTTGAAATGAAAAGGAGAGATGTAAAGAAGTAGAAAAGTAGAATTGTATTGTAGTTTTATTTTATTTTATTTTATTTTATTTTATTTTTTTTATTATTGTAGGTGAATATTATTATTTTTATAAGATTTAGGAGAGAGAGAAGAAAAAAGAAGTTTTTTAAATAAAATTTTGCTTTAGAGTTTGAAAGAAGAAAATTAAAATAAGAAAGAAAGAAGTTATTTAATTGAAGGAAGTTTTAAGTTTTTTTTTTTTAAAAGAAAAAATCTATGTAAGAAAAGAGGGAGAAAAAGAAACGGTTGGTGATTGAGATGAGTTTGTTGAATTGAGAATTTAATGAAAGAAGAATTTGTTTTTTTGCGAAAAGTTGTTGATTGATTTTTTTTTTTTTTTTTTTTTTTAGGAAATTTTAGTTGAAAAGAGAGGAAGAAAAAAGAAAAGAAAAAAAAACAGAATTTAGAATTTAAAGAGAATTTGAAAAGAAGAATCCTTTGTTCAAAGAATTTTTATAGGGAGATTTAGAGGTTGAAGTTAAGTTCAAGGAAATGGTAGTGTTGTACAAGATTTGATGATTTGAAGGAAAGAAAGTTTTAAAGCGAGAAAAAATTTTTAGGAAAGAAAATTTTAAAGAGAATTTTAAATTTAAGAAAAGAATGTATTTAGAGAATTGAAAAAGAAAGAAAATATTTTAGAGAGATTTAAGAGTTTTTTTTATTTTATTTTATTATTTATGTTTATTCTATTTATTTTATTTTGTTTTAATTTTTTAATTTTATTATTTATGTTTATTCTATTTATTTTATTTTATTTTATTTTTATTTTATTTTATTTTATTTTATTTTATTTTATTTTATTTTATTTAATTTTAATTTTGATTTTACTTTTAGCTGGTTTTGGAGAAAAATTTTATAGAAGGAGAAGAAAGAAAAAGAAGAGAGAAAAAAGAAAACAAGGCTAAGAAATTTAAGAGGTGTTTTAGATTTTTTTTTATGAGAAAAAGAAAGAAAGAAAAAGAAAAAGAAAATAAAAGAAATTTTAAGGTTTTGGTTTTAAAGGATATTTCAAATGAAAAGATTTTAGGAGTTCAGGGGCATTAGAAACATTGATGGCTGGTTCCCAGGATGTTTTGTCTGAGTCATTGAGGAAGCCTTCCCATTCCACGAGGTATTGAAGTTTCCCCTTGCGTATTCTTGAATCAAGGATACGACTTACTTCCCACTCTAGATGATCTACTACTTCGACCGGTTCCGGAGGGGGTTGGTTCTTGCCCGGGTATATTTCTCGAGCCAGTTCCAGGAGAGATACATGGAAAACAGGGTGAATTGCCTGCCATTTAGGAGGTAACTTGAGTCGAAATTCAGTTTTAGAGACTTCAGAGTTGATTTCGAATGGTCCCAAGCGCTTTTCAGCCAGTTTCTTTGATGGTCGTGTTGTTCGAATGTTTTGTGCGTCGAGCCATACTTTGTCGCCTGGTTTAAAGGAAGGAGCAGATTGTCGATGTTTGTCGGCCTGTTCCTTGTATCTTCGAGTTGCTGATTCCAAATTTGTTTTAAGTTCTTTTTGGAGTCGTGATATAGTTTGAAGATAATGTTCCGCAGGATGATTAGTTCCTACATGGATTGAGTTGAATCGAGGATGTCGTCCATAAATGGTTTCGAAGGGAGATTGTTGTGTTGAAGAATGAGTCGAGTTATTATAAGCAAATTCGGCCAATGGTAACCATGTGGTCCAATCGTCTTGTTGGTAACTGACATACATTCAAAGATATTGTTCCATGATTTGGTTAACTCTTTATGTTTGACCATTGGTTTCAGGGTGATAGGCCGTGGAGAGGTTCCTCGTAATATTGAGTTGTCGACACAGTTGGGTCCAGAATGTGGATACAAACAATGAGCCTCTATCTGAAATAATATCATTTGGTAAGCCGTGTTTAGAAAATACATATTCTAGAAAAAATTTTGACAAATCTTCTGCTGTAGCAGTAGTAGTGGTTTTAATGAAAATAGACATTTTTGAAAATCTATCTACTATTACTAATATAGCATCAAAATCATTAGAAAAAGGAAGTTGAGAAATGAAATCCATCAATAAAGATTCCCAAGGTTTAGAGGGAATAGGAAGTGGTTGAAGCAACCCATGCTTCCGGTGACGGGGAGCCTTATTCCTATTACATTCGTAACAAGCTTTTATATAGGCCTTGATTTCCCTGGTCATACCTGGCCAGAAGAAATCCCTCGCTATTAACTGGTAGGTTTTATCAACCCCAAAATGACCAGCTAATGGAGAATCATGTCGACTGTTGAAAATCCATAATTTTATCTCATTGTTGTCGGGTATGACTACTCTACCTTCGAAGACTAATAGACCTGATTCAATACTAAATCTTTTGGCCCCTTGCTTCAAGAGTATTTTGTCTTTTAACCCTAAAAAATATTCGTCCTTCGACTGAGCTTCGAGGATGTTGGATAGTGGATTTCGAAAAGATTGAATTGTCATCAAATTAAGTTGATGAGTTGTTAACATTGATTCGTTGAAGATTGATTGCAAATTTGCTGGGTTCTTGTCAGCAAATGCGTCCCCCCGCTGTGGGTAAACGTCGTCCCGATGTGACAAGATATCTGGGACAATGCAGTTTTTTCCTGGGCGATAGGAAATAGAGAAGGAAAATTCAGATAAAAATTCAGCCCACCTGGCTTGACGCCTGGTTAACACTTTGGAAGACATGAAGTATTTTAAAGCATTATGATCTGTTAAAATTTGAAAAGGACTGTCTAGGCTGAGAAGAAAAGAACACCATTTTTTAAGACAATGGATAATAGCTAAAAGCTCTTTGTCATGAATTTCATAATTTAATTCTGCTGCAATGAGTTTGCGTGACTCAAAAGCAACAGGATGAAACAATTTTGTTTCAGGATTTAATTGGGAGATGACCCCTGCAATAGCATAATCGCTTGCATCTGTCTCAACTATTGTCGAAGCAGAAGGATCAAAATGTCGAAGAATTGGGGCTGTGGTGAACACCATTTTTAGTGCTTCGAATTCCTTTCGTGCTGTAGAAGTAAAAACAAAAGGAATGTCTTTTCTAAGAAGAGAAGTAAGATTGGAAATAGTTTTAGAGTAATCTTTAATAAATCTTCTATAGAAGTTTGCAAAACCCAAAAATCCTTGGAGCGATTTAATGTTTTTGGGCTCAGGCCATTCCAGGATTTTCTGGACTTTTTTGTCATCCATGACTAAACCGTCAGTGGACAACGTAAAACCCAAAAAATCAATTGATTTGAGGTGGAATTCGCATTTATAATGCTTGGGGTAGAGACCATGATCTCGAAGACGATTTAGGACCTGTCGAACATGATGAATATGTTCATCCAGTGTCTTTGAGAAAATTAAAATATCATCTAAATAGACGACTACAAATTGTTCAACAACATCTTGAAAGATGTCATTAACAAAAGTTTGAAAAGTTGAAGGTGCGTTACATAATCCAAAAGGCATAACTAAATATTCAAAACTACCAAATCTAGTGCGCATTGCAGTCAGTGGTTCATGACCTTCTGCAATGCGAATCAGATTTTAAGCGCCTCTGAGATCAATTTTAGAAAAGAAATTAGCACCATTGAAAAGGGTAAGAAGTAATGACATAGGAGGAACAGGATATGCATTCTTCTTAGTGACTGTGTTGAGCTCTCTATAGTCAACACACAACCTAAGACTACCGTCCTTCTTTTTTACAAAGAGGACAGGGGAGCCGGTTGGAGATTTACTGGCTCTGATGAAACCTTTGGCTACATTCACTGCAATTTAGTCTCGAAGAACTTGAGATTCATCCTTTGACAAAAAATAGACGGGACCTGCCGGAGGTACTGGGCCTATTAACTCTATTTGATGGTCATAGGGTCGATGAGGTGGTAACTTATCGGCCTTGCGGATTGAGAAAACATTGAGGAAATCGTGATAGATTTCTGGTAGAGTTGATTTAATGGCTTCAACGTTGATTTGGTCGTCCTCTTCATCTTTGAGAGAATCTGTCGAGGGGATACCTGTATTGAGAGAGCAGAATTCGATTACTTCGAGGCAATTTAAATCCTCTTCGAGTGAAGTTATTGAGCTAGAAGGGGTAGCCAATTGCTCATTTAGAGAAAGATCAGATGCTTGCAAGTCATCTGGCAGAGATTTGTCCTCTAGCAGGACGTTGTCAGGCGGGTTGTTTAACTCCCTATTGACCTGCATTGAAGAATCAGAAATATACTTAGAGCGTGGGGTGATCAATCCCCTAGTCCAATCAATTTCGGGATTCCAATGCGTTAAAAAGTCATGGCCAAGAATGGTATCGTCCATCCTTGGGGCGTCCAAGACTGATAATTCCCACTCGAAGGGGGGAAAGTTCGGAAAGTTGAAAACCCATAAAACTTTCTTACTTACCCAATATTTGGGTTCCTCTGATTCGACCAAATAGATTGGAGTTTGATCGATATCTGTAAATGTTAGTTGAAGCTTCTTGGCAAAAGATAAACTAACAAAAGAAATTGAAGCTCCAGAGTCTATAAGACAACTGAAGGGGATAACCTCCTTAAAAAGAATGAATCTCAAGCGGTTTAAGGCAACTCCAGTCCTTAAGACATGGAGGTTCTGTGCACTGGGAGAGATAAGATAGTTTGCTTTGCACACAAGTAAACCATCTACTAGTTTTTTGACTTCGAACTAGTACCTTCTCTTTCCTTCAACTTTACACAGTCTTCCAACTTGTGCTTACCCCCACAATACATACATAACCCATTATCTGCTCGTCTCTTCCTCTCAGCTTCTTTAAGTTCCCCTTTAGGATCTAGTACTTTGCTGATATCGCCTGGGGTCAAGCCTTTTGGTCGAGGTTTATCCTTTCCCTTATTGGGTTTGGATTGAGTCGAGGAGGATTGATTTGGTCGTGGGTGTGAAGAAGGTCCCGATTTAAAATTTAGGCCTTGAGATTTGTTGGCATATCGACGATGTTGAAGTCATCCTTGATAAACGCCGTCAAGTTTGAGGTTTTGATCCATTAAATCCGTTAAAGTAGTCATCTTCTGACCGTGAAGATTTAATTGATCCAGAATCCTCAAAGGAAGTCCTTTCTTGAAATGATACTTAAGGGCAGCATCATTCCAACCTACTTGAGTTTGAAGTGCTCTGAAGTTCGAGATATATTCAGAGGCTTTACCATTATCACTCATGCAAAGAAAATCAAGTTCAATTTCTGCGTTGTCAGTTTCATTAGGGTCCCCAAACAACGTAAAAAGTTGGTCTTCGAATTTTTCCCAATTATTGATAAGTAAGTGGGTTTCTGTCGAAGAAAGCATGAGCAGATAAGGTTCGAACCATCTTGCTGCTTTCCCGGCTAGGATTGAAGAAGCGTAAACAACCTTTGATCGGTCGCTGTTAAAGGTTCGAGGGTCATTATGGAACAGTAGCTTGCAGGTTTGCAAGAAGGGTCACAATCTGTCGGGGTGATCTCCGTCGAATTTGTCAGGAGATTTCATAGAAGGAGTTTTGAACTTAGATCCCTCTGAAGACGTTGGATTTGAAAGGGTTTTCATGAAAAGTCTCATGAAATCTTCCAGAGAGTTAGATGGTCCAGGTTCTGAGGATTGACCAGAAGGGTGATTGGCAGGGGCGGATGGTGCCTCGTGCATTGTATCCTCCCCTTCTTCTTCATCACTAGAATCCTCAAAATCTTGTGGGATGTCTTCTACAGATTGAACTGAATGTTGCCGTTCCCTTTGGTTGAGTGGTTCCAAAGAGTGAGTGCGGGAAACAGACCTTGTGGCTGTTGGCCTGCCCCTAGTGCGAGCTCAAGTAGTAGCGCCCAGAGGATGAGTGCGTTGAACAGGTGCCATTTTAAGACTTTATAAACACCTAAAAGGACATAGTAGTGCAAAGAATGAGAACTACAGAGAATTAAATTATACTGTCACCGGACAACCTACACACAAGGTCGAGGATGTTCCTGAAAGTGAGATGAGAGATTTAGAAACTTCTTCGAAGCACAGAGGAATGATTCGAGGAAGTGATTCGAAGGTCACTTGAAGTAAGAGCTACAGGTTCGAGGTAGATTCGAGAAGAATTATAAAATAGTTTCAAAGTTAATAGGAATTCTTAAGATCTCACAAAGGGTTGGAAACTCAATAATCAAAGATTTAGGATTTAGAAATGGATATTGAGAAAATAAAAGAAAGATACAATAACAATGATTTAACTTAAAGATTTTACCACTATTAATGTAAATACGTTTTATAATTTAATTCTAAGGAATATCGAACCAAATACCCAACCCTTTTATATCCTTTATTCCTCCTCGCATTGACCTCCCTTTCATCGCACCATTCCCATACCATTGACCATTACTAACATACACTTAGACCCTCTTCGCTAAATATCCGTCCATGCTCAATTTACCCCTTTTTAATTAATTAACAAAACTTTTAATGAAAACTACTACTGTACTATTACGTTGATCCTAGCGCTGTGCGTCGCTTATTGAAAAGGAGACTAAGGCACCCTATTGGGAGATTGACTAATTTAGATTTAGAGTTTAGGCTAGCGCAGTTAAATAGTAAGTACACAAAGGGGAATCGCAGTTGCTATGGAGAATTGCTTTCTGCGCTTCGAGTATAGATTTAGGACTCAATATTATTGATTTAATGAGCTGCTTTTGCCTCAAGTGTCATGTGGCGCGTGACAGTAATTGTGGATCTGAGGGTAAATTAGGAGTTCTGTGATAGAAGGAACAGGATAGAAGGAATATAAAGTTAGACAATTGATGGGAATTCCAGTGGATTAAATGGGTCTGTGGGTATATGGTGGCTGGGTAATTAATGGGTCAGTGTAAGGAGGAATAGGATATTTAAAGGGGGTTACTTTGGTTTGATGTTCTCTAGAATTAAATTATAAAATATATTTGTGATAGTAGTCCAACTCTTATTAAGGCTATTATTATATTGGTCCTTTTATTTCTTAATAATCAATTCCATCAAATCCTAAAATACTTAACTTTCCCTTTGATTATTAAGTTTCAACCCTTTGTGAGATTTCCAACAATAGTTAGTGTCCTGACCTTAGACATTAATTATTCCTCAAAGATTATTAGGAAACATTCTTAGTTACTCAGTTCTATCTTTGAATCACTTCCTTGAAGTAATCCTCTGTGCTTTGAAGTTGTAATTTCCCTCATCCTTTTATCTCACTTACTTTGCAATCATCCTTGACCTTGTGTGTAGGTTGTCTGGTGACAGTATAATTTAATTCTGTGTAGTTCTCATTCTTTGTACTACTATGAATTTCAGGTGTTAAATCTAAATATGGCACCTGTTCAATGCACTCCTCCTCCCATGGATGCTACTACTGGAGCTTGCGCTAGGGATAGGCAAACCTCATTACGTCCTGTTTTTTGCACTCACTCCCTTGAACTGCTTGATGTAAAGGAACATGAACATTCAATTCAGTCTGTAGAGGACATTTCTCATGATTTTGAGGATTCAAGTGAAGAAGATGAAGGAGAGGACACCATGCACAAGGCACCATAAGCCCCGACTTCCAGACCTTTAGGCCAATCTTCAAGTCCTGGTCCAGCTGCTTCATTGGAGGAATTCATGAAACTCCTGGTTGAAACCCTCACTAATCCTGCCTCATCTGAAAGATATAAATTTAAAAATCCTTTGATGAAATCTCCAGACAAATTTGATGGAGAATATTCTAACAGATTGCATCCCTTCTTGCAAACATGCAAGCTACTACTCCACAATGACCCTCAAACCATTAGTATGGATCGTTCCAAGATCATTTGGACCTCTTCTTATTTATCAGGAAAGGCATCACGGTGGTTCAAACCTTATCTGCTCATGATTTCCTCTAATGAACCTCACTTACTCATTAATAATTGGAAAAAATTCGAGGACCAACTTTTTATGTTGTTTGGTGACCCTAATGAAACTGACAACATGGAGATTGAACTTAATTTCATTCAAATGAGCTGTTATGGCAAAGCTTCTGAGTACATCTCAAATTTCAGGGCTTTACAAACTTGAGTTAGTTGGAATGATGCTGCTCTTAAATATCATTTCAAAAATGAACTCCCTTTGAGGATTCTGGACCAATTGAATCTTCATGGGCATAAAATGGAGACTCTGACAGACTTAATGGATAGGACCCTTGAGCTTGACGGCACACATCAAGGACAACTTCAACAAAGGAGTCACATGCAAAAATCTCATTGTTCAAACTTCAAATCTGGGCCTCATTTGAACAATCATTCCCAACCAACCCAATCGACTCAATCCAAACCCAGTCATAAGGGAAAGGAAAAATCTAAACCCAAAAGCTTGACTCCTAGTGATATCAGTAAAGTATTGGGTACAAAAGGGGAATTAAAGGAAGATGAAAGGAAAAGACAGACAGATAATGGGTTATGTATGTATTGTGGAGGTAAACACAAGTTGAAAGATTGTGCAAAATTGAAGGAAAGGGAAGGTAAAAGTTCAAATTCAAAAAACTAGAGTATAGTTTACTTGTGTGCAAAGCAAACCATTTTATTTCTTCCAGTGCACAGAACCTCCATTTCTTAAGGACTGGAGTTTCCATTAACCATTTGAGATTTATTGTTTTTAAGGAGTATATACCCTTCAGTTGTCTCATTGACTCTGGAGCTTCAATTTCATTTATCAGTTTATCTTTTTCCAAAAAACTTAAGATGAAATTTGTAGATACCAATCCAATTCCAATTTATTTGGTCAAATCACAGGAACCCAAGTATTGGGTTAGTAAGAAAGTTTTATGGGTTTTCAAATTTCTGGATTTTCCCTCCTTTGAGTGGGAATTAACAGTCTTGGATGCCCCAAGAATGGACAATACCATTCTTGGCCACAACTTCTTAATGCATTGGAATCCTGACATTAATTGGTCAGAGGGATTGATCATCCCTCATTCTAAGTATATTTCTGATTCTTCAATGCAGGTCAATAGGGAGTTAAATAACCTGTCTGACCAAGTCCTTCTAGAGGATATCTCTCTGCAAGATGATTTTCAACCATCTTATTTCTCTCTAAATGAGCATTTGGCTAACCTTCGTAGCTCAGTTACTTCACTCAAAGTAGTTTTCAACAGCCTCAAGGTAAATGATTCTTGCTCTCTAAATTCAGGCCTAACCTCAAAAGACTCCTTCAACAATGAAAAGGATGATCAAATCAATATTGAAGCCATTAAATAAGCATTGGAATCATGAAATTAATTGGTCAGAGGGATTGATCACCCCTTGTTCTAAGTATATTTCTGATTCTTCAATGCAGGTCGATAGGGAGTTAAACAACCTGTCTGACCAAGTCCTTCTAGAGGACATCTCTCTTCCAGATGATTTTCAACCATCTAATTTCTCTCTAAATGAGAATTTGGCTAACCTTTCTAGCTTGGTTACTTCACTTGAAGAGGTTTTCAACAGCCTTGAGGTAAACAATTCTTGCTCTCTAAATTCAGGTCTACCCTCAAAAGACTCCTTTGACAATGAAGAGGATGACCAAATCAATATTGAAGCCATTAAATCAACTCTACCAGAAGTTTATCATGACTTCCTTGATGTATTTTCAGTCAGTAAGGTGGAGAAGCTACCACCTCATCAACCCTACAATCATCAAATAGAGTTAGTAGGTCCAGTACCTTTGGAAGGTCCTTTCTACTCCCTATCAAAGAATGAATCCCAAGTTATTTGAGATTAAATTTCAGAGAGTGTAGCAAAAGGTTTCATTCAAGCCAGTAAATCCCCAACCGGCTCTCCAGTTCTTTTTTTAAGAAGAAAGATGGAAGTCTTAGGTTGTGCATTGATTATAGAAAACTCAACACAGTGACTAAGAAGAACACATATCCAGTTCCTCCTATGTCTTTACTTCTTACTTTGTTTAGTGGTGCTAATTTCTTCTCTAAAATTGATTTAATAGGCTCTTAAAACCATATACATATTGTTGAAGGCCATGAACCTTTAACAGCAATGTGCACTAGGTTTGGTAGTTCTGAATATTTAGTTATGCCTTTTGGGTTATGTAACACACCCTCAACTTTTTAAAATTTTGTCAATGATATCTTTCATGATGTTGTTGAACAATTTTTTGTCATCTATTTAGATGATATTTTAATTTTTTTGAAGACCCTTGAGGAATATATTAAACATGTCAAACATTTTATAAATTTTCTTTTAGAGCATGGTCTCTACGCCAAGCACACTAAGTGCAAATTCCACCTAAAGTCTATTGACTTTTTAGGTTTTACATTATCCACTGACGGCCTTGTCATGGATGATAGGAAAGTTAAAAAATTATTGGAATGGCCAGAGCTGGAATCTGTAAAATCCTTACAAGGGTTTTTAGGTTTTGCAAATTTATATAGACGATTTATTAAAGGTTACTCTAAAACTATTACAAATCTCACCTCTCTTCTTAGAAAAGATATTCTCTTTGTTTTCACTGATACAGCACGAAAGGAATTCAAAGAATTGAAGTCTGCGTTCACCACAGCTCCAATCTTTCATAATTTCAATCCCTCTGCTTTGAAAATTGTTGAGAAAAATGCTAGTGATTATGCTATTGCAGGGGTTATATCCCAATTAAGTCCTGAAACAAATTTGTATCATCATTCTGAATTTGAATCACAAAAATTGCTCACAGCAGAATTAAATTACAAAATTCATGATAAAGAGTTACTTGCTATTATTCATTGTCTTAAAAAATGGCATTATTTTCAAATTTTAATGGATCATAATTCTTTAAAATATGTTATGTCTTGCAAAGTCTTGAAACAATGTCAAGCCAGATGGGCTGAGCTCTTATCTGAATTCTCTTTCAATATTACCTATATTCCTGGGAAAAATTGTGTAGTACCAGACATATTGTCATGTTAGGACAACATCTACCCAGAGTGGGGGGAGGCATTTGCTAACATGAACCCAGCAAATTTCAACTCAAATTTCAACACATAAACGTTAACAACTCATCAGCTCAATACAATTAAAACTCAAAAAATTCAAAATCCACTATCAAACATTCAAGAAGCTCAATCAAAAGATGATTATTGTGTAGGGGTAAAAGACAAAATACTCTTGAAGAAAGGGGCCAAAAGATTCAGTATCAAATCAGGTCTATTAGTCTTCAAAGGTAGAGTAGTCATCCCCAATGCTAGCAATATAAAATTATGAATTTTCAATAGTAGACATGATTCTCCATTAGCTGGTCATTTTGGGGTTGATAAAATCTACCAGTTAATATCAAGGGATTTCTTCTGGCCAGGAATGACTAGAGAAATCAAGGCCTATATTAAAGCCTGTTATGAATGTAATAGGAAAAAGGTACCTCGAAATAGGAAGTATGGGTTTCTTCAACCACTTCCAGTTGCCTCTAAACATTGAGAATCAATTTTGATAGATTTAATTTCTCAATTAACTCCATCAGATAATTCTGATAGTATACTATATATAGTTGGTAGATTTTCTAAAATGTCTATTTTTATTAAAACTGTTACTACTTCAAAAGCAGTGGATTTAGAAAAATTATTTCTAGAACTCGTATTATCTAAACATGGATTACCCAATGATATTATTTCAGATAAAAGGTCTTTGTTTGTTTCTACTTTCTGGACTCAATTATTTCAACAATTAAATATTACAAAGAATCTTTCTACTGCTTATCATCCTGAAACCAATGGGCAAATAGAAAGAGTCAATCAAATCCTCAAATAACACCTTTGAATGTATGTTAATTATCAACAAGAAAATTGGACCAAATTTTTACCATTGGCCAAATTTGCATATAATAACTTGACACATTTTTTAATAAAACAATCTCCCTTCAGAACTATCTATGCGCAACATCCTTTATTCAATCTTATATGTTTAGGAATAAATAATCCTGCTGAACATTATCTTCAAACAATTTCACAACTTCAAGTCAAACTTCAATCTAACCTGGAAGCGGCAAATTGAAGGTACAAGGAACAGGCCAACAAAAATCAAAAATCTGCTCCACTCTTTAAATCATGCAATAAAGTATCGCTCAATGCAAAAAATATTTTAACAACTCAACTGTCAGTTTATCTAGTATTTAAGTATGATATAATAGTATTTATTTATGGTCCTACTACTTATTGATAAATTGTTTAGTGATTAAAACTCAGGGGAAGACTAATAAAATAGTTATACTCAAATAAAACTCACAATACTTGGATTTAAATGCATGCTAGTGGTGGAAAATAGATGAATATAATATAGTTATACCTTATATAAAGATAATATCAATTTATGAAGGCTTTATAATATATTTCTAGATGATAATAATTGTGTTATAATTTTTATTTGAATTGTAGTAAGTGAATGATGTCTAATAACTGTCAAAATCCTCCCTTACTTATACCAAAATCCACTGGAGTGCACAGACCTTCAATCCAGATGATGTCACTGCTATCCCCAGAAATTACAGCACTGTGAGGGCCCATCACCTCCCCATGGTGTCCACTTCAAGCAAATTCAACACCCAGAACTCCAGTAAGGACCCTCCATCACAATTAATGATAACACAGACCCATACCATAAATAGAAAATCCAGATAAAAGCGGATACCATAAAGAAAAAGGTAAAATAACTCATCCAAAGAGGATATAATGAAACCCAAAGCATATAAAGGAAACAAATGAAATTTCCAAGCCCCCAATAACATCCCCAAGCATCTATATTAACCCAGAAATGACCTCCCAACCCATAGATCTGTGAATATCCATCCAAGGAAGCTGATTAAGTTGTCCAGACTGAGTGTATGCGCCTGAAATAGATGTTTATGCTTCTGTAGGATTTGTGAGTCCACTGGATACGTCCACATGACCTAAAATAAGCAGAAAAAAAAGGTTATAGGCTATTAAGAGGCTAAAACCCACTTATATACCTAAATATACATAATATACTGCATATTTCACTGAATATGAGATTTATGTATACATATAAGCTTATCTATGTCAATAATTACTTAGTATCACTTAAGATAAGTATACTATGACTCCATTAACACCTTAAAAAGTATTATTAGGCTATTTATAAGATACTTAAACTACTATAATTTATATAATAGAGTAATAATTATATATATATGTAATATAATCATATATATTATTGTTTTAACCTTATTTTTAAGATATAAGCTTAATGTACTTAAGATTATCTCATTTTAAGTATAAGACATAATCAGTCCTAGGGATATCTAGGCTGACATCAACCATCTAGGAAACTATCTGAGAAGTGCTTGGGTCCATTTGAAATTGAGGCTGAAATTTCTAAAAATGCATTTTGACTCAAGTTACCTCCAAATTGGTTATCAATTCATCCTGTTTTTCATGTATCTCTCTTGAAAATGGCTCGAGAAATATACCTGGGTAAGAACCATCTTCCTTTGGAACCGGCTGAAGTAGAAGATCATCTAGAGTGGGAAGTAAGCCATATTCTTGATTTAAGAAGGTACAAAGGGAAACTTCAATACCTCATGGAATGGGAAGGCTACCTTGATTATACTAATAAAACATCCTGGGAACCAGCCATTAACATTTCTAATGCTCCTGGACTTATCAAATATTTTCATTTAAAAAATCCTTCAAAACCTAAACCTTAAATTCTTTTTCTCTTTTCTTCCTTCTCTGTTTCTTTTCTTTTTCTTTTTTTTCAAAGACTTAAAAAATTAAATCTTTAACATATCTTTCAAAATTAAACTTAAAACATCATAATCATTTAAATATTATTCTTTTATCTTTTCTTTTTCAATCTCTAATTTCTGTATACTTCTTTAAACTAAATTTAAAAATTTAAAAAAAATAAAATAAAATAAATATATATATAGATATAAATTAAAACACATATTAAATCTTTCTCTTTTCTCTTTCTTCTAAATTTTTTTTTCATATTATGTTGTCATAGTCTTTTCCAAAATTCTTTTATTCTTATAAAATTCAAACTCTTTTATTTTCATTCCTTTTACTGTTTCCTCAAAACTCAAACCATCAAAAATAACTTTCTTCAACAATCAACAATCAACCTCAAATCAAATTTCTTTAGACTCTAAATTTTCTTTCTTAAATATAATTCTTTCTCTTTTCTCATCTTGAAATATTCTCTTTTACACACAAAAATTTCTCTTTTCTTTCTTTTCTTATCTCTACATAATAAATTAAAATAAAAAAACAACAAAATAAAACAATATTCAAGATAAAACTATATACAAAACAAAATTTTCTTTACTTTTTTCTTCTTTTCCCTAAACTATTTTTTCTTCTAATTGTCTTTGAATCAACTCTATCATCTTCTCAATCACTTGTTGAATCCCCATTCAACTCTTTTTAAATACCTCATCACCTTCAGCAAACACCACCCCAATAACCAAAAATTCTTTGGATATATCATACAAGGCTGAATCCACAATTTTCCCAGCCTTGTCACATAGACTCTCAAAAAATGACATTTGAAGAGATTGGTGTGGTTTCTTGGACCATAATCAATCCAAGGCTTCAACCAATAAGCCGGCATCCTTGGTGTTTGACGGACCACTTTTAATTGGCCATTTGACCTCAGTAGGAACCTCAGGGACTGTCTCACTGGTTGAAGCTATGGGAATCTCATCTGTGGTCTCCACCACCTAAAAAAAAAGAAAAAAAAAGAAAAAATCAGTTACCATCGAAGTAATAAAAATTTAAATTAAAAAACTTACCCCTAATTCAGGGTCAACCTCAAGGAACAATGGTTTCCTCTCTGCCACCTCTACTTCCTCTTACTCATTGTCCTCTATTTGATCTGGAAGCTTTCCCCTCTGCTTGTTCTGCAGCGCCTTTGACACCCTTTTCTACTCCATCCTCTACCATCCTTTTCTTCCTCAAGGCTACATCTGTAGCCCAACCAGATATCTCCAACCTCTCCTCCTGGCTTAATCCCTCCAATTCGTTGGCGGCCAAATTGCTAGTAGTGGGCAAATCCCATATGTCTTTGAAAATGACCTTTTAGTCAGTGATTGACCAAAATTTTGTAGTAGTGAATGACTCAACATTATTGTTAAGAGACAGGGTGTTATACGCCACTTGATGCTATTGACAAAACTCACACTTCTTGTGAGGACCTCAAGACGCCGTACTCTCCATGCAAAATATTTACATGGCCACACAGGCCATGCAGGGAGTCTTGAATTTTCAAGTGGAAAGCCCCCCATCAGCTCAAGGGTGAGGAGGAGTAGGGGTTGGATCAGTATGTACAGGCATTAAAATTTAAAATAGACAAAGTTGAAAAAATAGAAAAATAGAAGGAGGTGATAGTAGAAGTTTATTTAATGAAGTATTCCCATGCTCAACAAAGCTCATGTTTTATATCTGGGCACCTGTCATGCACCACATGATACTTGAAGCTAAATTACCTCAATTAAACCACTATTAAATCCTAACTCCTAGTATTAAACAAAAAGTGATCTTGGAATAATTACCTTCTATTGTGTTCTCAAATTAGTCGTGCTATTCAAACTTTAAAATTATCTTAAAAAATAAAGACACTTACACTTTTCAAACTTAAGCAATGTATGCACAGTCTAGGGCTAATGTCAAGGCAATCTTCAAAAAGGGTAATTGTGGATCTGAGGGTAAATTAGGAGGTCTGTGATAGAAGGGATATAAAGTTAGATTATTGAAGGGAATTCTGGTGGATTAAATAGTTCTGTAGGTATATAGTTTCTGGGTAATTAATGGGTCATTGCAAGGAAGAATAGGATATTTAAAGGGGGTTACTTTGGTTTGATGTTCTCTAGAATTAAATTATAAAATATATTTTAAATATTAGTCCAACTCTTATTAAGGGTATTATTATATTGGTCCTTTTCTTTCTTAATAATCAATTCCATCAAATCCTAAAATACTTAACTTTACCTTTGATTATTAAGTTGCAACCCTTTGTGAGATTTCCCACAATAGTTAGTGTCCTGACCTTAGACATTAATTATTCCTCAAAGATTATTAGGAACCATTCTTAGTTACTAAGTTCTATCTTTGAATCAATTCCTTGAAGTAATCCTCTGTGATTTGAAGTTGTAATTTCCCTCATCCTTTTATCTCACTTACTTTGGGATCATCCTCGACCTTGTGCCTAGGTTGTCTGGTGACAGTTTGGAAAAGTGTAAGTCAATTAACATATAATAGTTTTCTGACTATAATTTTTTATTATACAGGACTGTTGTGGCCAAATTGCTTTATCACCAGAACAAAAAATTATTTCTTTTCTATGTCAATTGGCCTATGGAGTCTCTGCTGACATCATCGATGAATATGTTTGAATTGGTGAAACTACAGCCATAAAATGCCACAAAATATTCATCAAAGATATTATTATGCTATCTAGATCTGAGTACTTACAACAGCCTATGCAACAAGAAAAGAAAATTATTCTCTGAGAATATGAAGAACATGGTTTCCCAGAATGTCTTGGCATGATTAATAGCATGCATTGGGCTTGGACAAATTGTCCAGGAGCATAGGAAGGTCAGTTTCAGGGCAAAGAAGGTTCACCTACAACAATTTTGGAGGAAGTATCCAGCAAAAGATTGTGCTTCTGGCACTTCTTTTTTGGCTCTCCAGGCTCTTTGAACAATATTAATGTGCTTCACAGAAGCAGTATTTTTAGTAAACTTCTTTCAGGAACACAAGATAACATAAAATTTAGAATTAAGAAACACAAAAACTCAAATGCCTACTATCTTGCTGATGGAATATATCCTTCCTGGTCTTCTTTGGTAAAAACTATTCCTCACCCACAAGATGCATCAAGTAAATACTTTTCTAGACTTCAAGAGACTGCAAAAAAAGATATCAAGCATGCTTTTGGCACACTGAAAGCCTGTTGGGGAATAATCACCCAGCCTTGTTGCCAATAGGGAATTGATTCTGTAAAAGATTTTATGACATGTTTTATCATTCTTCACAACATGGTGGTAGATTCCAAGTCAGAAAAAAAAATCCTTAAATTTCAAATGAATCTATTAGCAGTCAAATAATTACCAACAACTCTGATCCAATTGTCTCCAATAAATTATCAAAATAAAACCACTGTAATCAAAAGTTACATAATTAAAGTATGCACTTCCAACTATGAGAAGACCTTAAAGCACAAAACTGGGAATCTAGAGGAAGTTTGGATATCAAAAATGAAAAATAAAAGAAAGATAAGTGATAAGTTTATTGAGCATGTAAAATTCAATACCATGAATATATATCTATAAAATATATAATAATAAAATACAAAGATAAAAAATTGAACTTAATTTATAAAGATAAGAATCTTACATATATCTAAACAGTTCCACATAAAGAGAGATAAAAAAACTTACCTTTAAAAAGAAAATAGTTAATGTCTTATACTCTACTCAAAAGGCAATAAGGCTACTAGTATAAAAGGGGATATAAATATATAATTGCAAGGTGAGAAATAATTTAAATTTAAAAGGGAATTTAGAATATGTTTTTATTTTTAAATCTTTATGTTGATGGGGTAGAAAGAAGGTCCTGTAATTTTTGGGGGAGTATATCTGAAAAAAATGAGGATTTAGCTTGAGGAAAGATAAGAAAAAATGTGATAAGGAATAATTAAAGAAGAAGGAAAAGTTTTTATATGTACTTTAATAAAAAAGTGTTAGTTTTAGGTGCAATTATAAAACAGGTGATAAGGATGAACTAACATATACTTAATAAATAATATTCAGATGAAATAATGAAAAAATATAGTTATTTATAAGTTTATAAATAAATAGGAATAGAATATTGTCCACATTATTTAATTATCTTATTATATATAATGTATGTGAAATAAATAATAAAATAATTGTAAATAATAATTTTTATGTAATTTATAAAGCTATTTAGTAAAATAAATTTAGATTATTAAAATATATAATTGCACATGATTTATAAAGAGTTTTAATAATATATATAAAGATTATTACAATACATAAATATATATTTAATTATAAAATATAACATTATCTAATATAAAGAATAATAACTTTTTTACTTAAATTTACATAGTTGCATGTAAAAAGAGATATAAAAAAACCTTACCTTTAAAATGAAAATTATTCAAGTCTTAAACTCTACTCAGAAGGCAATAAGGCTACTATTATAAAAGGTGAAATTAATATATTATTGAAAGTGGAGAAAAGATCTGAGAAAAAATGGGCATTTGGAGGTGTGTTTTTATATTTAAATTTGTGGCTAATGGAGTAGAAAGACATGGCCAAGATCCATCTGTGTTCTGGAATTTTTGGCAGAGAATATCTGAAAGAAAAAATCAGGAGTTAGCTTGAGGAAAGATTAAAAAATAGTAGATAAGAGAGAAAAAATTATATTAGCAAGATTAAAAAAAAGGAGAGAAAAAATAAAAAATAAAATAGAAGAGAAGAGAAAAAAAACTCACCTTGAGGGACCATAGACTATTTGTGCATCCTCTTGCACAAGGATTATCCAACAATAGCCTATGGCTGGTAAGAAAAAATACCTCATTCAGGAGTGAAGTATTTTTTCTTACCCTCCATAGGCTGTAGCCAGATTATCCATTTTCACAAAGATGGAACTAATGGGATTTCCTGTTAGGTCCTTTTGAGTCTATCCAGAAGATTCAGTAAATTAAATGAAGTGGAATACACCTGAAAGGACCTAACAGGAAATCCTGCTAGTTCCATCCTTGTGCACAAGGATAATCTGGCAACAGCCTATGGATGGTAAGAAAAAATACTTCACTCCTGAATGAGGTATTTTTTCTTACCAAAAATAGACTATTGTTGGATCATTCTTGTCCAAGAAGATGTGAAAATAGTCTATGGTCCTTCAAGATTAATTTTTTTTTCTCTTCTCTTCTATTTTAGTTTTTATTTTCTCTCTCCTTTTTCTTAATCTTGCTAATATTATTTTTTGTCTCTTATCTCCAATTTTTTAATCTTGTCTCAAGCTAACTTTAAATTTTTTCTTTCAGATATTCTCTGCAAAAAATTTGAGAACACACACAAACCTT
The DNA here is from genome assembly GCA_030280995.1 of Hemileia vastatrix. Lineage (NCBI taxonomy): Eukaryota > Fungi > Basidiomycota > Pucciniomycetes > Pucciniales > Zaghouaniaceae > Hemileia > Hemileia vastatrix. The sequence continues at coordinate 13,543,881 of JASXTE010000002.1, read as the reverse complement.
GGCTGTGTCTTTCTACCCCATCAGCACAAGATTTGAATATAAGAACACACCTCCAAATTCCCATTTTTGCTCAGATATTTTTTCATCTTGAAATTAAATATTAATTTCCCCTTTTATAATAGTAGCCTTATTGCCTTTTGAGTAGACTATAAGTCATAAATTATTTTCATTTGAAAAATAAAATATTTTCTTCTTCTCTTTTTATGTGCACCATTAGTTTAAGATATATTTCATATACTGAAAAAATATATATTCAAAAACAAACACTTCTATGTCATCTTATTTATAGGTATAACTATTATTACTAAACAACGTATTTTTTAAATTTGCTTTCATACTTTGTGAAATCACTAAATTGTCTTCTGTCTCAAAATCTTTTTCTTTTAAGTGTATAATTTTAAGATCATTAGCCATCATTTTTCTGACAGACTTCTCCTCATTTTTGCTACAGTTTCTTTCTGAAAGTTCCAGTTGTCTTACTCTAATATCTAGATTTATTTTTCTCAATTTTTAGTCTTTCTTCTTTAATCAATATTTTATCCTTTTTAATTGAATATTCTCTCTGTTCAGTTCATTTGTTGACTTGGTTAGCCTATTTTTGTCACTTATGGCAGTTACATGTTTTTCAGAAAGCTCATTGAAGCAGGTAGTAAGTAAGGATTTATATTCTTCCATTCCTTCAGTAAGGCACATTTTCTTTGCAGATTTTATCCCAATTTTACAGAACTTAAACCCACTAGAGACTGGAGAAGTTTTTGGCAGGTAACTAGTAAAGTTTTTATTCCCAGTCAAATAAACTTTTACACTATTTTGGACCTATTTTGGTTCCATTTTCCACTTTGGAGAAAAATTTAACTTCTCCCAAACAGGAAGAATTTTAAAAGATGACTTGGTTTAGTTTTGATAAAGATATAAAGCACTTTGTAACTAGTGACTTGGTGACATTCTACTGAAAGGATTCCTTTCAATTGATTAGTAGATAGAGCTGAGCTTAAGGGTTGCCATTTTGAGAGTCTGCCATCTATATTTTTATGAAAGTAAGTTTAAAATAATTAAAAAAAATTCTTTATAATCTGAAACTGACCTTATTCTGATTTTATCATAGTCAAAGTAGTGGACAGAACTGAATTGGTTGAAATGTGCTTCAAATTTCCTATAAAATGTTTTTCCAGATTGGTAAGTTTCCAATTCAGGTTTCTTGCTGATGTGAATCCAGGAGATGTCTAACTGCTCTTCTTTCTGGTGTCTACAATTAGGGAATCACTTTCTTTAGCTTCAGATGAGCTCATAATGTTATATTAATTTACAAGTTTTAGGGCAAGGTTGAAAATGGTGAAAATGTGTTAATAGAAGGGTTTTATAGTAAAAGTTGTGAATTATAATATGAAATTTTTTTCCACAATAAGTAGTGACACATCAAAGTGCTCAGCAGCTACAAGGTGGTGTTAAAAGAATTGGAATTCAGAATATTGAATTAACAAAGGAGGTCCAAATTAGCTCAGTAACTTTAGTTGACAGCCTACAGTACATGCTGCATTCAGTAGCTCATCAAAGCCTTTAATGAAATGAGGGTTAAGGTTCATGCAAAAATGCAGTATAATATGCATACTGAACCAATTTACCAACATGGAGGTACATTCTCTTATCCATCCATCTGTATATACAGCCAGATCCAAAAATATTGGGACAAATATGAATTTTTTTGAAAATTTAGTGACAGCCCAAAAGTTGAGCTGTGGTATTTTTTTAACATCTTCAATTCATTTTATGGCAATCTGCTTGACTTCTCTTTCAACTCAGATGATAAAGAGGAGAAAAAAAACAGAAAAATCAACCCACTTTCTGCAAATTTAATTGAAGATGTCAAAAAAAAAATGCAGCATCTCAACTTTTGGGCTGCCAATAAATTTTCAAAAATTTTCATTTTTGTCTCAATATTTTTGGATCTGGCTGTATAATTTGCCCATCTATTGCATACACTTTTTCTTCCAAATCCATTGGTGAGTATGTACAGCTTGCATTACCCCACAGGGAGATTTGTTGAAGCTTCTGGAAATGATTTAAATAATCACAATGCAAAAAATTAAGATTTGGTTAGAGATTTTACAATTCATAAGCCAAAACCAAACTTCCACTAGAATGTTAACTTAATTGTTGTAATTATGATGCCCCTCCACAGTCTAGGCTGAAATTCTTGGTAAGCAAAGAGATATTTATCTTTATTTCATTTTCATCCTTTTATTGCTTTCAACAATGCTTCTCAGTTGGTAACACTTCTTGGTAACTATTAAAATGAAAGGAAAATAAACTGAGTCTGGGCTGAGTTAATCTATAAACATTCATCAGAAACAAAAATTAAGGAACTGTTAGTAACACCAAAAGAAATTCAACTACAGTTTATGCTATACACCACCCATAAGTTTCATACATTGGTTGATATTTTGGACATTTTAAATCTTTTTTGGTGAAAAATGAAGGAAATTTCAACTAACAGGTGAAAAGTTTGGAGGGCATATAATAAAAAATGTATTAAAATTTTATGTGGTATAAGAGTATGTACAGCCAAATTCAAAACAGTTGATAAAATTTTTCAAAAAGAATCAAAACATTTAGACAGAATGCTTGACATTTGACAGAGAAACTGGAAAATTCTTGGTGAAGGGAGGCTAAGTTTGCAGTAAAATGTCAATGGAGCTAACCAAAAGTTTTTAATTTTTTAGTACAGCTAAGTCCCAAAAGCTTGTCAATTTTTTGACCAAAACAAAAAAAAGTTCATCTTGAAGAAAAATTTTCTTCCCACATTTTTAGGGTTCCACATGACACTTTTCAGCAGCTCTGAAAGATGTTTTCACACAAATTCTGCTTTCTATTTCTGGCTCCTCTGTCCCCCAGTTTCTTGCCTCCTTGCTTCCTCCCATCTCCTACTTCCTCACTCCACCACTGATTTTTTTCCTTGTTTCCTTGTTTCCCCTTATTTTCTTTCTCTTTCTCTTTCTCTTTCATTTTTTTAATACTTTTTTTGGTCTTTGTTGGGGAGTCCTTATTGTCTAGAAGGTATTTCCAGGGGTCCAATGGCAATGAAGGGTTTGGAAGCTCAAGATTTCAATATTGGTGTACATATTCTAACTTCTTATATTTTACTAAATCTTTAATATTCAGTATTGTTATAATTTAATCTACTTTTCAGCTGTCATGAGGATTCTGTCAAGGAATAAGAAGTGAGGGAGCTTTACAATTATATATTTATTTTGATTTTACATATTAACTAGTTAAAACATTATAAATAATTTATTATTAAATATAACTAATAAAGTAAGAGGTAAAGGCATAGCTCTACTCTAGTAGAGAATTATAATCATCTACTGCGTAGGTCTAGTAGCCAGGCTGACACTCCCTCACTGCAAAAAAAAGCTATGATTTTTTCTTTTATATTTATTTAGTAGAGCAGGAAGGTTAATAATAACTTTCCCAGGTATACAAGAATAATATTCAGAAGATTTATTCTTGAATATCAATAAGTATTCAGTAACTTTTTCAGAAGTGATAGTTCTTTCATTTAGAATCTTATCAATTTCTGCTTTCTCAGTGATTTCTTTAGGAGTTTTCTTTGGTCTTCCCCTCTTTTTTAGGAATAAATCACTATTGGATGTGCAAGGTTTTAAAAGAGATATTGGAAAAACTAGATGTTTTCTGTAATATGGAGATTAAAGGGTAACTTCAACTGCATTATCACCAATAATTCTTCTGACAACGAGTTGACCTATAAAGGGATCTTTTAATTTGTTATTACCTTGAAAATTGAAGTGGAATGTAGAAATAAATACTTCATCACCCTTCTTAAAGGTGAATTCTTTATGGGATTTTTCCCACCTCTTCTTCTAATATTCAAAAGATTTTTCAATACATTTTTGAGCATGACTTCTGCAAAGTTTTTACATTTGAAGAAAAGATTTTACAACAGGATGTAAATTCAATTTAGGTATTTTATTATTGAGAATTTGGGCAGGAGTATTTGGAACATAATCAAGCCAGGGCTCAAGAGGCTTTCTTTGAGCAACAGAGTGAACAGTGCTATTATAAACAAATTCTAGACCAGGAAGTAGGGTGCCCCAATCATGAATGAACTTGTCATGTTCTTTATACTCAAAGCCAAAGGCATAGTACCTTCTTATCATGTCCTCTAAAGTCTGAATAATCCTCTCATCTAATCCATCAGCTTGAGGGTGATGGGAAGTAGAAAAATTCAGATCACAGCCACAAACATTTATCAGACAAATCCAAAATTCAGAAGTAAATTTGGGGTCTCTGTCAGAGATTATGGCCTTTGGGAAACCAGCAGTATTAAACATATGAGACCACCACAAGAAGGTTTATTCCTTAATGGAAACATCTTTGTGAGTAGGAATGAATTTACAAATGTTTGTAAATCTGTCCACAATAACCCAGCAAGAGTTACAACTGTCTTTCCCAGCAATGGGTAGTTCTGTTAAAAAGTCCATGTTTATAATTTTCCATGGTGTATCAGAGGATTAAGTATGTTGCATCAATCCAGCTCTTTTTCCAGTTAATATATTTGTTTTTTGGAAAGAATCACATGATTCAGCATATAGTTTGGTGTCTTCAGACATATTAGCCTACCAAGAGGTGTTCTTAATTCTAATAAATATTTTTTCAAGATCAAAATGTCCTGCCCATATTTTATCATGACAAATTTTCATGATTATTTCTTTCATAGAAAGAGGAATAAAAATAAAATTAATCAATTTTCTTCTATAATAGAGGTAGCCTTCATCAATTGAAAACTTTCCTTAGTCCAAAGCATTTTGGTACTTTTGTGGGAGAATTTTTATTAATGCTTGTATTGAAAAATTTTTTGGATCATTTAATATAGTACACAGCTTTTTCAAGTCAGTTTCTTTATCAATGAATCCAGAATAAGCTGTAATAGATCTTTCTCCATATCAACCACATATATCCCATGAATGTGAACTATTTCATCCTCAGGATCATATGCAGGATTAAAGTCATCATTTGGAAAAGGTAACCTTGATAACATATCCACATTTGAGTGAACCATACCAGCCCTATGAGCTATTGTAATTCTTCCTCTGTACTCCTGAACAGCCAACTTTCATCTGAACATGTGTCTGTTAGGTGTCTTCAAGCTCAAGAGGGATTTCACTGCACTGCAGTCAGTGACAAGTTCAAATTTCTGGTCATCCAGATAATAATAGGGGGTATCAATTTTCAGGGATCCGCAATTAGGGATCAGGAATTTTTTTCCTGGGATCAGGCATTATTAATTGCAGAAGATTCTTATCCACTAGCCCCAGGAATAGTGGATAAGGAATCCACAATAATGCATTATCCTACCTCTTATACCCCAATTTATGTTCCTAATTCCTGATCCCAAACTCATCACATCCATGATTGATTTGTAAACAAGTCACATGACATATAAAAGCAGATGAGATCCTTATGTATCTCATCACTCTATGATACTTAATTTTGGTGGCAAACACATAACATTTTTTATCATCTTTATGTGTCTCTTCACTCTATGATACTTTATTTTTGTGGTGAACACATAACATTTTTTTCTATCTACACACACCATCTGCTCATTTGGTGGAAAGCTCCCACTTCCCACTCATCACCTAAAACTTCTACAGACAACCTTTTCTACCAACAATATTGAATCACCTCTCTACTAGGAAGAAACTTCACACAGCTATGAATGCTATCACTTTAGTTTTAGCTGCTGACTCTGACTCTGACACTGGGTTGGAAGACACTTTAGCTTATATGTCTTTTCAATGATCTTTACAAAGAAGAGAATCCAAGACCTGCACCAGCTCTCCCCTCCCTTGAATCACAAAATATTCTTTCCACCCGCATACACTCTGTCATTATGCCAACCACCCTCCAAATTTTTTGAAACACAACCCTTTTAATTTTTTTTTCATACTCTCCAAATGTTCAACTTCTGTTCTTTATTCACTTGGTTTGGTATTTTTGTTTTTTGCATATTCATTTTTATTTTGAATTTATGCTGAATGTCTATTTTTTGGATGTCTCATTTGTTTTCATTCACCAGCCCAACATGAAATCACATATTTTCTGCAATTGCATAATTTTTCACTGTTTCTTTTCTTCATGCATCCCTCATATCCTTTTCCTCTTCTCCTCCAACATCCCTCAAACAATTTGGTTTCATTTATTTTCTCATCTCTTCTCTCCAGGTAAGTCACTTTATCCTTTTTGTGATTTTTTGATTGCTAGTTATATTTTTTTTGTTTTTTTTCTGTTTTTTTATTTTTTGTATCTAAATTTTTTTTGTAAGTGGTTATTTTTTATTTCAATGGTAAAATTAACCTTTTTTTTCTCTCCCTCTTTACTTTCTTTTTTAGCTCCACCACCCTACTCTTCATTCCTCCTTGGCATGGTCATTATCCCCCCTTTCCCATATTTCACTTTTTTTTGTCTCCATTTTATTAAAACACATACATTGCACATTCTTTATGCATTTCAATTACTCGATATTCAATTTCTCCAAATTCAAACATCAATTTTTCTCACTCTATTTTTCATACTTTTCAATCAAAGTAAGTTTCATCTCCTTTTTTTCATGCCTATATGATATCTCATTCCTTCTATGAAAATTTCATATTTAAATATATGTATAACTCTTATCTGGATAACAGTGAACTTATTTAACATCTCTTGTTCTCATCTCCATTACCACTTTTCAAGTTTTTGTACATTTTTTAAAATAAGACTCAGAATTAGGGTTAGGTTTATTAAAATTTAATTTCCTCTAACTAAACATTCTTCTGAAAGCTACCTTTCATTTCCCACAAACAGATTTGAATTTGGTTCAGTGGCTGCTAAGATATTGACTGTTAAAGTTGAGCATTTTTTTCCCAATTTAAATATTTTTTATTTCATGTTTTATGTAACAAATTAGGTTTATTTATATTTAACACATGTCCTTTAAATGAATATTCTCATGAAGCCTATATTATATTTCCCATAAACGGACGTTAATTTGGCTCATTGGTTGCTGAGATATTGACCTTTAAAGTTGATCCTTTTTTTCAAATATCACTTAATTTATTTTGTGTTTTTATATTGCATAATTAGAGAATAAGGCTTCTGAAACTCTTATCTGATGATCATCTAGGATTTTATCTCCCAAAGCTTAGGATCACTCAATTATTTCTTGGCCAATCACTTGAAAAAATTACATTCTGGTTTTCATAACAAGATTTATACCAATAAGAATGATGCCCATTATCTTACTTTGAGGATTTTCTCTTATTTTAATCCTATTACTGGACAACCTATTCCTCCCCCAGATAAAATAAAATGTAATGGGTTATACTTTCTGGATCACAACTATATAATGAATTTTGGATTGGGAACTGGAATCATCAAAACCATTTGGAACTCTTCTCAGGATCATCACCAAACAAGCAAAGCCCCACCTGGCTTGGAATCTTGTCAAGAGTTCACACATTTTGGACGTTCTTTTCAAATCAGTCAAAACTTAATCCAAAAGATAAAGAAGGTAAAAAAAGAAGGTAAATTTAACAGATATAAAAATTTTTTTGTAGATCAAAAAAGTATGGGGATGAGTAGAGTCACCAAATATTTTTTATTTTCTCATAGGTTTTTTATAAATAACTCTTATATTTCAAATTCCTAAAATAAAGTAAAGGGCCAAAAACCCTGTGTTGTATAAACAGTAATCATGACAACATTTATTTGTTTCATGAGGTTCCTCAGCCTACACTTGTGGAAAGTCCCAAACATTTGTTTCTAGATGTATCCACATTTCAGCTAGAGGAATTTTCATTACTTTATATTAGTTGTATATATATTAGAAGGTATCAAAGTTAAAAATTTGTAATTATCTATTAGGTATTTAATGACACAAAAATAAAGCTACAGAGTTGACATTAATTCTCAGTAAAACGGTGTTTTTGGGGCACAATATGGCATATTTTAAAAATTAATCATGGTTGATTTGGTGGAAAAAGGAGGTATTTTGAAATGGAAGATTTCTAACTTTGATAACCCCTATTAATTTATGTAATTATATTAAATTTTGGTGATTATAACACCTTACTTCAATAAAATTCAGGGGAGGATACTGCCAAATTTTCAAATCTGACATGTGAAATTGATGACTTAGAAAAATTTTGGGGATACCCACCCCTTGCTTCAATAAAATGCAGGCAAGGGTATTGCCAATTTTTAAAACAGATATAGAGTTTTGTTGACTTAGCTGTATTTAGAAAGGTAAATTTAATCATTTGAATGTAAAGAAGAAAAAATGTATGAGTTTTTCTAATTTTTGCATAAAAAAATCATCTAGAATCAAGACCTTTAAAAAGTCAGAACATATGAAATTATCACCAAAAAGAAATTAAACAAAATTTATTTAACCAACCAAACAAATAATCTAAAATTTTGCAATAAAATGTTTCACATCTGAGTGAGGAGTGTGTGCCAAGGATTGATTATTAGCTTTAATGCATACTATCAAGAAAACTTTCTAAACAAAATAAAAGAAACTAGTTATCAAATATTTTCATTAAGCATACAATTTCCTCAACAGATTTATTAGCTTTAACACTTTCTCTCAAGAAATATTTCTTTTTTGAACCATGTTCAAGTTGATACTTGAGTTTAATTTGATCCAATAGGAAATTGTACTCAAGATCCTTCTCCTCTTTCTTTATCTCAAATTTCTTCTCCTCCAACTCATGTGCCCTCTCATCCCTCTTTAAAGAAAGCTCAAATTCTTACCCTTTCACCCCTCTGTAAAGAAAGCTTGAATTTCTTCTCCTCCAAGTCTTGTGCCCTATCATCCCTTTGTAAACAGAGCTTGTATTGTTTCTTTTGAAAGTTGAGAATATCTCTTTCAACTTCAACTTTACCTAGAGTGAAAAGGAATATTAAAAAAGGAAAAGAAAAGCTCACTTAATTATTAAGAGGTATGCTATCACTTACCAGATTCACTTTTTTTCCAGAAAATAATCAATGGAAGAAAAAGGGGTTTGGGAAAAACTATCTCTGTTTTGCTTTCTTTGAATGTTGAAATTCAAAGTATTTGATTGTCTCTGTATTTTTTTTGGAGGTAAAATTTTCCTCTTCATCATTGATGCTAGCTTCAGACTCACTTGCTTGAGGATCCTGGGTTTGTTCATTAGCCTTTTTAGAAATAAAAAAATAAAACAACTAGACAAGAAATAAAAACATAATTGAGTTAGATCAGGTTGATTTATATTGCCATAAGGATCTATTGAAAAGATATCTTGATTTGTGGAAGTTAAATGAGGGGAGGCTTGAGTAGAAGAAGAAGGAAAAAGATTTATTTTGACATCATTTTTGGAGATAGAATCTTCACCGTCCAACATGTTTGCAGAATTAACATCAGTTCGCTCACCAAAAATAGCATCCATCTCTTTAAAGTATGGACATAGAGGTTCAAGGTTATCATCTATGGATTTTATGCCCTTACTGATATCAATGTCAGTGATACCAAAACCAGAAGAAAATGAAAGTGTCTGTCAGCCAGGCTATCTCAGGAGTCCAGTAATTTATATAATAAATTACTGTAAAGGAATAACTTTATGTAAATACAAAAAATTATTTAAAATAAAATTATAAATGTTTTGTGAATGAAATAAAATATTACACTTAATTTTATTATTAAATAAATTGTATTACATAAATAAATATAATATTCTATAATATCATGGTGTGATTTATATGTATAAATAAATTATTTGAAATTATATTATAAGTGTAAATTTAACTTACACAGTAATTACAATTTTTAATAATAACATTTATATAAAACTAAATACAACCTATCATATAATAATATCCATCAATATTTGGCGCTTCTGTGACCCCTAATTTTGTTACCAATATTACTACATTAATTTAATATGATTAATTTCAAATTCTCATGTTAAAAAGTTTCTGTATTAACTTAATTAGTTGTTCAATTAATTCAATAGTTCATTTACTTGAAATAGTTAAATTAATATTGCTTATACTTAGTTAAGCTTATTTATAGAATAAAAATACTTCCTTTTATTTTAATTATACTTTTTAGCTATTGGTATTCCTTCTTTTGATTTCTTTCTCATAGTTCTCATATTTTTTATACTCACGTAGTTAGTTTTTATATTAATTCTATTCTTTTTTAGGGATTACTAATGGGAAAGATACTTTTTTATTCACGGATTTATTTTTGATGCTTTTAATTAGATTCTTTTAAATTAATTATTTCACATTATGTTACCTTTTTGTATATACTATTGGAATGCTCCAGAATGTTCTCTTGCCTATAAAAGGGCTTTAGAAGTCCATCTGGTAGCCGATCACTTACTTACTATACACTCACTCAACATATTTTAAATATATTTCTTTATTTAATATTTTTATTAGTGCATTAAATCTAATTTAAATACTATATAAATTATTATAGGTTGCCTTAAGATTTATAATACTAATGTTAAACTGACATGCTTTTGAACATTTATTATTATTAATAATATTTGCAATTTAATTTAATACTTACACTTTTGTAATATCTCAATTATATTGTCGTCTCATTCTCTTAAATTATATCTATTTTATTTCATTTTATATTACTACCTTATTATTTCCATTTCTATCCTCTATTATTCCTATTCATATATTCACTCTTCTAGACATCCCGGCTGATAATGTCTTTTCCTTCTTTTATTTAGCTCAGTAACTCTTGAAACATTCATACATCTATTTAGGCAAAAGATCAATCCTTCCCTTTGTATTAGTTTGTAATTCATTGGCCATTAGAAGATAGCCATTGACTTTTGATGCAGGGGGCCTTCCTATTTTAGTTGCATTCTCAGTGCCAAAACAAGAACCATAATTAGTTTTTATTTTTGGCCAGTTGATAAGTATGAGATGATCATCTTTTTTTAGTTGAACAGTCTTTGATTTCTCAGCTGAGAAGGGGAAAGAGGGAGTAATGGGATTTGAAGAACAACTGGGGGAAGCCTGCCTTTGAGAAGATCTATGACAACAAGGCATGTTGAGATATTTGAAGATGAAAAAGAGAAGAAAAAACAGATGAGATGGGGAGTGGTTCTGAGCAGATAGAATGAATAGAAAGGATGGGAGTGTGAAGCAAGGCAGGAAGCCTGGGATATCCAGAAAGTTGTCCAAAATGTGGTTATGAAAAATTGAGGATAAAAATGTTGGATAGAGGTGAACATTGACATGTTAAAGGTCTAATAACCCAATTATTAGCAAAAATAATTGCAGAAGATAATTGGGGTATAATGATTTTTATCTGAAATTAATTTAATTGCAGATCAGTCAACATTGATACCCCCTAATGTAGTTTTCCCAGAGCCCACACAAATTCCAAAAACTCAAGTGAGTGGAACCATATTTCAATTCAATATTTCTCAAGGTTCTTGAAATATAAAAAATTACTACTTCTGATACTTTGTCATTCAAAACTTGTTTTTGGTGGAGATCAGAACGAAGGACAATAAAACTGGCATCAGTGTATAAAACAAATGGTTGATTAAAGTAAGGCAAAGAAAGAATTGGTGCTGACATCAAACAATTTTTCATGGTGTCAAAAGCTCTATATCTTTCACTGTTCCAGAAAAACGCAGCATCCTTTCTAGTTAATTGGATTAGGGGTAATGCTATGACCTGATATTTTTCAATATATTGTCTATAGTATCCACACATTCCCAAAAAACTTTGGAGCTCCTTGACTGTAGTAGGAGCTTTTACCTGTTGTATGGATGCCACTTTTTTCTGGTCAACACATATCTGTAAAACTGAGACAACATGACCAAGCACTTTCAACGAATTAAAGCCAAATTTTTATTTTTAAAAAGCAAGTGTCATATTTATCTCATACATTTCATGGAACACTCTAAATAGGTGGTTAAGGTGATCCTCAAATGTTTTAGAGAATATGATTATGTCATTAATGTAAACCATCAACCATCCTTCAATTATTTCTTAATGGAATGTGTTATCCATAACTTTTTGAAAAACTGAAGGGGCATTTTTGGGGCCAAATGGCATTCTAATATACTTATAAATATCCATATGAGTAGCAAAAATTAGCAAATTCTGTAACTTCTTCTCAACAGGTACCTGGTGATATCCTTTATCACCATTTAGACAGCTGATATATTTAGCACCTTGTAAGGTAGCATGGATAGAGCTAATTGTGGGTAAAGGATAGATATCATCTACAGTATAATTAATTAATGCTCTATAATCACCACATAACCTGGCTTTGTCCTTCTCATAAGCAATTGAGACAGGTGAGATAACAAAATGTTTAGGTGTTTCAACTAATTTTTCAATAATTTTCATTTTTAAAAGGATAGAGATATTGTCTTCAATATCTTTTCTCTTTGTGGGGGAATCAGGATAAGGCTTTTTTTAAAATAGGTGGTATTTCAGTTAATGGGAAAGATAATGAAAACTTCATCTCTTCTTTGACCAATCCTAGTTCATGTGACCCATGAGAAAAGGCCATAGAAAAAGATTTTATTAACTTAATGATGGAATCTTTTTCCTCACCACAAACACCACACAATATGGGGGGCGGACTTGCTAGCCAGTCCCCAACCTTGGACCCAAACTCACCACAGATTGAACACACATTGAGATATTGATAAAGGGGCCATAAAATCAGGGATGAACACCACTCAACAGAACAGTTTTAGGTGGGTTTTCAAGTAGAGTTCAGTATGGGTTCATTATGAGTTCAGTCTGAACTCCATCTGAGTTCAGGTTGAGGACTTTCAAGAAAGTCCACCCCCTATATTGCATAGTGAAAGTTGCTCTCCAAAATAAGCTGTGTAAATTTCAGACAAGAGGTCAGACATTTCTTTTGTAGATCTTCCTTTATATTCAACCACAGAACTAAATGTGTTTGATACGGGTGTTATTAATTTTTTTGGGGAAGAAATTTTAAATTTTCTCTTCCATTCAACCCCATTGTGAAGTATTGTTTTGAAGGATCAAGTTTAATTCAAAATTTGATTGATATATCATTTCCCTCAATGAACCAATTTCTCAAGTTATTATTTTTCATAAATACAAAGTTACACAAAGCTCTTACAAAGCCATGGCTATATTTGATAAATACTGTAGCTTTGTATTTAACAATGGGGGACAAAACAGAGCCATAACCTCTCCAATTTTCAGAAGTGACAGGAATAAGTTTTGATTTATAATCTTGATAAACTGAAGCAAGTGCTTTTCCATATACAACACTTCCTCCAGCTCCAGAGTCCAAAACAACCTCAATGGTTTTCCATTAATCAAGACTGGTGCCTTGAGAGGGGTAAAAATTACTGAGGTGTCCTCAATATTTCTTATGATTTAACCATCTTCAACTGTTGATAAATCATTGTTGTCAATGTCAATACTATTTAAATATTGAATATCTTCCTCCAGAATCAAGATTTCCTGGTGAGATTCATAAGAAATGTTGCTGGCACAATCACTTGAAGTATCATCCAGTGCAACTGTCTCATCTGCAGGCTCCTCTGTTTGTTCAACAAGGTTTATTCTCTTGTCACAAAAATGGCTCTTCTTCCAAGGCTTGCTGAATTTAAAGTAAGTGTTTGTTGCATATTTTTTAAGAGCAATAGGGGCAGAAGGTTTACCAACTTTTTCTGGAAGTTTTTTTTGGTAATTGGAGGGTTTCTCCAATGAAGGTCTAGGGATGAACTTCCTAGATTTATACCTGTTATTCAAAAGGGCTTAATTAAAAGTATTAATAAAAGAAGAAGGCTCCCTTGAGAATTCAGTTCTAGAAACAATTAAGTCTCTCAAAGACATTGGAAATTTATAAAGGATCCTGTCCTTCCATAGTTCATAATCCATGTTTGGATCAATTGCTCTCAGGACTTTCATTATTTTTATAAAGAAATAAATAGGTTTTTCTGTAGAGGATGAGCTATATCTAGATTCCTCATACTATATTTGTTGGGCTAACCTAAACTTTGAACAACCAAATTGTGCTTTAATTAATTTTTTTCAATCCTCCTAAGAGTAGCCATTATCATACAAAAAGACAGATTCATACCACATCAGGGCAACATTGGAAAACAAAAAAATAAATTCAGACACAACTTCTTCATCTGGTAGTTTATAAGAACTTTTAAGATTAGCAATTCTGCATATTAATTGCTGCCAATCAGAGGAAGAGTCACCATCAAATGTGGGATATTGGTCAAGTTTACTCCAATTTTTCTAATTTTTCTAATTTGAAGTAATTTCCTTTTGGCTTACTTGTCTCTGTGTAAGAAGCAGCTGCAATTTTTCTAATTGAGAAGTAATCTAATTATTTAAACTATTTGTAGATGAATAGGGTGTGTCATCAATTTTTGACAGAAACTCAGAAATATATTCAGGATTCTCTTGTACTAATTCTTCTTTAGAGGAACTTGGCTCAGGTACATTTGGAGTATCCTGTGCAAAAGTTTCTTTCAGAGGAGTGACAGAGTATTTTTGGTCAAATAATAATGAGCTCAATTGCTCTTAAATTTTGGTTAACCTAGTATTAACCCTTGGAATACTAGTTAATGTCTCATTGATGGTAGCAAAAGATAATTGGTTCTTATGTTGTATAGATGAATAATGATCATTTAGTTTTTTCAAGTTTGATTTGTGACCTTCTAGCTCTTTGCAACAGATAGACATAGTCTCTTGCAATTTAGATAGATCATTTTTAATATTTTTCCACAAAGAAAATTTCTTTTTATAATTAACCATGTACCTATACAATTCATCAGAAACCCTATTCAACTCACTTTTCAATTCCTGGTAACCTTTCTCAGTTTAAAAGCTATTAAATCTTTGTGTTAATTGTAGGTTTTTCATTATCTGATTTTGTTTGGTGATAATGTCTCTCAAATATTGGTCATCAATAGTTGCTACATCAGGGGCATCTCTCAGGATAGAGACAGAGTAATTTTCAAGAGTCTCAAATACTTCAGGATCAATTGATTTATCTACAATATCCATATCTGGATTTATCATTGAGGAATAAATTAAAACTAAAGGAGTATTTACATGAGTAGAAAATTGACTAATTAGTCTGCTGGAACCAGCTTCTACTGATCTCAAAGTGTCATTTACCATGTCAGGCTGAGTTCAAGTACAGAGACATGAACTAGCTTAAATGGTCAGTTTTCTAGAAGATTTTAATGGTCCTATATGAATACTGTAGTACAAATCCAATAAGTATTAAAATATAACTCAATATAAGAGTCTCAGTAATTTTAATCTCACTAATTATATATGGCTTACAATCTTATAGTTGGTAGAAAAATAGATTTAATAAATTCAGATACTATTCAAAGACTTTATAAGTACTATTGATATGTATTGTAATTTTATTGGTTATATGTTTCATTGTAATGATAAAGAATGTAGAAAACAAGACCAAAAACCCCCTCCTTTTATACACAATAACTTCCCCAATGAGCTCCTTGATTAACCAGCTAAATACCTGTTTAATGACGCCTCATTCATACTAACAGAAATTTTTAACAACATAAATAGTGAATAGTAACATAATTAAAATGATATCACCTGCCAAAATCCTTAGTAATAGGGATAATACATCAAAAATAAAGAATAAACAAAAAAGAGAGTATGTGCATGTAATATATTTAAAATAAAAGACTAAAAGGGAAAATTACGACTTAATATTACTCTATATTTAGGAGGATTAACAGTAGAAATGATGGGGCTAATCATGACATTATACTACGTGAAATACCCATTCAAAAATAACAAAAGTTGACTGAGAAACCATTTAAAAACCCAAAAAAGGGAGTGAGATGTGGGGTAACTACATGCAGTCCTTGGAAGGCGCTTTCATGGGTAAATCCTTGACTAATTAAGGGCAAATTTAAGTGTGGTAGTGAATTAAAGTTCCAAGCTTGAGGCTATTAATGAAATTAGTGCATATAATAAGGGTCAATGCATTTATAATTAAGCTAGGACACTAAATAAGTGCCTGTTGCCTATTTTAGTGTGTTTCCTCAGAGTGGGTGTAAAATGTGGGGTAATTATAGTGTGAAAAAGCTAACTTTTCTAAAAATGAAGCTATTCACATGGGAAAAATGCAGGCAGTATGTGGCCAGTACACAGAAGCCATTTCTGGCATAAAAAACACCAAATTTGAAAAGTGTTATTTTTATGCATTTCAGTAGCAAAATAAATAGCTCCAATTAAGAAAAATTGATCTGTCAAAGCGCATTTTTAATATTATTAAATTTATAGCGCATATAGTCAACTTTTAAGTGATTTAAAGCACATTTCTTGTTTTTCATGTAAAATAATGAAAAAAACAGCTTTAAGTCTACTTAAAAATTATGTAGACTTATATTTAAGGCTCTTAAGATTACCCTAACATATCCCAACTTAATATTAAGTAAATAAGACTTATAAAAGGTGGATATATGCATCTATATAAAGTGTTATAATGGCATATTTTGTATTTTATCATAAATTTACTTATGTATACTATTTGTGTACTCTAATTTATTTCTCCAATATATAGTCCATGTGTTTAACATAACCTATAAGTACTTTTTACTCAGTCCTGGGGATATCCAGGCTGAAACTTGCCCAGCCAAAAAAAACAATAAAAGATGATAAGTTATACACTTTTTTTTAATGTTATTTTTCAGGTATTCAGAAAATTATGTAGCGTTAAATATTAATTCTTTAAGGAAATAAAACATAATAAAATATTATGAGTACTGTTTTTTAACCCCTCTTCTGGTTTAAAAGAAATTTCTTTCTGTTTAAATTTTTTAAGATGGGATGATAGATTTGAAATTTCTTTTTCAGGTATCCATTTATCAAATTCATTTGATTTCCCCTTAAATTATAATAAATAATCAGTTCCTTTCTCTTTAGTAAGGATTCTTTTCTTGAGTATTCTTCCAATCTCTACTTTTTCCATAATTTCTTCAGGTTGCTTTTTAGGCCTTCCTTTTCTTTTTGGAAATAAGTCAGGATCATTTGCATGGTAAGGTTTTAATAATGAGATAGGGAAAACTGGATGTTTCCTATTATATGGGGCAAATAATATGACTTCAACAGCATTATTTCCAAGCATTTTTTTGACATATAAAGGTCCTGCAGAGGAATCCTCAAATTTTAAATTACCTTTTAAATTAAAATGTAGTGTTAAAATTAGGAATTCATCTCCTTTTTTGAATTCAAATTCTCTATGAGATTTATCCCACCTTTTCTTCTCATATTCAGATACTTCTTGGATGCATTCCTCTTGATGCCTTCTACACATTTGTTGCATATGAATAAAGGATTTAGTTCCAGGGAGTATATCTAACCTTGGTAATATATTTAAACGATTTACTGGTGTATTTGGTACATATCCCAGCCAGAGTTCAAGTGGTTTTTTCTCTGTTACAGAATTAGTTGTGCTATTATAAGCAAATTCAAGGCCAGGAATTAATGTTACCAAGTCATGTGTGCATTTCTCATTGTCTTTGTATTCCAATCCAAAGGCAAATTATCTTCTGATCATATCTTCCAGAGTCTGTATCATTCTCTCAGCCAGCCCATTAGTTTGTGGATGGTGCACTGTAGACGATTTCAATTGAAAGCCTGATACTTCCATCAAAGATGTCCAGAACTCTGAAGTAAATTTAGGTTCTCTGTCAGAGATTATGGATTTGGGGAACCCAGCAGTATTCATCATTTGAGTCCACCATAGTAATTCCAAGTCTTTTGCAGATATCTCTTTATGGGTAGAGATGAATTTACACATTTTTGTTAATCTATTTACAATTACCCAGAAAGAATTAAAACTTTCTTTTCCTGCTAATAGAAAGCCAGTGAAAAAATCCATGTTTATAATTTCTCATGTAGCTTTTGGTTTCTCTATTTGTTGTAACAACCCAGCTCTCTTCCCAGTCAGTCTTTTAGATTTCTGACATGAGTAACATGTTTCAATGTATTTTTGTACATCTTCTTTAATGTTTATTCACCAGGCTGTTTTTTTAACTCTAGTTAATGTTTTGTTATAATCAAAATGACCAGCTAAGATGTTATCATGACAAGTACTTAACATCGACTCTTTCATAGAAGGTGGTATAGCTATTACATTACTTAGCTTTTTCCTGTAATATATGTACCCATCTTCAATTGAACGTTTACCTTTTTCCAAGGCAGTTTTATACTTTGGAGGTAAGGTTTTAATTAATGCACTCCTAGAGGCATTAGTTTGATCATTTAAAATGGTAGATAAATTAGACAAATCTTTATCAGATGAATAATTTTCTAATATAGTTTGAATAAATTCTTCCTCTAAATCCACTATATAAATCCCAAATATATGTATAACCTCATTTTCAGGTACATATGCTGGGTTTTCAGTATCATTTGGCAAAGGGCTTCTGGATAACAAATCCACATTAGAATGTAATGTTCCTGCTCTATGAGTGATTTAAATTCTTCTTCTGTACTCTTGTACAGCTAGTTGCCATCTAAACATGTGCCTATTAGGTGTTTTCATGCTTAGTAATGATTTTACTGCTCTGCAATATGTTATTAATTCAAACTTCTAGTCTTCCAGATAGTAATAAAGTTTCTCCAGGGCCCACACAATGGGTAAACATTCCATTTGGGTGGAACCATACTTTAATTTTGTCTTTCTTGAGGTTCTGGATATATAACAGATAACTACTTCAGATAATTTCCCATTTATTATCTGTTTCTGCTGTAAAGCAGCACCTAACCCTGTGAAACTTGCATCAGTATACAAGATTAAAAAGAAGTTAAAATCTGGAAGTCCTAATATTGGATCTGACATTAAACATTCCTTCAATTTATCAAAGGCATGTTGTCTTTCATTATTCCAAATGAAAGCCTCATTTTTCCTGATTAATGTTGTTAAAAGGGCTGAAACAGATTGGTAGTCTTTTATATACTGCCTATAATATCCACACATACCTAAAAGACTTTGAACATATTTCACATTCTTAGGTATACTAATGTATTTTATTGCTGCCACTTTGTTCTGGTCAACACAAATTTTTAATCCAGATACAACATTTCCAAGTACTTTCAAGGATTGAAACCCAAACTTACATTTCTTTAATGCAATTGTCATATTAATTTCATCCATCTTTTGAAATACTCTTTTCAGGTGATTTAAATTTTCATCATATGTTTTTGAAAACAGTATGATGTCATCAATCCTAAATGGAGAATGCAGCGCCCGGTTCATTCTGATTTTCCTAAAGCTGCCGAAGATCTAGTTGCGCAATGTTTGAAGACTACAGTCTCTGTTACATTAGGGATGCTGACAGCAGTAGCACCGGATGTAGCAAATGGAATCGTGGATAAGTGCAGAAAGCAAAGGATTACTAGCTGCGCTGAGTTCAATATGGCAGAACAGTCATTTCAGCCAGTTGTTGTATTACCTAGGGCGCCACATTATGCAGGACCCCTAGGGTATTTAACTATTACGGTAAATGGTAAGCAAATTAAAGTGTTAGTGGATACAGGTTCACAAATCAACGTGGTATCAGTGGATGAAACAGTGGAATTAGGTCTTCCTGTAAAAGACGACGAAGGCACTGTCGCAGGAATTGGGAGAGGTAGGCTACCTGTTATAGGTGTAGCAGAGTATGTATGCACTAGATTTGTGGGAGCAACAAGAGATATACATTTTTATGTTCCAATGGGTGTAGTTAAACCAGTTTTAGGCACGCAATTTTTAATGGATTATTCTGCAACTATAGATTATTGTTTAAATAAGACTATAGGAGTAAGGATTATGGGTGATGATGGTGTTCCAGTAACAGCAGTCTTAGTAGCACCCAAGGATGGTGGCTGGGAAACTAAGTACTCTGGAGCTGCGCAATTAGAGAAAGAAAGAGAGTTTTATGAGGAAGTCTCAGATGAGGAGATAGGGCGACTGCCAGGAAGGCGCCAACATTTTCATTAGGGACTGGCATTTTAGGTGTTACTATCTCCCAGGATGAGAGGAACCCGGATAGTAACCAGTCAGTCCAACAAGGAGGGATACGTAAAGCGGTACTTCATAGGTGTCTTGGGAATACTACTGTAGAATGTATTATACCTAAGCTTTTTGATTTCTTTAATTTTGGATATTGTTATACTTATATTAAAAAGAAAAGACAAAAACAGGATTCAGGTGCAACCCGTAGTTATATTAGAAAGGGTTTGATTTTAATTAATGAAGGAAGCAGCAAGGACTGTTTTGCATCCAAGTATAAACCAGTAGCTGTTAAGGTTAAACCAGTGAATATAGCAATGCCTGATTTGAATCCTCCTTTTCAGAGGCCTGCGCTATCTAGAAATCCTTATGATACTCCTTTAACAAAGTTTCCGCCTGATTTTGCGTCTACTACTAAGATTACGATGGAAAGGCTTCAGATGGTAGATTTTGTACCAGAGGGCTGATTATCGCAGGAAGAAAAGAAGTTATTGTTACATGTTATGTTTCTTAGGGAAAAGGCTATTGCGTTTTCAGAAGAGGAAAGAGGTTTGTTAAAACACTCTTATGGTAAACCTTATATTGTTCCAGTTATACCTCATGCGCCGTGGAAAAAGAAGGCTTTTCCAATACCAGCAGCTATAAGAGAAGAGTATACAGAATTAATTAGGGGAAGGTTAAAGTCCGGCTTGTATGAACAGTCTATGTCTAGTTATTCAAGTCCAGTGTTTTGTGTGGTCAAACATAATGGTAAATTAAGGGTTGTTCATGATCTTAGGGAGATGAACAAGGTTACAGTAAAAGATGCAGGGATGCCACCAACGCCAGAAGAATTTGTGGATTCTTTTGCGGGAAGTGCATGTTACAGATTAGGTGATATTATGGGAGGATATGATGAGCGCAAATTGGACAAATTGTCCAGACCCATGACAAAGTTTGAAACACCACTGGGGCGCTTTAGGTTGACAAGGTTACCGCAAGGTGCAACAAATTCTGTGGCGGTATATCAAGCACAGATGATGTGGATATTGCAGGATGAAATTCCAAAACATGTGGGAATTTTCATTGATGATGGCGGTATAAAAGGACCAGCCAGTGATTATGAAGGGGAAGTGTTTAAAGAAAATCCGTATATTAGAAAGTTTATTTGGGAATATGCAATTACCCTGGAAAGAGTGCTATTTAGGATAGAGGAGGCAGGATTAACGATTTCTGGGTCTAAATTTGCTTGTTGTGTTCCAGCGCTAGATGTAGTGGGACATGTGGTATGCAAGGAAGGGAGAATCATTGCTGAAAAACAGAGGAATAAGGTACTTACATGGCCAAGACCAAGAAATACTAAGGAAGTTAGAGGGTTTTTAGGCATTCGTACATATGTAAGAATGTTTATTCAAGATTTTGCTTTGTTGTCTTCACCTTTATGGCGCTTAACAAGAAAGGATGCTGTATGGGATTGGACGGAGGAATGTGAGGAGTCATTTGAGTTATTAAAGAGGGTTGTGGTGAAAGATATTCTTTTGAAGAAATTGGAGTATGGACCAGGCACTGGGAAAATTACTCTAGTGGTGGATTCTAGTGTGTCCGCGGTGGGCGCAGTTTTGATGCAGGAGGACGAGGAAGGTAATGATAGACCTGTTCTTTATGAGTCTAAGACTTTTACCAAAGTGGAGTCTAGGTACTCCCAGTCTAAGTTGGAGTTATGTGGAGTAGCGAAGATTCTTAAAAAGCTATAATGGATGCTTTGGGGGCAGCATTTCGAGCTGCAGGTTGATGCGCTATTGCTGGTGCAAATGATTAGTAACCTGAGTTTACCAGATGCGCCCATGATGAGGTGCGTAGAACAGATTAATTTATTTTCTTTTGATTTAGTCCATAAGCCGGGGAAATCTTTCACTATGCCAGATGCACTGTCAAGAAGACCGTTGTGTGAAGAAGACTCAGAAGCGGAAGAATTTGAAGAAGACAAGAGATGGGTAAACGGGATAGATTATTGTTATACAAAATTTGATAGTAATGTCCGCGATGACAATAAACTAGTAATGTGGAATGTCCGAAAAGACATAAAACTAAATGCTGACAATGCAAAGGATGTTTGTAGCAAGGTTGAACTGCAACTGGATTTAGGGAACACTGAAGCTAATATAGCGACAAGGAGTGCACAAAGCAAGGTAGTGGAGGAGTCAGATGATGAAGATGCTTCAAAGGGAAGTCAGGAAAGTAGTACTCAACTCGAAGAGGAGGAGTATTCAGTAGACAACGCATCTACAGATGAGGGAGTAGAGTTGTTAAAGTTATACTTGGAAGGTAATAGTCGACCAGATTTTTGCGATAAAAAGGTTTGGCGCAATATTAAGAAGCGCGCTAAAGGCTATTTTATTAAAAATGGGAAGTTATGCAAGAATCAAGCTTCGTCTCCTCAGTTAGTTGTTCAAACTAGGGAAGGGAAGGAGAAGATACTCAGGGAGTTACACGAGAATTTAGGACATAGAGGTCAAGATGAGACTCATCACAGAGTTAGGGAAAGATTCTAATGGCCCAACATGAAAAATGAAGTAAGAGATTGGGTTAAATCTTGTCCTGAATTCCAGCGCAGAAGTTACAGAAAGCCAAAAGAAAAAGGAAGAGCAACGGGCGAGGATACCGTTTTTGGTAGGGTCAGTTTAGATGCAGTCCATATAAAAGAAGGACGCTTTAAATACTTGGTAGTAGCCAGGGATGATCTATCAGGATGGGTTGAAGCAGCGCCATTGATAAACCTTAAGGCAAGTAATGTGGCTGAGTTTTTGAAGAAAGAATGGATTTATAGGTATGGAGTAATGAAGATGGTAACCGTAGATGGTGGTGCTGAATTTGCGGGAGAATTCCAAGAAGTAGTAAAAGGTATTGGCGCAAAGTTATGAGTTGCAACACCATATTGTCCTGAAGCAGAGGGAATGGTAGAAAGAGGGTATCAAGTTATAAAGGATGCACTAGTCAAATTGTGTGGAAATAATGGAGCAAATTGGAAGAGCTACTTGCTATTAGTTTTGTTCGCGGACAGGATTTCAGTTAAAAGAACAACAGGGTTTTTGCCGTTCAAACTGATGTTTGGTCAAAGGGCGGTATTACCTATTGATCTGGAGGCTGGATCTTTCCTAGGATGTGATTGGGATCAAGTGTGCTCAACCAAAGATTTAATTCTAGCAAGGCTAGCGCA
Source organism: Hemileia vastatrix (assembly GCA_030280995.1). Taxonomy (NCBI): domain Eukaryota; kingdom Fungi; phylum Basidiomycota; class Pucciniomycetes; order Pucciniales; family Zaghouaniaceae; genus Hemileia; species Hemileia vastatrix. The sequence goes on along the minus strand of JASXTE010000002.1, from coordinate 13,520,623 downwards.
GCTTGAAAGAAAAGACGAGTTTGTGGAGAAAGCGTATGAAAGAATGATGCAGATCTGGGACAAGTCAGTTAAATATTGGGATGAGCACTTAGCGCATAGGTTAAGAAATCCATTGAACCCAGGAAATTTGGTTTTGGTTTATAATAGAAGTTTAGAAAGCCAATGGGGGAAGATGTTTTCGGATAGATGGAATGGTCCATACAGGATAAAAAAGCAGATAACTGGAGGAATTGGATGGTACTGAGTGGAAGCGGCGTGTGGCCGCAGACCAGATCAAAAGATTCTACCCAAGGGGTGTTCCAGTGATACAAGATAACCTCCAGAATGAGGAAAAACTACCAGAATAATACCTCTGGGAAGAGGTTAAACTAACAAGTTATGTTAAATTTTGTTTTCCTAAGAGGACTCACAGGAGGCTTTTTGACACAGTTGTGACGGATAGAGGGCGCTAACTAGAAGTTAGGTGGACTATGGCTGAACAGGAAACTGGCACAAGTGCTTAGATGAGGGTGCAGAGGAAAATGAAATCTTATAATTTCATTGTTCGAGGGGACATGACAAAATAGGTAATTGGATTAAAGGAGTTGTGTATCATGTAAGCACAAAAGACGCTGGGTATTTAGCTAATGGGTTAACTAACCAGGAGTGGAATAGCGATTTATAGATGAGGTGCTCTATAGTTCAATTCTTATTCTACATGGTATATTGCAGTATTGCAGTAAAGGCGGTAAAGGTTTACAATATGAAGGTTTATTTATGATTTTTGTTTGGGTTTACAGTCTTTTAAAGAAAGTAGAGGGAGAAAAGTTAGGCGCTCTAAAAGTATGGAAGACAGGTGTAATAAAATAGTGCCATGTCTAAAAAGATTATGTGAAGGCATAGCATGAAAAATATACAAAGACTATTTACAGGGAGAATGGACAGAGGAGGCTCATAAGGAAAAGTGCTAGTGGGCTATTCAGTATCAGAGTGAAACTAATAGGATATCCTTTCCAGTCTTCAGGCATGACGAAGCGACGGGGATCGGCGGGGAATCCAAGAATAGTTGATGAGCTGATTTCGTTCATTAGTTGACCTATCATTTCTATATGAGTATAGCAAGCTTCAAGCTCAGCATCAGAAAAAGCTGGTGCGTTATTGTAGGATAGGGACATAGGGTCATATATAAGACAAAGTCTGGAAAACATTCACATGGAATGGAAAAAGGGTAAAGGAATAGGAACCCATCCCAAGGAGATGGATTCATTGAAGCCTGACAGGAAGTTAGTAAGCAAGAGGAGCATAAGTATAGTAAAGGATACTTACTTGTGAATAAGTTTTGTGGGGGCGCTGATGGCAAAGTAACGGTAACTGCGTCAGGAGCAGCTGCAGTGGAGCCTGAGCACATGGAAGCACTGGAACTCAGAGTGGAAGAAGGTGTAGCGCTAGGCTGTATGGATATTTTGCGCCTGGGAAAACTAGGAAGCTATGGCGACTCATAAGGAACATTATTATTATTAGTGGAAATAGTGGGACTGGTGGTGGTAATTATGGGAGCGCTACTAGTAGAGCTAGGTGGAAAGCAAATATAACCAGTAGGCTGAGGAGTATTCTGGTTAAGGGAGGTATTGCAAGGTTTGTGGTACCTAAAGCAATTTTCACAGGCAGGTCTAAAAGAGGCATACCCCCAAGGTCTAGAAAATGTACAATGAAAGTTAAGGCATTTGCAAAATTACCAAGCTTGATCTCTGGGAACTGTGTGATATTGATTCATGATGTTAGGATAGAGGAAATTCAGGTTATTAGAAGGGCTATTTATAGGTTAACAATAGCATTATAAAGAAGTCATCAGTTGCGCCATGTCTGACTTGAGCGCTGGATGGTTTCTAAGAAGATAGTGAAAAGCGTTTGTCATAATGAAGGACCCAAGGAAAGATGAATTGTTACAATCAAGGGAAAGACATGTATTGCAAAGATCTAAAGATTGTAAGAAGCGCACGCATATAGGAGGCAGAGGAAGTATTTGTTGTTATAGGAAGTAGCAACAATCTCAAGAGGAGGATATTCTTTGAAGGCAACTCATCTCGCAGTTGTAGAATTCTCACAGGAAAATTAAGGGAAAATAAATAATATTACATTTTTTTTAGCTACATACAGTTTACAAGAATTATGTACAAGAAAGTTTTTTTTAGTATTCTGCTTCATCAAAGATTGGGACCCAGAAAGCCCAGTTGTTAACAGCCTCTTGCATTTTTTGTTGCAAGGCAGTTATCAGCTGTTTTCGTTTATTATACTCAGAGCAAGTATAAACCGGAACCGCCTCGAGGAATTCTTTGACGGCAGCTATCATATCGTTCATACGAGGCATGGTCACATTGTATGAAGCGCAGGCGATTTGCTCTGCAAATTCCCAGTTTTGAGCCATGGCCGGCTCTTCATCATCGACAACTGGGAAGTTTTCAATAGACCATTCGTTGAGGATGATGGTATCGAAGACCGGCTGCATCGTAGACCAGTAAGGAGAAGGTATTCAAGGAGCACACTCCGGAATAGGTTTGGTATCCCAGACGGGATCTTCTTCCAAAACTGGAAGGAATAAGGGAGCAATAGGAGGCGGAGGCGTTATGGTAAGGTAAACTCTTACAGTTGCCTTGCTGTAAGCAGAATCCGGAGGAGATATGTGGATTTAGCTGAAAACCCCGTCCTTCCAATAAAAATAACAAAGTAGGTGTTCTAAATCACTAAGCTAACCAATCTACTTAGATCTGATTGATAAAAATAATGAAACTCTAAAATATTTAACGCTTATTGAGATTTAAAGAAAGTGGCTGTTGATAAAAGAAATACTGATAACAACAATTAAGGTGTACCAGTGAAAGATCTGAAAAGATTGACTTTTATGTTTTTATAATAATTTAAATTTATATGAGACAGCAATAATCAAGTCCCAGCGATGAAGACCTTTCTAAAGATACCCTATATGAAGTGTGATTTAAATAGTTGAATTGTATTTCTAAAATGCTATGTAAAAATAATAAATGTTATAAGGGTATTATAACTTATTTAATTTGTTGAGTAATAAAAAATGAGACCGTGGTGGTTAATGATTAAGCTGTATGATGTGTTTTTCCCCTCAATTTCGAGTTTGAGAAGCGCTTAAGTATTCCTAGTCACGTGCCTAAGTTTTCCCCTCCAGAGCTCTTCCAGAGTCAATCCGGAGCCCGTATGGAGCCGGAACGGAGTCCGTACGGAGTCAAAGCGGAGTCCGTACGGAGTCCGTCCGGACTTCCGGACTCAATTTAGAACCTTAAAACCATAATAAAAAATCTAGAAAAATTACACATAATAGAGCTACTTCCCCTTTACCTACCAAACTAATTTTCGTAGTCTGCGCAGCTCTAATTACCCCGTGAAAATTCATCAAAGTTAAATAATTTTTGAAAACGTAAATATTTCTATAAAACTTTAAAATTCATTTAAAAATATAAGAAAAATAGTAAAAATTCTGGGAAAATTTCCCAAGGTTCTTGAGTGACTTGACTTAATACTTATAAATTTTTTAGACCATAAAAATAAGTTTTCTCCGCAAAATAAGTTGTATTTGTGTAGGCATTCGCTCGTGACCAATTTCTTCATATTTTAAACTCCAATAAATTAAATAAAACCCTTTTATATAAAAAAAATAATAACGCCAATCTTGCACGCCGTAATAACTCCATTTACATATTTAGGTGCCGTACTAAACTTTAGGCTACCACATCCTCCCTCCAATCGAGAATGTCCCCATTCTTAAAACTTTGCATAAGTGGTTGAACACAATATTCATCTTTAATCTTCAACCTATATCTTCTTTAATCAACTATAAAATTCATCTTCATCAATATGTCTTCCAAAGAACTTGTCGCTCCATGTGAACTCTGCGCTCGATACCAGGTACCTTGTTTAATGTCCAAACCTAATCTTCCTGGCAGAACAGCTTGCGACTTATGCCGTGTGAAAAAAGTCAAATGCAACCGGCCAATAGTTCCTTCTAAAACAAACGTATATTTAGGACCAGCAGCTCTCCCTGATCCCTCAACTTCTAAAAAGCGATCCAAAATTCCTGTCTTCTTAAAACGAATAAGATCAAAAACAGCTTCAAAAGTTCAATCTTCATCAGCGGATCCCGGCCTAATTTTGCCTTCACAAGATCCTAATCCTATAACGCCAGTACCCCCAACTAACTTTGCTGAGACTATGTTTCCTGGCTCTAAATGTAAGACCCTATTTATCTTACTAAAAAAAACTTTTAATCAAAATTGACTAAACCTATGACTTAATAACATATTTGAACTTCTAGCTGTCGAAATAACCAACACTGATGATGTTGGTAGAGTGAAGACGGACTATATCAATCATTACCCAAATTTTCATCGCTATCTTTTTCTTGACTTTACTAATGAGTTGAAACAAAAAATTCTGGCCTATTTTCAAGAAACTCCAGCTAATAACCATGAAGACCTCATGAAAAGAAGAATTTTAATGCAAAGCTTTGATAATGATGTTGAACAATTTCAAAGAAATTATCTTTTCTAACAGTATAACTTGATAAAATTTTGTTTTTGCTTGGTCTTCTTAAACTTTCAACATAAATGATGTTTTCTTTCTTCTCTGGCTTGATATAACATAAAATAAAATAAAATAAATCTTGTGATGATTCCACTGCTGAGAGCAAGGTTTGAATCCCTTCAGACTCCCATATACCAGTCTTCCTTCTTGTCACAGCATTGAGAGAGTGGATCTTCCTATGAGCCGAATACTCCTGATTCCAACCTCATAGGGCCCCCCACTGAGCCGAATTCTATGATTCCAATCTCGCCATAAGGTCCTCCAAGCTTCACACCAAAAAAAATGGCCTAACTATGAGGCACTAAAAAAAATCATTCCCTAAAATCCAACTGCCATCCTAACTTCTGATTCCTTCATCACAAATTTCAAACTTTGCTATACAGCAAACCCATAAAATACCTTTGCCAGGCTTCCAATAATAATTTTAACTTTAGACCATGTTAAAGCGCCACAAATTTCACCTAATTAACCATTATGCGTTCTTTATCATCATCACCACCTAAAGTTTTAACCTCCTAAAGCTATCAGCACCCAATTCCAGAAATAATTGAATAACCAGTTTAGAGTCTTAGGGGACAGTGATAAATTAAAAGATTGAATTGAGTTATCCAAACAAGATTGACATTCCAATTTAAAGTCTTGGTAGACCAAACATATAACCGATTGCCAGTTTATGGTCTTGGTGGACCAAAGATCGTTTAAGTGCATAAATATCTTGATATATTCCTAAGTAAGGCCTAGGCTTGACCAAAGATTGAATAAATTTGATAATCCAGTTTAATGTCATAGTGGACCAAACATTTGATCGACAAGTAATCCAGTATAAGGCCATAGTGGTCCAATGAATGTTGAATTATCCTGCAGATATTAATTTTCCAGTTTAAAGTCATAGTGGACTAAACAATGAATGAACTACCAGTTTAAAGTCATGGTGGACCAAACATTTAATCGATAAGAAATCCAGTTTAAGGTCATGGTGGACCCAACAGCTTGATAACAGTCCAGTTTAAGGTCTTGCTGGACCTAACAACTTCTCTATCCTTGAACCCAGATTCTGCCACCAGCTTTCTTCATCCTAGTTTCAAGTTTTCTTCTTCAAAAAAAAAAAATATCTCCTAACAAGATGAAACCTTCTGACTTCATTGCTTCAGCTGATCAATCTTTCAAATACTGTGCCTTCACCCATAGGGAATGTATCTTCTCTTTTAACTGGCAAAAGCACACTTATAACAGGGCCTGTTTAGCCTGCTATGAGAAGAAAAGAAAATGTTCTGGCTTGAACTGTGGTTCTTTCCCCATCACTGCTACTAGCTTTGCCGCCTTCTGCAAACCTCTTCCTTCTTCTTCACCTTCTACTCCACCCCCTATTCCATCAACCTCTAAAGATCCCATACCTTTTTCTCCATCAGCCTATTTAAATCTTTCTCCATCACCTAATCCTCTGGGTCCTTCTCTCCAATCTAGACTTGCTGCTAGTCCCCCAAGAACTCTTGCTGCTCCCAGGGCCATGCTTCAACCTTCTAACAATTCTTCTCCTTCTTCCAACATCTTGAAGCACAAAAGGTCCTATAATAGCCAGCAGTCTTCATCTTCTCTTGTATCATCCAAAAGGCCCAGAACATCTACTTCAAACACCAAATCCAACACCAGTCCTCCTCATCTATCAAAAATAAAAAATCCTTTTCTAAACATAAAAAAACCCACTCCATTACCAAGTAAGCCATTTATCTATGATCATGATAGTGTTGACACAGGTTAGTTGTCTCTTTTATTTTCTTAATCTTCAGGTTTTAATTTGCTGATATTTTAATTTGATAAGCGTCCACCGGTTCTCCAATTTCATATTCTGCTTATGAACTACCAGAACCTAATCCAAGCTTCCCTAGAGTTCCAATTCACCTAGTGTCTGAAAAGCTTTTTGCTAATTTTAATAACCTTATCGCTTATTTCCAACGATACCCGCCCTCTGATAGATCAGAATCTTGGATGAGAGAGCAACTGTTAAGAGACCTTTTCAAAATAGCCAACTGGCTTCAACACTATCGTGACCGTGAAATAAGATTCGAATCCCAGGAAATCAATCAAGGTCCTTCTAAATTTTCTAATTTCAATTCTTCAAAAGATAACAATCCTTGATGGTGTTCTTCCTGGTATGTAGCTTTCTTGCATAATGTTTGAAGAATAAAATATAAACATCTAAACTACCTAAAACTAAAATACCTTTATTTTATTTTATTTATTTATTTATTTTTATTTTTTATTTTTTTTATTTATTTTTTATTTTTATTTTTTAGTTATTATTATTTATTTTTTTTTATTATTATTTTTTATTTTATATTTTTAGTTATTTTATTATTATTATTATTATTATTATTATTTTTTATTTTATTTTATTTTATTTTTTTATTTATTTATTTTTTTTTTATTTAAAAGAGATAGTTTTGAAATAAAAGTTAAAATTTTATTTTTAAAGAGAGATAAACAAATGTGAAAAGAAAAATAAAAAAAGTAATAAAAAAAATTTTAAAATAAAATTTTTAAAAGATGCCCCCTGGCCATTTGATGAGCTGTACCCTCGACATCATACCCACATCCAAGTGCAACTTGATGTGGTTACACAATTTTGAGAAATTGAAAAGAAAAGAAAATAAATGAAAGTTTTTGAAGATAATTTTTATAATGATGATCACTGGGTGGGCTCCCTCCAATTTATAAAAATGATTAGAGACCACCAGTGAGCATCACCTTTACAATAATTCATAATATATATTAAAGAAAAGGAATCACAATCTAACATAAAAAGAATCAAAAACAAAATAAAATAAAAGAATCTTGAATCCAGCGTTGAGAGCGGTGTCTCTTGATTCGTTCCTGTTTATAGTCTTAGTGGACTTCCTAAAATTAAAAGACAAAGCCAGGATTCAACTAGAAACAGGGAAAATTTTGGAAACGAACATTATGGGGTAATTGTGTATAGAGCAGCCAGCCCATCAATTACCCCCACACTTGCCAATATTAAATTAAGAAGGTTCCCCTGTGAACACTTCTTCCAATAAATTTTAAAATTTTTCCAACACTATCTTCACCCATATTTTAAGAATTTTTAATTTTGAAAATTTTCAATGAAGGTTTTCTTGCATTTTGTTATGTTTCATCACAGTTTCGTCGCCCATATGCAGTGTAATGATAGTAAAGTATTTTTGATAAAAATAAGAAGATAGTTTATACTCGTTGCGGAGGAATCCATAAAATTTCGTAGATATCATAGTTTATCCTCATTTCGGAGGTATAAATTTAATAAAAGTCATTAAAATTGTAGTTTATCCTCATTTCGGAGTTGATAAAATTTAAGAAATTTCATAGTTTATCCTCATTGCGGAGGAAGACTTCGGCACTCCTGGTGCCTCTAGGATAGAACCGTTTCACTTGATCGGCCGCTACCCTCTTCTTCAATACTACTCCATCCAACTCTTCTAGCACATATGAACCGCCGGAAACTTGCTCCTTGATTTTATACGGTCCATTCCACCTATCTGCAAACATTTTTCCCCATTGACTTCCCAAACTCCTATTATACACCAGGACCATATCACCTGGGTTCAAAGGTTTCCTTAATCGATGTGCCAACCGCTCATCCCAATATCTAACTGATTGATTTCGGATCTTCATCATCCGTGAATATGCCTTTTCTAAATATACTTCTTTCTTTTCTAGCTGCATCATTCTTGCACACAATAATTCTTCAGTAGTTTTGACCGTGTCCCAGTCAACTCCAAGATATGATTCAGCTTCTAAATCAACCGGTAAAACTGCTTTCTGTCCAAAAACAAGTTCATAAGGTGAAAATCCGGTCGTCCTTTTGGCAGTGATTCGATCAGCAAATAAAACTAAAGGTAAATAGTGCCTCCATTTTTCGGCACTTGTCCCACACATTTTAACTAAAGCATCCTTGATAACTTGATGCCCTCTTTCAACCATGCCTTCAGCTTCAGGATAATATGGGGTTGCTACCCTAACTTTTGATCCAACTTTCAATACGGCCTCTTTAAACTCTGTCCCAAATTCAGGACCTCCATCTACCGTCACCAACTTCATCACCCCATACCTATATACCCAATTATTCAAAAAAAATTCTGCCACATTTTTGGCAGTTAAATTAATAAGAGGCGCTGCCTCTACCCAACCAGATAAATCATCTCTGGCCACAATTAAATATTTATACCGTCCCTCTTTTATATGAACGGCATCTAAACTAACTCTCCCAAAGAGCGTATATTCACCGGTCGCGCGTCCAGGTTCTTTCGGCCTTAAATAACTTCGTCTTTGACATTCTTCGCATGACTGAACCCACTGTTTAACAGCCATCTTCATTCCAGGCCACCAAAATCGATCAGAAATTCTTCTAAACATTTCTCCAACGCCTCTATGCCCGAGATCTTCATGCAGTGATTTCAAAACTAATTCTTGCCCCTTCTGTTGAGTTATAACTACTTGAGGATTTAGATACCTCCTCCTCATTAAACGTCAACCAGATAGGTAAAACGTAGATGACTTCCTCTTGATAGACACCCATTCATCGTCTTCACAATCTTCTGGCCTCTCTAAAGTCAACAAATATTTGACTAACAAAAAATAAAAACCAGTCTGACCCCAGACTTCATCTTGAAAATCGATTAATATAACATCAATAGGGACTTCTCTATCACCAATATCACCTGCACATGAATGAGCCAATAATCGTTGACCCCTAAATAAATCTTTAATCGAGCAATGTCGATGTTTTTCTTCTGAACCTTTGGATCCTTCATAAACCGTATTTGAAAATACCTCTTTCTCTTTATCCACCCTTTTATTTAAATTCTCTAATTCTCCAACATATACACCATTCCTTAATTTACTACTATCCCACACTACCAATCCATCTTCCTCTACATACACCACATCTTCTTCTACCTCCTCTCTGCCGAATTTATCTACACCTTTTTCAACACCTTTATTAACATAAAAACTATTTTCCAGTTTATCCTCTTGGTGGAGGTCATCATCATCATAATCTAAACACAATAGTCCTGCCAGTTTAACCTCATGGGGGAGGTATGGAAAGTCTTCAGCTCCTTTAGTGCTGGCTTTGATAATAGGTATATCTTCATCGAACTCTTCTGAGTCTGAATCTTCTTCAGTGGGTGGTCTCCTTGATAAACCATCTGGCATAGTAAAATTTTTGCCAGGCTTATGAACTAAATCAAACGAAAAATGTTGAATAAAAGCTACCCATCTCGTCATGGGTGCGTTCGGTAAACTTGGGGAATTAATCATCTGGATTAACGATTTTGCATCCACTTGCAACTCAAAATGTTGCCCCCACAAAATATGCTGAAGTTTCTTCAGTATTTTCGCCACACCACATAATTCCAATTTTGGTTGAGAATATCTTGATTCGACCTCAGTAAATACTACAGACTCATACCTAACTGGCCTGATGTAACCAGCTTTATCCATCTGAGACAAAACCGCCCCAGCTGCAACCTGACTTGAATCAACTGCTAAATAAATTCTACCAGCATCTTTTCCATAATCTAACTTGTTCAGGAATAAATCCTTCCCTACAACCTCCTTCAACTTCACAAACGCCTTCTCACACTCTTCATCCCACTCCCAGTCTGCATCCTTTCTTGTTAACCGTCTCAATGGAGCTGCCAATGAAGAAAAGTCCTTGATGAACATTCTAACATATACGCAAATGCCTAAAAACCCTCTAACTTCGGTCGTATTCTTGGGTCTTTGCCAGGACTGAATTTTGTTAACTTTCTTCTTGGACATAATCCTACCCTCTCTACATACCACATGGCCTAATATTTCTAAGGCTGGCACACAACATGAAAATTTTGAACCTGAAATAGTTAAACCAGCCTCTTCAATTTGAAACAAGATTCTTTCTAAAGTAATTGCAAACTCCCAAATGAATTTGCGTATCCCGGGATTCTCTTCCAACACCTGGTTATCATAGTTGGTTGTTGGTCCCTTAATTCCTCCATCATCTATAAAGATTCCAGCATATTGTGGAATTTCGTCTTGAAGGATCCAAGCCATCTGAGCTTGATAAACTGCAACCGAATTTGTTGCTCCTTGAGGTAATCTTGTTAACTGTAAACGTCCAAGTGGTGTATCGAATGTAGTGAGAGGCCTTGAGTCCGGATGTAACTCTCTCTCATCATATCCACCCATAATATCTCCCAAACCATAACACACTCTCCCTGCAAACGCTTCAACAAACTCCTCAGCACTAGGTGGTATCCCAGCATCCTTTATTGTAACCCTATTTAATTCCCTAAGATCATGAACAACTCTAAGCTTGCCATTCGGTTTCTTGATACAAAATACAGGACTAGAATAACTTGACGTTGATTGCTCATACAGTCCAGTGCGTATCCGTTCTCTGACAACTTCAATATAGGCTTCTTTTAATGCAGCCGGAATAGGAATCGGTTTCTGCTGCCACGGTTCATGACATACCACAGGAATCTTGTAAGGCTCCCCATAGGAATGCTTCAACACACCCCTCTCCTCTTCTACAAAAGCAATGGCCTTCTCTCGCTTGACCATCACATCCAACAACAACTTCTTCTCTTCTCCAGACAACCAACCATGAGGTCCAAAATTAACAACACCCAGTCTCTCAAAAGTGATTCTTGACGTCTCAGAAAATTCAGGCGGATTCTTTACCAAGGGACTTTCATAAGGATCTCTTGATAACCTTGGTCTTCTCAAAGGTGGATTTAATTCAGCAGGTAGCGGTTCATTAATAGGTCAAACTTTATTTGCTACCTTCTTATATTTGGCTGCGTCCACATCTAAATAAACTTGAGGTAAAACATCACCATTAAAACTTTCATTAAATGAATCTTCTTCATTGTCAGAATCGGAATAAGAAAAATTAGAAAAATATTTTATTTCATTTTTAAATTTTACCCTTTTCTCCTTTCCCTCGTCTAATTTATAAACAGTTTTTCCTACACCTTTTCTTCCCTTATCCAACATTAAATCACCTGTAAAGAAAGTCGGCAGTTTAACTTCTTGCTGGAGGACTGGAATTGAATTTTCACAAAAATTATTTTTTTGGGTTTTAATTATACTGAGATTTTTTATCGGATTTTGATGTGATATTTGCAGTTTACCCTCTTGCTGGAGGTCCAAAATAGAAGGAGATAATTGCAGTTTAACCTCTTGCTGGAGGCCCCGAATAACATTTTCACATAAGTTATTTTTTTGTGTTTTAATTATACCAAGATTTTTAATCGGATTTTGATGTGATATTTGCAGTTTACCCTCTTGCTGGAGGTCCGTGATAGAAGGAGATAATTGCAGTTTAACCTCTTGCTGGAGGCCCCGAATAACATTTTCACATAAGTTATTTTTTTGTGTTTTAATTATACCAAGATTTTTAATCGGATTTTGATGTGATATTTGCAGTTTACCCTCTTGCTGGAGGTCCGTGATAGAAGGAGATAATTGCAGTTTAACCTCTTGCTGGAGGCCATAAAACATACCCTTCCAATTTTTATCCAACCTAATTTGGCCCATTTTGCCTTTTTTACCATTTTTAAATTTAATAGAAAAACCGGGTAAATCCAATAAACATGTAGAAAAGTCCAAAACGTATTTGCACTCCAAAGTAATATTAACAGAAAATAATTGAGAATCCACTTGAATTATCTCCAAGTGAGCTGACCTATTGCAATCCGGGATCTCATCCTGAGGAGAGATTACAACATTAGAGTGATCAGCCCCTGCTACCCCAAAAAATGAGGGCATCCATCCCTTTCCAACAAACATAATTCTCCAGAAGCCGTCCGTTTTATATGCCGCTTCTTGGTGCAAACACAACACTGGCACAGAGTAGTAATCCCTGGCCGTGTTTCCCAACCTTCATCTCCAGGAGGCGCTAACCGCATATGTAACCTCCGCATATCTTCACCAGTGATCTCCAAACTAATCCCCATGCCAGCTTGATACCCTATCCTGGCCTCAAAATCCATCAAAAAAGGACCAGCAAGAACAGTTTTGACTGCTCCTCTGGCCACATAAAAGTGAACCTTACCAACAGATCCACCAATGCCTAACCTGACATGCTCAGCTGTACCCATCAGCTCTGTTGCATGCCCTCCAATGCCTCTGAGGTTTCCCCCAGTTCCACTTTTAATTGGCAAGCCTATACTCGTCGCTTGCTCCAATGAAATTAAATTAATTTGAGACCCTGAATCAACCAAGGCCTTAACTTCTTTACCATTTAGAGTTACCACCAGGTAACCCAGGGGAGCGGAAAAATGTGTATCTACATCTTCCCCAAACTTTTCAGCATTTTCACAAATATATTCCACCTCTCCAGTGAAAACCCGACGCCTCGTCAAATGCTTCTTTTGCTTTTCAGCAAGCGCCGGACTAATCGTAAATAACTCCCCTAAAGATAAGGGAATCTGCAGTTGATTCACCCTATTCAAAACTGCGTCCATCGCATTAGCTTGACCAGAAACTACTGGCCGCTCATACTGGACCTTTGATTTAACAACCTTGGCCCTGGGTACCTCTTGAGGTCCAACCGAGCCATCTTCACCCCCCATTATAAAATCTTCACTTTCTATAACCCTAACTCCGTCACCAACTTCTTGCACTAATCCTGATCCATCGCTAGTCCTTCTTACTCCCTCCATTGGGATGGGACCGCTAAAACTTGGTCTGGGTAGAGACGCCAACGGTACGTCCTCCTCAGAATCCGAATCATCCTCTGGCATAGGCTCACCATTTAAATCAAACTTGCCATAACTAGGGGGCCCCATATCAGCAATCCCCTTCTGCATTTTATATAATTCGTCCTTAGAGTAAGGGTTCAATTTGTTGGCGGCAGTTTGAGCACTAGAATTCTTGTCCTTAGAGTAAGGGTTCACTTTGTTATTGGCCTTGCCAGGATTAGCCCTCAATTGGCTCTGAATGCTACTTTTCGCCTTAGTAGCAGCTGCTCTTCTAGCAGCATTAACATCGTATTCGCCAGCCATACAGCTACCCTCCACCTGGGCAACCATCGCCAGCTCTAAACCACCAAAAGAAGTAGAAAATGTGGCTTTACTGACCTCTTTCTCCTTGCCCTTGTCAGCTTTACCACCATTACCATTACCATTTTTGCCACTCTTGGCATTAACATCTTCATCCGCCACCTCTTCAAATCTGGCTCTCCTTTCAGCCGTTAAACTTCTTCTGACCAAATCAGAAGGAGACTGTCCATCACTGGGCTTGATGAACAAACTATCGGGAAATTTATAAACTTTACCATCGAATAAAACTCGCCCAGCATCCATATCCTTATCAAGAGCAAAACAAACTGTTGCTCTGTGCCCTCTCCTATTACAATAGGAGCACACCTTTGGCTCATCATAGCCACCTCTATAATTACTACCACCATTCCCACCATTTCTCCCATTGCCTGGGAAGCGGTTACCATTGTTATTGCCATTATAATTTCGACGTTCATAACCTCTAGACTGATAAGAAGTCGACGTCGACGAAGAAGCGATTGGGGTCTTGTTGGCCTTCTGGGTTTCTTGAACAAATATTTTTAATTGTTTAGTTAAATCGGCCAGGTGATCGACCATCTTATTATCCACATTACCCTCAACTTTAGCAGCAGGTAATCCCATTTGAGCCTTCTTGGCCTCCTGGGCTTTGACCATAATATCGTTATTTTTGGCCAAAACTTCGCTAACCTTGCTGACATATTGAGTGCATGACTCTTGATATTTGTCCAACGCCAATAACTTTAGATGGGCTTGAATGTTGTCCTTGATAACCTCCAGGGCCGGCAGTTTCTGCTCACCATTAGGCAGTTCCTTCATCAAATCTTTTCTTGAAAGATCCTTCAAGACGTCCATACGAATATCCCTGCTGCATGCTGACCAAAACAAATCTTTTGCTTGGTTCTCATGCACTAACTCGTCCACCAGTATAAGATATTCCACCACTTCATCAAACTGAACACAGAGCTTTTTGAAGTCAGCCATAGAAGAAAAACCACCTTTTGCTTGCCAGTCTCCAACAATTTTATTGAGGTCCATCATAGTAAACCTAACACTCCATCTATCAACCATAGCTTTAGAAAGCTTAACCCAATCCTTGTCCTTGAATGCCTGCATAGCAATAACCTCTTTTTCCACCTCCCTATCGGCAATAAAAAATCTAACTTGCTTCACCATATCCACATGGGAAGCACCATCAACAGCAGCAGCAGCTTCATACCTGCTAATGAACCATTTAACCTCCTCCCCATCAAACTTTGGGCCATCCCAAGAAACAATTCTAACTGAGGGAGTAAGAGGGTTAGAAGATCCAGAAGCAACAGCAGAAGAAGACATCCCAATAAGTAATGAAAAGCGTTAACAATTGATAAAATAACAAGCCTCTTGCAGGCCAATAACAAAAATCCAATTAGAGTTCCAGAAAATAAGCCTCTTGCAGGCTAAGAACGTTCTTGATCCAAGTAAGTCTTTAAAGAGAGCTAGAGAAATTCGAACCCCACGTTGGGCGCCAACTATGGTAAGGTAAACTCTTACAGTCGCCTTGCTGTAAGCAGAATCCGGAGGAGATATGTGGATTTAGCTGAAAACCCCGTCCTTCCAATAAAAATAACAAAGTAGGTGTTCTAAATCACTAAGCTAACCAATCTACTTAGATCTGATTGATAAAAATAATGAAACTCTAAAATATTTAACGCTTATTGAGATTTAAAGAAAGTGGCTGTTGATAAAAGAAATACTGATAACAACAATTAAGGTGTACCAGTGAAAGATCTGAAAAGATTGACTTTTATGTTTTTATAATAATTTAAATTTATATGAGACAGCAATAATCAAGTCCCAGCGATGAAGACCTTTCTAAAGATACCCTATATGAAGTGTGATTTAAATAGTTGAATTGTATTTCTAAAATGTTATGTAAAAATAATAAATGTTATAAGGGTATTATAACTTATTTAATTTGTTGAGTAATAAAAAATGAGACCGTGGTGGTTAATGATTAAGCTGTATGATGTGTTTTTCCCCTCAATTTCGAGTTTGAGAAGCGCTTAAGTATTCCTAGTCACGTGCCTAAGTTTTCCCCTCCAGAGCTCTTCCAGAGTCAATCCGGAGCCCGTACGGAGCCGGAACGGAGTCCGTACGGAGTCAAAGCGGAGTCCGTACGGAGTCGAAATGGAGTCCGTCCGGACTTCCGGACTCAATTTAGAACCTTAAAACCATAATAAAAAACCTAGAAAAATTACACATAATAGAGCTACTTCCCCTTTACCTACCAAACTAATTTTCGTAGTCTGCGCAGCTCTAATTACCCCGTGAAAATTCATCAAAGTTAAGTAATTTTTGAAAACGTAAATATTTCTATAAAACTTTAAAATTCATTTAAAAATATAAGAAAAATAGTAAAAATTTTGGGAAAATTTCCCAAGGTTCTTGAGTGACTTGACTTGATACTTATAAATTTTTTAGACCATAAAAATAAGTTTTCTCCGCAAAATAAGTTGTATTTGTGTAGGCATTCGCTCGTGACCAATTTCTTCATATTTTAAACTCCAATAAATTAAATAAAACCCTTTTATATAAAAAAAATAATAACGCCAATCTTGCATGCCGTAATAACTCCATTTACATATTTAGGTGCCGTACTAAACTTTAGGCTACCACAGCGTCTCAGCGTAAGGAGTGCCTGGCGCATTCTAAAACAGAGGGAACAGAAGATGTTAGCATTAAAAAAGGAAGAAGTAAAAAAAAAAAAGAGACTTACTGTACTTTCCTCCGAGAAGAGAGATTTGGGGGTCAAAGAGGCGCTACTAGGCGTAGGAGCACGGCAACCAACCTTAGCTTGTTTGTTGTGAGGCGGGGTAATGAGATTGGACGCCAGGAGCTTGATAGTCATTTGACTCATCATAGTCGAGGTTGAAGCGTCAGGGTCTAGACGAGCAACGGTGGGCAGCCCATCGTAGCTACACTTCTTCTTGCGTTGCTTGCAGTAATCGCACAACTGGAAGAAGGAAAAGTGAAAGGTTAGTAACAAATAGGAAGGAAAATGAAGAAAACTTACAGTGAAGAAATTATGGTTTCCACGGTGGGATTTTGAGAAGTGGCAGGGAGTTATGCCATTCTCAATACAGCGGGTGCATCTTGTCCTGCCCATCAAAGTTGTCACGAGGGTTGTCAGAGGACCGGCAGGAGGTTGAGTACGCACGAACTGATGAATGGCGTCCACGACATCGGCAGTATTTTCAGTGTTGGGGTTGTCTCTTCTAGTATTCATTGAGAGAGTTAAAAAAAATAAAAAATAATAATAAGAAGAAGAAGAAGAAAAGGAAAGATGATGAAGGAAGGAAAACGCTGCAAGACACAGGTATTTATGGCCTCCTGGGGACAGTTGCAAGTAGAGGGAGGATGTGGTATGCACCTCGCAGGAAGCGTGAATTTAGACCAATCAGCGCGCGTAGTACAGGAAGAATAAAGGGGAGTTAGCGCAGCAGGAAGTGAAAAAATATAATATGTATTTGTGTGTTTCAAGGAAGAAAGGAAATGGAAGCACAGAAAAGGATTAAGGGTCTGTGCGCTTGGATATTGCAGCAAGATGTGCCGCACAATAGGGAATTGTGTATTATCAACTTAGTAATATTATGCGCTAAACAAATATGGATTCGGGCTTTCCAAAAAGTATTTGTTACGCATTAAGGAAAAAGTCATGGATTAAGAACGACTCAAGTGCATAGTATGCTGTACTGCGGCCAGTTGGGAAACTTACTGAGACAAGTAATGAAGAAGGCTAACTAGTTAAGCGAGCTGTTGGAACTATGAACTTAGTATTAAAGCAAAGAGAGTGGGGACTCAATTGTAAAACTACCCAAGAGTTAAGGCAACTAGACGCAGCATTAGGATAAGTCAAACCTGGAACTAGCGCTGAAACAAAACAAAGGTATAGTTAAAAGCGCATATGTGGAGTATCAATGAAACAAGTTAATACTAGTGTTAGTAATTATAGGGTATGATTTAGGCTCTGTATTTGTTACAAGCAGTGTATGTAGATTACTAATAGATTAGTTATTGTTTTACTAATATGGCGCTGGAGCTAGCGCTGAAGATCCACTAGGGAACTGTATCTTGAGTACTGTAAAGATATAAAAAGGATGACTATTTGATAGAGTCTGGGAGAGTCATATACATATAAGATAGATATATATACACATATATAGTCTTTAAAGAGGGAGATTGATATATACAAAAAAAATTGAGTAGTAAATTAGAGATTTGTCCGAATCCTTTAATTCGTGCGTCTGTGTGTGTATTTCAAAAAGCATAGTGATAGAAGCGCAACATAGAGAGGTTATATAGATTCAGTAGGATTGATTATTACTAGAGTCATTTTATTTCTATAACAAGGCATATTCAAAGAGAGAGCTTCAAGAGGGAGTAGCTGTGGATATTAGCGCTTGTTAAGAATAGAAAAATACAGATAGTAATACTTGTTCTTTTTTTCCTGATATCTAAAAAAAACTCATCTCTCGACTCATAACTTTTTCTAATCAAAAATTAAGTGTTACACATTATTGCACTGTCTTTAAAAATAAGAGTGGCAGGCGCTTCTTTTTAGAAATTGAAAAGAAGAACCAACCCATCTCGCATTGTGTCTACTGCTTAGTACTTTAGAACAGTCTACAATGTCCTTCTCTTTCCACTGAACCTTGTGAGAATCCAGTTCACTAACAAAAACACCCTTTTCCAAATTTGAGCAGTCCCAAACAACAACTCCATCTTCATCAACAAAAACATCCCAATCACCAGAATCAAGATCAGATCCAGCCAGTTTAGCCTCTTGGGGGAGGTCAGAAAAATCATCAGCACCTTTTGCGCTGGCCCTAACCACTGGAACATCTTCATCAAACTCTTCAGCCTCAGAATCTTCATCTGTAGGTGGCCTCTTTGATAATCCATCAGGAATTGTAAAAGTTTTTCCTGGTTTGTGTACCAGGTCAAAAGAAAAATGTTGAATAAATGCCACCTAACTAGTCATTGGAGAATTTGGAAGATTAGGCATATTGATCATCTGAACCAAAGATTTTGCATCCACCTGCAGCTCAAAATGCTGCCCCCACAAAACCGTCTGTAGCTTCTTTAAAATTTTTGCTACACCACACAATTCCAACTTAGGTTGATAATACCTAGATTCCACCTCATTGAACACCACAGACTCATATATTACTGGCCTGACCCTCCCAGTTTTATCTTCCTGAGACAAAACAGCACCAGAAGCAATATAGCTTGAGTCCACTTCCAGATAAATTTTTCCAGCACCAACACCATAATCCAACTTGTGAAGAACAATATCTTCCCCAACAACCTTTTTCAACTTCTGAAAAGCCTCTTCACACTCTTCAGTCCTTTTCCAATCTGCATCTTTCCTGGTCAACCTCCTGAAAGATGAAGCCAACAAAGAAAAATCCTTAATAAAAATCCTGACATATACACACACACCCAAAAATCCTCTGACTTCAGTAGTATTTTTAGGCCTTGGCCATGACTGAATTTTATTAATCTTTTTATTTGCCATAATCCTTCCCTCTTTACATACCACATGACCCAGAATTTTCAAAGCAGGAACACAACAACAGAATTTTGACCCTGAAATGGTCAAACCAGCCTCTTCAATCATAAACAACACTCTCTCTAGATTTATTGCATATTCCCAAACAAACCTCCTTATGCCAGGGTTCTCTGTTAACACCTCATTATCATAATCAGTGGATGGTCCTTTAATTCCACCATCATCAACAAAAATACCAGCATGAGTAGGAACCTCATCCTGCAAAATACAAGCCATTTGTGCTTGATATACTGCCACTGAATTAGTTGCACCTTGAGGCAGCCTAGTGAGCTGAAATCTTCCCAAAGGAGTCTCA
Organism: Hemileia vastatrix; assembly: GCA_030280995.1. Taxonomy (NCBI): domain Eukaryota; kingdom Fungi; phylum Basidiomycota; class Pucciniomycetes; order Pucciniales; family Zaghouaniaceae; genus Hemileia; species Hemileia vastatrix. The sequence goes on along the minus strand of JASXTE010000002.1, from coordinate 13,501,062 downwards.
AAAGTTGTGAGAGGCCTTGAATCCGTATGAAGTTCCCTCTCATAATAACGACCCATAATATCACCCAAACCATAACACACCCTTCCAGCAAAAGCTTCAACAAAATCCTCTGCACTTGGTGGCATACCAGCATCCTTGCTAGTGAATCTATTCAAAGCTCTAAGATCATGAACCACCCTCAACTTTCCATTCTGCTTCTTTAAACAGAAAACCGGACTTGAGTAACTGGATGTTGATTGTTCATATAACCCAGTCCTGACTCTTTCCCTAACAATCTCCACAAAATCCTCTCTGATAGAAGCTGGAATCGGAATAGGTTTGATTTGCCAAGGTTCATGACAAACCACAGGAATCAAGTAAGGTTCCCCATAAGAGTGCTTCAACACACCTCTTTCCTCAACAAAAGCCACAGCTTTTTCCCTTAGCACAATAACATGCAACAACAACTTCTTTTCTTTTTCAGACAACCACCCATCAGGAACAAAATTAAAAACTTTCAACCTTTCCACAGTCACCCTAGCTGTCTCTACAAATTCTGGAGGATTCTTCACCAAAGGAGTACAGTACGGATCTCTTGAAAAAGGAGGCCTCTTCAAGGGCGGATTCAAACCCACAGGCATAGTCTCATTGACAGGCCTAATCTTCTGTGCTACCTTCTTATACTTTGCCGCTCCACCTTCAGCTTGAGAGATCTTCAGGAAATATTCACCACCAGACCTGGAACAAAAACCAAGGGTTTCCCCATTGCTCACATGTGTGGCCAAGGTAATTTTTTTGAAAGGTGTAGAAGAAACCCTAGCGGTACACAATTGGGATGACTTACTTTTAGACCCCAATCTCACCACTCCAAAACTTTTCTGCATATCTTTCAAGAAAGATATATAACCAATATTCTTCCTTGAACTTGAATTAAAAATAATTGAGAATCTTGAGAGAGAACAGAGACTTGATAAAAAACTTGATGAATACTTTCAGAGAAGAGAAACATTAAAGAGAAAAAGTTGAAAATACACTTGGTATATCTCCAAGGGAGCTGACCTACTACAACCTGGGATTTCCTCATCTTGGGGAGAGGTTGTAGCACTAGGGTGATCAGCCCTCATTACTCTAAAAAAGACAGACTCTCAATAGAGCCTGAGCCACACTCCAAAAAACCAGAGGTGGCACCCACTTCCTTCCTTCTCCTGCAACAATCTATGCACTGGCACATTGAAGATAAACCTGGCCTGGTCTCCCAACCATCCTCTCCAGGGGATGATAACCTCATGTGAAGTCTCCTTTCATCTTCACCAGTCAACTCCAAACTGATTCCTAAATCAAATTGATAACCAATTCTTGCCTGAAAATCCATCAAGAATGGCCCACCCAAAACAGCTTTAACTGTTCCCTTAGTAATATAAAAATGTACCTTCCCTGAGGCTCCACCAACATCTAACTTCACAAACTCAGAAGCTCCAACCAATTCAGTGACATGGCCACCAATCCCTCTCAAATTCCCACCAATACCAGTTTTGATGGGGAGGCCCAAATGAGTTGCCTCAAACAAAGAAATCAGGTTTATCTGAGAACCTGAATCCACCAATGCCCTTGCCTCCCTGCCATTCAGAGTGAGATTGACATAACCCAGAGGAGCGGAAAAATAAGTTTCCAACCCTCACCAAACTTTTCCGCAGAATCACAGATGTATTCCACCTCCCCAGAAGAAACTCTTCACCTGGTCAACAACTTTTTTTGTCTATCAGCCAACCCTGGACTGATAGCATAAAATTCCCCATAAGGAAGGGAAACCTGACCCTGATTCATTCTTTCCAGGACAGAGTCCATAACATTAACTTGACCAGAAACTACTGGCCTCTCAAAGTGAGCTCTTTACCTCACTACCTTGGTCCTAGAAGCTTCTTGAGGACCAGCACCACCAACAGATTTACCATTAACAGGGACCAAACCAGATCCCTCACCAGAACCTCTAACTCCAGCAGGCTTTGACAATGAAGCCAAAGGGACATCCTCCTCAGAGTCAGAATCAACCTCCATTGGCATTGGCTCACAATTCATGTCCAATGCACCAAAACTAGGGGGGGCCATGTCAGCCATACCCTTATGCATCTTGTACAGCTCCTCTTTGCTGTACCTCTTCCTAGCTGCACTTAGCTTAGGATCCGCCTTTGAAGCATTTGGCTTTGGTTGGGCCTGAGAACTGCTCTTAGGCCTTCCCACCTTCCCTGCTTCCACATCATAAACACCAGCCAAGCATTCCCCACTTGACTGTCCACCACAGGAATACAACTCCAAACCACCAAAGGAAGTAGAAAAAGAGACCTTATAGACCTCTTTTCCTTTTCCCTTGATGTCATCATTCTCCTTACCAGAAGACTTCCCCTGATCAGGAATCTCCTCAAACCTTGGCCTCCTTTGATTGAGACCACCCCTTCCCCTGACCAAATCAAAAGGAGCCTGCCCCTCACTGGGCTTCACAAATGATCCATAAGGGAACTTGAAAACCCTGCCATCAAATTCCACCTTTCCTTCAGACACATCCCTGTTCAATACCCAACAATCATTGGACCTGTTCCCCCTTCTTCTACAATAAGAGCAGACCCAAGGATCACTCCTACCAGCCCTCCTATCAAAATCTCTAGTCTGAGAAGGTGCCTTATTGATCTTCTTAGCCTCTTGAACAAAAATATGCAGCTTCTTTGTGAAATCAGCCAACTGCTCCACCACTGGGTCCCTCTCCTGTTTGGGAACCTGCACCATATTCTTCTCCTCCTTCTTCACCCTAACTTCCTCTTCAGAGAAAGCCTCACTGAATTTGCTGACATATTTGGCACACCCCTCCTGATAGGTGTCCACAGCCAATAACTTCAAATGGGCCTCAACAGCCTCCTTCACCTTATCCAAGGCAGGCAACTTCTGGTCCCCATTAGAAAGAGTCTTCATCAAGTCCTTCCTTGACAGCTCCTTCAACACATCAATCCTGACATCTCTAGCCAGTGCAGACCAAAAAACATCCTTGGCAGTATTTTCATGTGCCAGCTCCTCCACTTCCACCAAGTATTCCACCACAGGATCAAACTGTAGCAGAGACTTTCTGTAACTATGAAAGTTACCAACACCACCATAAGATTGCCATTCACTGACAACCTTGTTCAGATCCACAATAGTGAACCTGACACCCCATCTATCTACCATCTCCCTACACAATAACTTCCAATCCCTCTTCCTGTAGCCAGACATGGCCACAATCTCCTTCTCCACTTCCCTATCACCAATGAAGAAAATAATCTGCTTCACCATGTCCAGGTAAGAAGCACCATCCACTCCAGCAGCAGTTTCATACTTCTCCAGAAACCACTTGACATCCTCCCCATTAAACTTGGTACCATCCCAAGTTTTAATCCTTACACACTCCTTGACCATCACAGAAGGAGGACCATCTTCCCCACTGACAGTCACCACAGGAATAGAGGAACCAGAAGCCATTCCTCCAGACCAAAACACCAAAAAGAGCAAACCAAAGAAAACAGAGATTTTAAAGAACTAGCAAGTTCTCACCCCACGTTGGGTGCCAGAAATGTAAACAATCTTATAGTACTAGCTATAGGCCTTGACCAAGGGAGTTGGAGAAAAACCAGAGAGAAAATCCCCTGTCCCTTTAGAAAAAAAAAATAGAGTGAGATTTACTTGCTAAAGTAAGTTGGTTCATGTTTGCTAAAGCCCCTTTTTCAACACACTTGACTGCTTGATGAGCCAAGAAAGTAGTCCCCAGACAGACTACCAGACCAAAGAACTGAAATGTAGACCAATGTCCACACCAGAGAAAGCAAAGATACTTGATGTAGGCTACAAATCCACACCAGAGACAGCAATAATACTTGATATAGCTTGCTAGACTATACCAGAGAACCTGTTGCCAAAGTTGAGTTAAATGATGAACTAACCTTGCAACAAACACAGCCAATTGTGGCCAAAAAACAGTGAAAACTGAGTGAGGAACAAGGATATCACCTCCGGATAGTTGTATGATAATTAAAGTTGCCCCAAACTGTCTTTTTTACTATGTACACACAGACCACTATCTAAGAGCCCATGCACACCAACAAATTTGGCGCCTGTACCAGCCAAATTGAATAAAAACCCTCCAGAAGCGCTCCCCAACCTTCTAAAACAGAGGCGGGCGGGCCACCTGAAGCGGCCTGGCTTCCCTGAAGCCAGAAAAGCAATAAAAACACCTAATCTACTTAGAAAAATTAGCTACAACTACTAAAACTCTTAAAACACAAAATTACGCTATAACAACATTGAGACATGAAATATATAGCTAAATTAGCCCTATCTAATGGTACTAAGCACTTAACCCTAAGACTTAAGGTTAGCCCGTAAAACACAAAAAACAAAATTAAACAGCTATCTTTTGTAACTGAAAAATGAGGAAATGACCCCTTAAAACTTAGAATATGAATATTATTAACAAGATATGAAATATAGAGAAAAACCGGGACTATCCAATGATAGTACCCACATACCTGCAGTCCCAATATTCACGGAATAAAACCAGAAAAATACCCAATTCTTAAACAGATACCAATTAAGACATGCACAAACAGCGCCAAACAACACAACAAAGGCCCCCGCCAATGTTGGAAGACCACAGCGCTATAAATTTAAGAATATTAAAAATGTGCTTTGATAGTTCAATTTGTCTCATTTAGGACTATTGATTTGGCTACTTAAATGCATAAAAATAATACTTTTCAAATTTGGTGTTTTTTATGCCAGAAATGGCTTCTGTCTACTGGCCACATACTGCCTGCATTTTAACCATGTGAATAGCTTCATTTTTAGCTAATTTAGCTTTTTCACACTATAATTACCCCACATTCTATGCCCAATGTGGGGAAACACGCTAAAATATGCAAGAGGTGCTTATTTAGTGTCCTAGCTTAATTAATAATGCATTGACCCTGTTTATATACACTAATTTCATTAATAACCTCACTCTTGGCATCTTATTTCATCACCACGCTTAAATTCGCCTAAATTTAGTCAAGGATTTACCCGTGCAAGCGCCTGCCAAGGACTGCATGTAGTTACCCCACATCTCACGCTCTTTTTTGAGTTTTTGGGTGGTTTCTCAGTCAATATTGGCCATTTTTGAATGGGAATTTCACATAGTATAATTTCAGGATTAGCCTCATCATTTCTACAGTGAATCCTCCTTAATATTAATCTGTTATTAACCTTAAAAATTCCCTCTTTAGTCTTTTATATTTTTGTTTAATATGCGTATACTCTCTTTTTATCTTATTCTTTAATTTTGATGGATTTTCCTTATTATTACAGGATTTTGACGGTTGTTACTCTTCTAATTATGTCATGGGTTACTGGGGATGTTGATGGGAATGTCTATTAGTTGGTTTGAGGCGTCATTCACTGTGTATTGGAGTGGTACATCAAGGTATTCATTAGGGACCTCAGTGTGTATAAAAGGAGGAGGTTTTTGGGTCTTGTTTCTACATTTTTTATCATTACAATTTACACCATATAACCAAATCAATTACAATACACATCAATTAGTACTTTTATAAGTCTTTTGAGTAGTATCTGAATTATTAAAACTCTATTTTTCTACCAACTAAAAAGATTGTAAGCCATATATATAAATAGTGAGAATTATATTACTGAGACCTTTATTTTGAATTATATTTTAGTATTTGTTGGATCTACACTACAGTATTCATATAGGACCATATAAATCTTCTAGACAAAGACTTTTCAAGCTAGTTCACATTCTTTTAGTTGATCTTAGCCTGACATATTTAATACTTATAAATTATTAATTAATTTATTAAATATATTATATTTAAAAAATCAAAATATTAACTTATAATATAATTAAATAAATAAATAAAATTAAAGTATTAAATAAAACTTTTATATCATATGAATTATGAATCTTGAGCGCTTTTTTGACTCATAATTATGTCATTGAGGTATTAAATTAGTTAAAACATTTTATATAATTAATTACTAATGTTGTATTCTAAAATTTAGTAATAATATTAAATTAATAAATTGTTTTAACCTAATTTAATTCTTACACTAATAAAATGAATTATATTAATTAATATCTTATGTTCCAGACTTAATTAGTTAGTTACACTAATTATTATATTAAATTAGTTTAATTTATTATGTTTCACTTAAAATGGGCTATTATCAAACATGTTATAAATTGAAATACTTAATACTTCAAGTGTTTCAATCTTATTTAATTACTCACTTATTTTAAAGATTTTTTTGATGTTTAATTGGTGGATTTTTTGGGCTCTTACTTATTTTTTAATTTACTGTTTTATATTTCTCCCTTACAGCTTTGGTACACTTAATTTTAATTATTAATTATTTCTTTTTTTTTTATAGAATATAATTTTTTGTGGTGCTTCAGAGGGCCCCTTGCCTATATAAGGGCCTTGGGGAACCCCCTTTAGCTCTATCACTTATTATATACACTCAACTCAATACAATTTAATTATCTTACATTTATTTTATTTTTTATTAGCCTTATAAAATCTAAATTTAAAAGTAAATAAATACTCTACAGTTGCATTAAGTCTTTAAGTAATTGCAGGTGTTTTCCGTGCATTTGAAATAACTATTAGTTAAATAAATATACATTTACTCAATAACCCTTACAATTGTGTCAAGTCCCAGTAATACTCGTCGACTTCCCTTTTAAAATAATTATACTATTTTTGTCAAGGTATACTTTTAGTCTAGAAGATTTGGTACGTAGTTCTACAAGGATTTAAAAGGCTTAAATGGGTTCTCAACAAATTTGTACGTATTTCTTAATTCAAAGATGAATTTTTTACTCAATAAAAGAGGTAGGATTAAAATATTAATATAAATTATAAATTAGAATTACGCTATTGTAAATACTAATAATATAGAATATAAGAATAAGTGTTTAGTTGGTTATGGTTGTAATAAAATGAGTTGGTAAAATAGAATGATCAAAAGACAACAAAAAGAGAGGCCTTTTATAGGCAAAGGAGAGACAAAGCACGGAAATCAAATTCTAAAAACAGTAGGAAAAGAGAGAGAAAAAGAACATTCCAGAAAGAGTATTTCAAATAATAAAGTTATTCCAAAAAGAAGGCGTCAAAAAGATGTATTTACAGAGTATGTCAGAAATACATCAATATTTTTAATATTTACTGTAAATGTCAATCCCAAATAAGAAATTTGATTTTTTTGTATATATTTAATATTATTTGAATATTTAAATCTTATTTTATCTTTGTATTTTATTTTCTTTAAATATAAAGTTTTATTTTTCCCAACCTGTCAATTGAGCACGGTGTTAGAGAAAAATATAAGGGACAAAATTATAATTTTAATTTTACTTATTTAATTAATTTAATTTTTAAATTCTGTAACTAGTTAATTTATAACTAATTTTAATGTAACTAAATGATAATTAAATAATAATTAAAGATGATAAGGTGCGGCTTCATCCAGTAAATAATTACTTATTTCACTGGGTACGTCTAGTAGCCTGGCTGACACTCCCTTACTCTAAAAAAAATAATAAAAAAAAATGCTATGATTTTTTCTTCTTATACTTTTTTAGTAGAGTAGGAAGATTAGATATCTCCTTCCCAGGTATCCAAGAATCATATTCAGATGATTTATTCTTGAATCTCAATAAGTATTCTGTACCTTTCTCAGCAGTGACTATTCTGTCATTTAATATTTTTTCAATTTCTGCTGTCTCAGTGATTTCATTTGGGGTTTTCTTTGGTCTACCCCTCCTTCTTGGAAATAAATCACTATTGGATGTGTAAGGTTTCAAAAGAGATATTGGAAAAGCAGGATGTTTTCTGTCATATGGGGAATACAGAATAACTTCAACTGCATTATCTCCAATCATTCTTCTGACAACAAAAGGACCAACAAATGGATCTTTTAATTTGTTATTACCTTGTAAGTTGAAGTGGACTGTAGAAATCAACACTTCATCACCCTTTTTAAAAGTGTATTCTTTATGGGATTTGTCCCATCTTTTCTTCTCATATTCAAATGATTTTTCAATACATTTTTGAGCATGATTTCTGCATAGTTGTTGCATTTGAAGAAAAGATTTTACACCAGGATGTATATCCAATTTAGGTATTTTGTTATTGAGAATTTGGGCAGGAGTATTAGGAACATATCCAAGCCAGAGCTCAAAAGGCTTTCTTTGAGTAACAGAATGAACAGTGCTATTATAAGCAAATTCTAACCCAGGAAGTAAGGTAACCCAATCATGAGTGAATCTGTCATTATCTTTATACTCAAGGCCAAAGGCACAATATCTTCTTATCATGTCCTCTAAAGTCTGAATCATTCTTTCAGCTAAACCATCAGTCTGAGGGTGATGGGCAGTAGAAAGTTTCAGATCACAACCACAAACATCCATCAGAGACATCCAGAATTCAGAAGTAAATTTAGGGTCTCTGTCAGAGATTATGGCTTTAGGAAAACCAGCAGTATTAAACATATGAGACCACCATAAGAAAGCTAATTCTTTAGTGGAAACATCCTTGTGGGTAGGGATAAATTTACACATTTTTGTGAATCTGTCCACAATAACCCAACAAGAGTTATAACTGTCTTTACCAGCAATAGGTAATCCTGTTACAAAATCCATGTTTATTATTTGCCATGGGGCATCAGGAGGTTCAATATGTTGCATTAATCCTGCTCTTTTACCAGTTAATCTTTTTGATTTTTGGCATGAATCACAGGATTCAACATATAATTTTGTTTCTTCAGACATATTAGCCCACCAAGCAGTGTTCTTAATTCTGATCATTGTTTTGTCAAGATCAAAATGTCCAGCTAATATGTCATCATGACAAATTTTCAAGATGATTTCTTTCATAGAAGGAGGAATAACAATAACATTACTCAACTTTCTCCTATAATATAGATATCCTTCATCAATTGAAAATTTTCCTTTTTCCAAACCCTTTTGCTACTTTGGTGGAAGGGTTTTAATTAATGCTTGTATTGAAGCATTCTTTGGATCATTTAATATGGTGCATAACTTTTTCAAGTCAGTGTCCTTATCATATGATTCCAGAATAAGCTGTAATAGCTCTTCCTCCATATCAACCACATATATCCCATGGATATGGATAATTTCATCCTCAGGATCATATGCAGGATTTGAGTCATCATTTGGTAAGGGTAACCTTGATAACATATCCACATTTGAGTGACCAATACCAGCTCTGTGAATAATTGTCATTCTCCCTCTGTACTCTTGAACAGCCAGCTGCCATCTAAACATATGTCTATTAGGTGTTTTCAAGTTTAAAAGGGATTTAACTGCACTGCAGTCAGTGACAAGTTCAAATTTCGGGTCATCTAGGTAATAATGAAGCTTTTCTAGAGCCCATACTACAGCTAAACACTCTAATTGAGTAGCACCATATTTCAATTCACTATTTCTCAAGGTTCTTGAAATATAACAAATTACTACTTCTGAAAATTTATCATTTATCACTTGTTTTTGATGGAGGGCAGCACCTAGACCAATGAAACTGGCATCAGTGTACAAAACAAATGGTTGATCAAAGTCAGGTAAAGCAAGAATTGGTGCTGACATCAAACAGTGTTTCATAGTGTCAAAGGCTCTTTGTCTTTCACTATTCCAGACAAAAGCAACATCCTTTCTAGTTAATTGGGTAAGGGGTAAAGCTATGACTTGGTAATTTTTAATATACTGTCTATAGTATCCACACATTCCCAAAAAACTTTGGAGCTCTCTTACTGTTGTAGGAGCTTTCACCTGTTGTATGGCTGCCACTTTGTTCTGGTCAACACATATCTGTAAGCCTGAAACAACATGACCAAGAACTTTTAAAGAATGGAAACCAAATTTACATTTCTTCAAAGCAAGTGTCATATTTATTTCATCCATTTTCTGGAATACTTTACACAGGTGTTTAAGATGGTCCTCAAATGTTTTTGAGAATATAATGATATCATCAATATAAACCATCAGCCAACCTTCAATTATCTCTTGATGGAATGTGTTATCCATTACTTTTTGGAAAACTGAAGGGGCATTTTTAGGGCCAAATGGCATCCTAATATACTTATAAATACCCATATGAGTGGCAATCATCAGAAAGTTCTGAGAATTTTTCTCAACAGGTACCTGGTGATATCCCTTATTACCATCCAAACAGCTGATATATTTAGCGCCCTGTAAAGTAGCATGTATAGAGCTGATTCTAGGTAAAGGATAGATATCATCAACAGTATAAGTATTTAGTGCTCTATAATCACCACATAACCTGGCTTTATCTTTCTCATAAGAAATTAGGACAGGTGAGATAACACAATATTTAGGTGTTTCAACTACCTTTTCAATAATATTCATTTTTAAAAGGGTAGAGATATTATCTTCAATATCTTTTCTCTTTGTGGGAGAAGCAGGATAAGGCTTCTTCTTTAAACTAGGTGGTATATCAGTTAATGGGCAAGACAATGAAAGTTTCATTTCCTCTTTAACTAATCCCAGTTCATGTGACCCATGAGCAAAGGCCATAGGAAAAGATTTTATCAAGTTAATGATGGAATCTTTATCCTCACCAGAAAGTTGTTCTCCAAAAGAGGCATTGTCAATTTCAGACATAAAGGCATGCATTTCCTTTGTAGATCTTCCTTTATATTGAACCACAGAATTACATGTGTTCAATTCTGGTTTTAATAATTTTTTAGGGGAGGAAATTTTAAATTTTCTCTTCCCATTCAACCCCATTGTGAAACATTGGTTTGAAGGATCCAATTTTATGCCATACTTGGTTAAAATATCATTCCCTACAATAAACCAATTGCTCAAGTTATCATTTTTCATGACAACAAAATCACAAATAGCTCTTACAAAACCATGGTTATATTTAAAAAACACTGTGGCTTTGTATTTACCAATGGGGGACAAAACAGAGCCATACCCTCTCCAATTTTCAGAAATGATAGGCAACAGTTTAGATTTATAGTCTTGATCTACTGAGGCAAGTGCTCTTTCAGATACCACACTTCCCCCAGCTCCAGAATCCAGAACAACTTCAATGCTGGTTCCATTAATCAAGACTTGTGCCTTAAGAGGGGCAATAACAATTGAGTTATCCTCAATGTTCTTTATGATCTCAGCATCCTCAACTGTAGATAAATCATTATTATCAATGTCAATAGTATTTAAATAATGAATATCTTCTTCCAGCATCAAGATTTCTTGTTGAGATTCATATGAAATATTGCTGGCACAATCACTTGATGTATCATCCAGTGCCACTGTGTCATCAGCATGCTCCTCTGTTTGTTCCACAAGATTTATCTTCTTGTCACAAACATGGCCTTTCTGCCAAGGCTTGTTGCACTTGAAGCAAGTGTTTGTTGCATACTTCTTTGGTGCAACAGGGGCAGAAGGTTTACCAACCTTTTCCAGAGGTTTTTGTTGGTAAGTGGAGGGTTTCTCCAAAGGGGTCCTAGGAATGAGTCTTCTTGCATCATACTTATTGTTTAGAAGTATCTCATTGCAAGTATTAATGAAAGAAGAGGGTTCTTTGGAGAACTCAGTCCTAGCCACAATCAAGTCTCTCAGAGACATTGGTAATTTATAGAGGATCCTGTCCTTCCATAAATCAAACTCCATATTTGGGTCCATTGCCCTTAAGATTTTTACAAGTTTCATTAAAAACTCAATAGGTTTATCAGTAGAAGAGCTATATCTAGTTTCCTCATACTGCCTTTGTTGAGCCATTCTGAACTTGGAGCCACCAAATTGTGCTTTAATTAATTTCTTCCAATCCTCCCATGAATAGTCATTCCCATCCAGGAGAACAGATTCATACCACATCAGGGCAACATTAGTGAACAAAGAAATTAATTTGGACACAATTTCCTCATCTGGGAGTTTGTAAGAATTTTTTAAATTATCAATTCTGCAAATAAATTGTTGCCAATCAGAGGAAGAATCACCATCAAATGTTGGGTACTGGTCAAGTTTTGGCCAATTCTTTTGATTTGAAGGAGTCTCCTTAGTACTAGCTTGTTTCTGAGTAAGAAGCAGCTGTAATTTCTCTAATTGTGCTGAAATCTCATTGTTTAATCCTTCTGTTGCAGATCCTGGTGCATCATCAGTTTTTGATGGAAACTCAGTGTTATCAACAGGTATTTCTGGATCAAGTTTTATTTTAGATGAACTAGCCACAGGTACTGGTTGAGAATCCTGCACTATATGTTCCTTCACAGAATTGTCAGAATATTTTTGGTCATTTAACAATGAGTTCAATGTTTCTTCAATGGTTGTTAGTCTTGTTTTCATTCTTGGAAGACTAGATAAACTTTCATTGACAGTTGCAAAAGATAATTGATTTTTATGTTGAAAAGATGACAACTGGTCACTCAATCTTTTCAGATTTATCTTATCTATCTCTACCTCCTGGCAACAGGCAGATAATTGTCATTTTAAGATTCTACTGAAATGAAGGAAAAGAGACAAAAATTAATTAGTCTTTTATTTTTAATTTTTATTTAACAGAAATAAAATAAAAATAATAAAAAATCTTTTTAGGATAAAAATCAACTTAAATAAAAATAATAAAAAAAATTTAAAACCAGGATAATGCAATCAACTGTAGAAATAAATTAGAATTTCTATTAATTTTTATTTTCAGGATTTAAATCAACTAATTTATTACCAGGATTTATTGTCAACTGAAATAATCAAATATGAATCTTTATTAATAAAAATTATTTTAACTGATTAATTAACTACCAGGACTTAATGTCAACTGAAGTAATTTAAATATGAATTTTATTACTTAAAAAGATTTATTGGATTACCAGGACTCAAAGTCAACTGAAGTAATGAAATGTTAATTATTTATTAAAAAAAATATAATTGTCAGGACAATTTGTCAACTGGAACAATTAATTAATCAGGACAAATGTCAACTGAAAAATTATAATAATTATTTTATTTAATAAAATATATTATTGTCAGGACAGTTTGTCAACTGGAACAATTAAAATTCAAATTAATCAGGACAATTGTCAACTGAAAAATGATAATAATTAATATTAATATATAATTATTTTATTACCTCTGGGACTAAGAACAGTTATTGCTCTATTATGGTCAACCAGGAAAAATAAAAAAAATATAATAATAAAATTAAATTCCAATTACCAGACACCTCCCCCTGCAAAATGAGCAAATTAATGCCACTTACAGAGTGCTGAGTAAAAGGAAATACGTCGCAAATGAAGAGTGAAGAGTAACCCACAAATAGTAATCACAATAATTACCACGATATATACGATCTTTAGTCAGTATATGAACTTAAGTTTTGGAGCGCGGTTCGATTCCCGTTCGCAGCAAAAACTTTTATCACGTGACGTATGACGTTCGTCGTTTTCTTGCCTCCACTCGTCCTTTACAGGTGCTTCTACGCCGATGGTCCTCTCGATTACGCCTCAAGTAACGTTGCGCCGTCAATATTTCGGAAAGGTTCCCAATTGTCAAGGTATACTTTTAGTCTAGAAGATTTGGTACGTAGTTCTACAAGGATTTAAAAGGCTTAAATGGGTTCTCAACAAATTTGTACGTATTTCTTAATTCAAAGATGAATTTTTTACTCAATAAAAGAGGTAGGATTAAAATATTAATATAAATTATAAATTAGAATTACGCTATTGTAAATACTAATAATATAGAATATAAGAATAAGTGTTTAGTTGGTTATGGTTGTAATAAAATGAGTTGGTAAAATAGAATGATCAAAAGACAACAAAAAGAGAGGCCTTTTATAGGCAAAGGAGAGACAAAGCACGGAAATCAAATTCTAAAAACAGTAGGAAAAGAGAGAGAAAAAGAACATTCCAGAAAGAGTATTTCAAATAATAAAGTTATTCCAAAAAGAAGGCGTCAAAAAGATGTATTTACAGAGTATGTCAGAAATACATCAATATTTTTAATATTTACTGTAAATGTCAATCCCAAATAAGAAATTTGATTTTTTTGTATATATTTAATATTATTTGAATATTTAAATCTTATTTTATCTTTGTATTTTATTTTCTTTAAATATAAAGTTTTATTTTTCCCAACCTGTCAATTGAGCACGGTGTTAGAGAAAAATATAAGGGACAAAATTATAATTTTAATTTTACTTATTTAATTAATTTAACTTTTACATTCTGTAACTAGTTAATTTATAACTAATTTTAATGTAACTAAATGATAATTAAATAATAATTAAAGATGATAAGTTGTGGCTTCATCCAGTAAATAATTACTTATTTCACTGGGTACGTCTAGTAGCCTGGCTGACAATTTTATTTAATTCCCTTTTACATTACCTTTTTTGTCCCCTCAGTTTCCTCTCCTTTTTCCCCTTCTTCTAGACAACTGGCTGAAAATTGGGCACCTTTCCAAATGAAAATGAAGACTACGATACTTGCGACAAACAACATAGCGCACAGACCACCCAACCAAAAAGTAAAATATTTGCCGCAACCGTGTTTCCAACTTGGGTTTGATCATTAAGGTTTATATTGAATTAAATCATATATTATTTTGAAGTGATTTTACAATCACTATAGTAAGTTAACCTTTTCACCTCTCACTCATATTATTATGTTTTTACTGGAATAACAGTGTTTGTGGCTTAATTGCTGATTCACTGAGTGTAAGTGTTCATTATTTTTTAACTTTTTTTTCCTAGTTGACCATAATAGAATAAAACTTTTAGTCCTAGAAGACAATTTATTTTTAATAAATTATTAAATTAATTTTATTATTATTTTTTTTTATTGGTTGACCATAATAGTACTCAGTACTTAGTCCCAATATTTCCAATATATTATTTTTGGTATTAATTATTTTGGTTGACTTATAAACCTTTGTTTGTTGGTCCCATTTTAATTATTGTTATTTCTTAATAAAAATAATTGTAATTACATTATTTGTATTATATTTTTTGGTTAATTAATTGATTCTTGATAAAAATTTAAAATTTTTGTTTTGTTAAAAATTCAATAATTTATATTTTTTTTGAAAATAACAATTTGAATCATTAAAATAATTTTGATTCTTTTTTCACAGTTTAAATGTCCAGTAGTTTGGCTAAAAGCATGGATAACTTACATGTGGATGAGATTGAAGTGGATGTTGACATTTAATCTGTAGGTTCTTCTAAATTAACTTACAAAAATTATTCAGCTGACAAAAAACCTTCAGGACTTGGAAATGGCAGGAGAAGTGGCAAACCCCCCTCACCAAACACCTCTGAAAGAAGTAAAACCTCTAATAATTCAGGAAAATCAACTCAAAGGTATAAAAATAAAAAAGATACCACTGACTCAACAAGTAAACAACCTGTCCAGTCACATCAAAGAATTGAAGGCAGAAAGTATGAAGTACAAGGCAAGAGTTGACAAACTCTGGCAGCAGATGCAAGAGTTATTAAATCCCAAACAGGCTCAACCTCATCATTTCTCAGCCTCCCAGCCTCAGCCTCAAACTCAGCCCAATCAGGTACCCAGCTCCTTCACTCAAAATCAAAGCACTCTGCAGGTGGAGCAGTGGAAATGGGATTACTTGATGAACCATTACCAACAGAATGTTCAGAAACCAACAGCTCAACACCCTGGCCCATCCAGGACACCAACCTACCATCTATCTCCTCAGCCCCATCCTTATCAGGGAGGCAGAAGAAAGAAGGCACAGGGGAAGTTTCCTCCCATGCCATGGTTAGTAATTTGTTTGATAAACATGTTGGTATGTATAATAACAACTCTTCTTCAGGTAATATTGTGGATCCTTGTGAAAGAACAGTTAAACCCTTAAAAAAAACTTCCTTTAATGAGTATCCCTAATGATGTAATTATCAAATTATCATTTGATGAACCTTTAAATTTGACTTCTACTTCATTAATTAATCCTTCTCTTGCAATTAAGAATGATTCTGTTTCCCCTGAAGTCTATACTTTAATTGAGAAAACTTCTGAAGAAATATTGAAAGATACCCTTGATTTTAATGTTATAAAAGACAAACATTTAAGAGATGTGTTAATACATGAGAGTGATAGATTAAATAATTTGCACTTGCATTGTAAAGTAAGTTCTTCTGTACAAGATACAGCTTATTTTAAAATCAAAGAAACCTTGAATATTGTTCTTAGCCAACAAAAACAAATAAAGAGTGACCATAGATCAATCTCAGATAAGAATATCAATCTGCATAAAACCTTGAGTGAGTTGAAACCCCTTATTGAGGAAAATTATTCATTAAAAGGTGAAATTAAATCTCTACAAAATGAGTTGAAAAAACTTAAAAATGATTTTCATGCACTAAGTGCCAAACACACCGTTTCTGAGGACAGAAATGTTTCATCCCTTGCAAAAGTAAATGACCAGATGTCTGAAATTCCAAGGATAAGAAACTATGTGTCTGACCTGCAGGAAAAATTTTCAACCTTAACCATCAATAATTATGGTATAAATGAGAATGCTGCCCATAAGCTGCATAGAAATAAAGGAAAGGAACCTGAACAGAGCTCCTCCTTTCTTCCCCATATTTCAGCCATTAAACTAACTGAAAATGAGTCTGTAAAATCTTTTGCTACTAGCAAAATATCTTGTGATGGTCATGTACCAGCTGTTTCTGTAAATAATGAAATTTCTGAACACCTGGCTAAAATTCAGGAATTATTAATGATAAATAATTTAATCCAAAGGATGGACCATCCCAGTAGTCAGAAAAATTTTCCTAAATTGGACCAATATCCTACCTTTGATGGTGATTCTTCATCTGATTGGCAACACTTTATCCAAAGAATTGATAATTTAAAGAGATCTTATAAACTACCTGATGAGGAAATTTTTTCTAAGCTAATTTTTTTATTTTCCAATGTAGCCTTGATATGGTAAGAATCTGTTCTTTTAGATAACAATAATTATACATGGAATGATTTCAAATCCTTGATTGAGAATTAGTTTGATGGTTCAAAATTCAGGTTGGCTCAGCAAAAACTGTATGAGAATACTAGATATGTATCCTCCTCTGTTGAAAAACCCATTTTTTTTCTTATGAAAGTAACAAAAATCTTGAGAGCAATTGATCCAAAGATGGATTATGATATTTGGAAAGATAAAATCTTGTATAAATTACCAAATTCTCTTAGAGATTTAATTGTAGCTAGAGCTGAGCATGTGAGGGAACATTCTTCTTTCATTAATATCTGTAATGAAGTACTGCTCAACCATAGATATGAAGCAAAGAATTACCTTTGAAAATCTTATCATGATCAGAATAAACCCTCTACAAAGCCCCCAGAAAAATCTGGTAAACCCTCTTCCCCAGTTGCACCTAAAAAATATGCAACAAATACTTGTTATAAATGTAACAAATCATGGCAAAAGGGTCATGTTTGTGACAAGAAAATTTATCTTGTTGAACAAAATGAAGACACTGATGAGGCTGAAGTTGATATCAATAATTCTTCTAGTGACTTTGAAAGTAATATCTCCTATGACAATGAATCTGTTAAAGATGTTTTAATAATGGAACAGGATGTCCATTATTTAGATAATATATCTGAAGAATGTGTATTGGATTTATCTTCAGTGGAAAAAGCTGAAATAATTAAAGATATTACTAAAAATTCTATAGCCATATCTCCTTTAAAGGAACCTGTTATCATTAATGGTAAAAATGTTGATGTAGTTCTTGACTCTGGTGCTGGAGGAAGTGAAGTTTCTTAAAGAGTCTTAGCTTCAGTAGATAAAGATTATTTGAGTAAATTGTTACCTATGACTTCTGAAAAATGGAGAGGGTATGGTTCTACCTTGTGTCCTATTGGCAAATACAAAACCTCTTTATTCTTCAAATATAATGGTGGTTTTGTCAGAGCTATTTGTTAATTTGTTTTCATGAAAAATGATAATTTAAGCAATTGGTTTATTATGGGTAATGATATTTTAACCATTTTTGGTGTGAAATTGGACCCAGCAAATAATTGCTTCACCTTGTGATTGAATGGCAAAAGAAAATTCAAAATTTCCTCCCCTAGAAAACCTTCTGGGCATCTGTTAAAGTCTTGTAACTCACTGATCCAGTGTAAAGGCTGACCAAAAATTGAAATCGATGATTTATTAAATGAAATAAATACTGCTTCTTTTGTTTATCAGTTAACTAGTGAGAAAAAGGATTCTATAATTGCCTCAATTACCTCCTTCCCTATGGCTTTTGCTCATGGTTCTCATGTCTTAGGAAGTGTTCAGGAAGGAATGAAAATTACCTTATCCTGTAACTTGAGTGATATTCCTCCTAGTCTTAAGAAAAAAACCATATCCTGCTTCTACAACAAAAATAAAGGATATTGAAGATAATATTGCCAAATTATTAAAAATGAATATCATTGAGAAAGTGGATGTCACCCCCAAATATTGTGTCATCTCCCCAGTCTTAATTTCTTATGAAAAGGATAAGGCTAGATTATGTGGATATTAAAGAGCATTAAACACCTATACTGTTGATGATATTTATCCTTTACCCAGAATTAATTCAATACATGCTACCTTGCAAGGTGAAAAATTTATTAGTTGTCTGGACAGTAATAAAGGGTATCATCAAGTTCCAGTTGAGAAAAATTCTCAAAATTTTTTGCTTATTGCTACTCATATGGGAATATATAAGTATGTTAGAATTCCATTTGGCCCTAAAAATGCACCTTCAGTTTT
Organism: Hemileia vastatrix; assembly: GCA_030280995.1. NCBI lineage: Eukaryota > Fungi > Basidiomycota > Pucciniomycetes > Pucciniales > Zaghouaniaceae > Hemileia > Hemileia vastatrix. Next base: position 13,482,254 of record JASXTE010000002.1, on the reverse strand, counting down.
CCAAAAAGTCATGGATAACACTTTCCATCAGGAAATAATTGAAGGATGGCTTATGGTGTATATTGATGATATCATAGTTTTTTCTAAAATTTTTGTTGAACATATGATTCATTTAAATAGAGTATTTCAAAGAATGGATGAAATCAATATTACCTTGTCCTTAAAAAAGTGTAAATTTGGCTTTCAATCTTTAAAAGTCCTTTGCCATGTTGTGTCAGGACTAAAAATTTGTGTAGACCACAACAAAGTTGCTGCAATTCAAAATTTAAAGGCACCAATTTCTGTAAGAGAAATCCAAGGTTTTTTTGGGTATGTGTGGCTATTATAGACAATGTATTAAAAATTATCAGGTCATAGCTTTGCCTCTTACCAAACTAACTAGGAAAGATGTTGCATTTATCTGGAATATTGACTGTCAAAAAGCTTTTGATGCATTAACATGTTGTTTGATGACAGCTCCTATCTTAGCTCTTCCAGATTTCAACAAACCTTTTGTCCTGTATACAGATGCTAGCTTTGTTGGTCTGGGTGCTGCCGTTCACCAGAAACAAATTATTAATGATAAATCCTCAGAGGTTGTAATTTGTTATATTTCAAGAACCTTGAGAAATAGTGAATTGAAATATAGTGCCACTCAATTAGAGTGCATAGCAGTTGTTTGGGCTCTTGAGAAGCTTCACTACTACCTAGATGACCAAAATTTTTAATTGATAACTGACTGTAGTGCTGTGAAGTCCCTCTTAAACCTGAAAACACCTAATAGACATATGTTCAGGTGGCAACTTGCTGTTCATGAATACAGAGGAGAATGACAATTATCCATAGGGCTGGAAAGTTTCACACCAATGTTCATATGCTGTCAAGATTTCCTCTACCAAATAATGACTCCAATCCTGCTTATATACCTGAAGATGATACTTTTCATATCCATGGTATATTTATAGTTGATATTGAAGAAGAGTTATTACAATTAATTCTGGATTCATATGATAAAGATTCTGATTTAAATAAATTAGTTACTATCTTAAATGATCCTAAGAATGCTTCAATTCAAGCATTGATTAAAACTCTTCCTGCAAAGTATCAAAATGCTTTGATTAAAGGAAAGTTTTCCATTGAAGATGGTTATATATATTATAGAAGAGAGCTTACTAATGAAATTGTAATTCCTCCTTCTATGAAAGAAACTATCCTCAAACTTTGTCATGATGACATTTAAGCTGATCATTTTGATCTTGAAAAGACATTAATTAGAATCAAAAACACTGCTTGGTGGGCTAATATGTCTGAAGATACAAAATTATATGTTGAATCTTGTGATTGCTGCCAGAAATCTAAAAGTTTGACAGGTAAAACAGTAGGGTTATTACAACATATTGAAGCACCTGATGCTCCTTGGTAAATCATCAACATGGATTTTTTCACTGGTCTTCCTATAGCAGGTAAAGACAGTTATAACTCTTGTTGGGTGATAGTGGATAGATTCACAAAAATGTGCAAGTTTATTTCCACCCACAAAGATGTATCCACAAAGGAATTAGCTTTCTTATGGTGGAATTACATGTTTAATATTGTTGGATTTCCAAAAGCTATTATCTCTGATAGAGATCCAAAATTTACTTCTGAGTTTTGGACCTCTTTGATGGATATTTGTGGCTGTGAGTTAAAGTTGTCTACCGCTCACCATCCTCAGACTAATGGTCTATGTCAGCATAGATATCCCTAGGAATGAGTATTTATTATAATTAAAATAAGATAATCTTAAGTACATTAAGCTTATATCTTAAAAATAAGGTTAAAACAATAATATATATGATTATATTACATATATATATAATTATTACTCTATTATATAAATTATAGTAGTTTAAATAGCTGATCCATAGCCTAGTAATACTTATTAAGGTGGTAATAGAGTCAAAATATACTTATCTTAAGTGATATTAAGTAATTATTGACATACATAAGCTTATATGTATACATAAATCTCATATTCAGTGAAATATGCAGTATATTATGTATATTTAGGTATATAAGTGGGTTTTAGCCTCTTAATAGCCTGTAAACTTTGTTTTTCTGCTTATTTTAGGTCATATGGAGGTACCCAGTCAACTCACAATGCCTACAGAAGCATATACATCTATTTCAGGTGCATACACTCAGTCTGGACAACTTAATCTGCTTCCTTGGATGGATATTCACAGATTTATGGGTTGGGAGGTCATTACTGGGTTAATATGGATGCTTGGGGATGTTATTGGGGGATTTGACATTTCATTTTTTTCCTTTATATTCTTTGGGTTTCATTATATTCTCTTTGGATGAGTTATTTTACCTGTTTCTTTATGGTATCCACTTTTATCTGGATTTTCTATTTATGGTATGGGTCTGTGTTATCATTAATTGTGATGGAGGGTCCTTACTGGAGGTCTGGGTGTTGAATATGCTTGAAGTGGAAGCCATGGGGAGCTGATGGGCCCTCACAGTGCTGTAATTGCCAGGGATATAAGTGAAATTATCTGGATTGAAGGTATGTGCACTACAGTGGATTTTGGTATGAGTAAGGGAGGATTTTGACGGTTATTAGACATCACTTACTTACTAAAATTAAAACAAACATTATAACACAATTATTATTATTCAAAGATATATCATAAAGCCATTATAAATTGATATTATCTTTATATAAGCTATAACTATATTATATTCATCTATTTTCCACCACTAGCACGCATTTAAATCCAAGTATTGTGAGTTTTATTTGAGTATAACTATTTTATTAGTCTTCCCCTGAGGTTTAATCACTAAATCATTTATTAATATGTAGTATTACCATTAATAAATACTATTAAATCATACTTAAATACTAGATACACTGACAATTGGGGGTCTTTCCTTGATTATTATTGATTTTTTAGTATAAGCCTTAGGAAGTGATTTTTACTTTAGTATAGCTAAAAATAAACCAAATATTTGGGTCTGCTGCATATTAGTGGGTCATCATAACTCAGTGATTGCGGAAAAGAAACCTTATAATAATTGTATTAAATTTTTATAATAAAAATTAGGTATTTACAGTAGTAACTGTACCCAATATAAACCCAATTTCACTTGGTATTCGGTCACCAATATAACACCCAATTAAATTTGTTTTTGGTTAAAGCTTGGTAAGCTATTTATTCACTCTTATAAAGGTCTAGTTAAACTTATTATTTTATTTTTAACAGATTTTTTTGAATTTTTATTACATTTTATTTAAATAAATAAAGATTTAAATTCAGGGTAAGCTCCAGTGATTTTTATTAGTAATAACATTGCTAATACTTTTAATCTACTAATTCCATTAGGTTTTCCTTTCTGTAGACGTTATATATTGTTATTTTTATCAATATGAGTGCTCCCCAGGACAATTTAAGTGAAAAGCCTTCTTATAATACCAGGTCTAAAATTAACAAAAACATTGCTCCAGGACATAACCATGGAGGGTCAGTCATACCCCCAGGCAGAGCAAATGAGCATAGAGGAAAAAGACACCCTCTTAAAAAAGATTACTATAAAAAATATGTCTCCTCCTCTACAGGATCAACTATCCCATCTGGAAAAACAGGTATTGAAGTTGGAGGAATCAAAGTCCCTCATGCTCAAGGAGGTAGAGCAATTACAGAACAATTGCAAGGTAGGATTTCAGCAGATGAACCAATCATTGGCAGAGCTAAAGGGAGGCCAGCCAAGTCAGCAACCTCCTACCCCAGGAGAGTTACATCACTCCCAGGAAAAAATACTGGTATACAAATGGAAGTGGGACTGGTTCCATCAACAATGGTCCAGTCACAACTGCAACAAGGATCCTCCTCCTCATAAGACTTCCTCAGTTCACCCCTACAAGGGAAAACAAAGGCACCAAAAATCAGGGCTCACACAAATCCAGTGGTAAGTAGATTACCCTCTCAGATTGAACACAATACTGATAATTACAATGTAGGTAAAATTATTGATGTCAAATCTGTGCAGAAAATAGAGGAGGACTTAAAAAAATTAGGTTTGAATGTAGATACACCTGACTTGTCTTTTGTCAATAACAACAGTAGTATTTATAATACATTTAATCCTCAGTTGCCACCACTTACTAGTGAGATAAGAAGTTCACAAGAGAGTGAAAGAATTGAGAAGGAAGACATGGAGTATTTTAACAATAATCCAACTGTCCATAGAATTGTTTCAGCATTGTGGAATAGAATGACTGATTGTGAGGAACAGACAGTTAAGCTCACAAGTGATACAATTTCATCCTTAACATTAAATATTTCCCAACTGGCAACACATTATAAAGAATTAGAGAACGAACATTTGTCTCTAACTCTTAAATATGATTCATTGAGTAGTAAATATAATGAACTTTCAAACAAGTTCTGTGAGTTGGAAAAATTGTATGAAACACATTTATTGAAAACTGAATCTAGAACTAAGTTATCTTTTGCCCAGACAAATCAAAGTGTCTCTGAGCTGCTACAAAGATTGACTAAAGTTGAGATTGAAACTGCCAATCTACTAATGAACCAGGATAATCATAAGTATACTCAGTATAATAATAATCCTCTCATTGGCAAAAGTGAATCTCATTCCTTCCCTATACCACCACAACTAAAACCATCTGGTGGTAGTGTCAAATCTGAAAATGTAAGTCACAAATCCGTACAGGAAGAAATACAAGACCATTTATCAAGAGTAAATGAGTTGTTGAATTTACCTAAGATTAGTGAAATAAAATCCAATCAGAAGAACTGGCCTAAGATAGATCAGTACTTAACTTATGATGGGGAAGCCAGCTCTGATTGGCAACATTTTATCCAAAGAATTGACAATTTAAAATTCTCATATAAGTTACCAGATGAAGAAATAACATCAAAATTGATCTCTTTATTTAAGGATGTTGCTTTATTATGGTTTGAAGCTGTTTTGAATGAGGGTAAAGATTAGTCTTGGGCTGAATGGAAAAAGCTAATTGAAAAACAATTTGGAGTTTCTAAATTCACACTCACTCAGCAGAGACTTTATGAGAAAACTAGGTACAATCCTTTGAATGGTGACAAACCTATGGTATTTTTAATGAATTTAAATAAAATATTAAAAGCCATTGAGCCTAACATGGATTTTAACTTATGGAAAGATAAGATAATATATAAATTACCTATATCTGTCATAGAAATTGTTGAATCTAGAACAATTAATGTTACTTAATATTCTGACTTCATTAATATTTGCAATGAAATATTACTAAACCATAAGTATGAAGCAAGGTATTCCACTTATAAACAAAATATTGAACCTGTGAAAAATCAGAATTCATAAACACTTCAGGAGAAGCAGAAAAAACCTACTGCACCTGTAGTAACAAAAAAGTATGAGACAAATACTTGTTATAAGTGTAACAAACCTTGCGTTAAAGGTCACAAATGTGAGAAGAATATAAATATTGTTGAAAATTAACATGAATCTGAAATTGAAACAGAGAAAAGTAAAGATTCAAGTGATTATGACAGTAATATCTCATATAGTGATGAAAATGAAGTCTCTATTTTGGAAGATGATTTGTCCATCTTTGACAATCCAATATTAAATATGGACTCAAATGAATCTTTAATGAATTTTGAGGATGCTGAAATCATTAAGGATATACAAGCTGATAACTTTAGAATGACACCTATCACGGTTCCAGCTATCATTTCTGGTGAAAATGTTAATATAGTATTGGAAACAGGAGCTGCTGGTTCTGTTGTTTCTACTAATACATTACAGAATATTGATAGTGAATATAAGTCTAAGCTTCAACCCCTTCAAAGTAAAAATTGGAGAGGTTTTGGATCAGTACTACATCCTGTTGGTAAATACAAAGCTGCTTTTTTCTTTAAACATCAACATGGTTATGTAAGAGTAACTTGTGACTTTGTAGTAATGGATAATACTAACTGTAGTAACTGTTTTATCATTGGAAATGATATTCTGACTAAGTTTGGTGTGAAATTAGACCCTGCTAATAACAATTTTACAATTGGCATAAATGGTAAAAGGAAATTTAAAATAAATTCTTTTAACACAGTCTTACACATTGAGTCAGTAACAAATATTTGGTGCAAAGGAAGAGAATCCAATGAGATGGAACTTCTGGAAACAGAAATTTCAAAAGCATCATTTGGCACTCAGATAAGTAAAGCTGAGAAAAATAATATTTTGGACTTAATTAAAGCATTTCCAATGGCTTTTGCACATGGTACAAATGAACTTGGCCTTGTAAAAGATCATGAAATGAAGATTAGTTTAACCTGTGATATGGATAATATTCCTGCTAGTCTTAAAAAGAAACCATACCCTGCTTCACCAATGAACAGGAGAGACATAGAGGATAATATTAAAATGTTATTAAAAATGAACATTCTTGAAAAGGTTGAAACTACACCAAAATATTGTGTAATATCACCAGTGCTAATTTCTTATGAAGAAGATAAAGCAAGACTGTGCAGTGATTATAGAGCATTAAATACATTTACAGTAGATGATATTTATCCCTTGCCAAGGATTGCCTCTATACATGCTACCCTTAAAGGTGCTAAGTATATAAGTTGCTTAGATGGAAGTAAAGGGTACCATCAAACTTCTGTTGAAAAGAATTCACAGAACTTTTTGTTGATAACAACACACATGGGAATTTATAAATATGTCAGGATGCCATTTGGACCAAAAAATGCTCCATCAGTATTTCAGAAGTTAATGGATATAACATTCCATAATGAAATGATTGAAGGATGATTAATGGTATACATTGATGAAATTATAGTGTTCTCTAAGACTTATGATAAACACTTAATCCATTTAAAGAAGGTATTTCAGAAAATGGATGAAATAAAAATGACCCTTGCATTGAAAAATTTAAATTTGGGTTTGAATCTTTAAAAGTGCTTGGTCATATTGTATCTGGCTTACAAATATGTGTAGACCAAAATAAAGTGGATGCAATAAAGAATATTGGAATTCCTCAAATTGTAAAGGATGTACAATCTTTTCTTGGTATGTGTGGTTATTATAGACAATATATAAAAAACTACCAATTAATTACTGCTCCATTGACCACACTGATAAAGAAATCAGAAGCTTTCATTTGGAATAATGAAAGACAACAGGCTTTTGATAAGTTGAAAGAATTTTTAATGACAGCTCCTATCTTGGGATTACCAGATTTCCAATTGCCTTTTGTATTATATACAGATGCAAGTTTTATTGGTCTGGGTGCTGCTTTGCATCAAAAACAACTTATTGAAGGGAAAATGTCAGAAGTAGTAATTTGCTATATTTCACATACTCTAAGAAGTAGTGAATTGAAATATTGTGCTACTCAACTTGAATGTTTGGCAGTAGTATGGGCTCTTGAGAAGCTACATTATTACCTTGAAGACCAAAAATTTGAGTTAATAACTGACTGTAGTGCAGTTAAGTCACTCTTAAACATGAAAACTCCTAATAGACTCATGTTTAGATGGCAATTAGCTGTACAAGAATACAGAGGACGGATGACTATTACACATAGACTAGGAACCATACACTCTAATGTAGATTTGTTATCTAGAGTACTTCTGCCTAATAATGATGATAATCCTGCTTAAGTTCCTTAATCAAAGATTATTAACATTTATGGCATTTATATTGTAGATCTTGAGGATGAATTTATGCAATCAATTCTTGATATGTATACTTCAGATCGTGACTTGAGTAAACTCACTACAATATTGAATGATCCATCTAATGCTTCAATGAATGTTTTAATAAAAACATTACCAAATAAGTATAAAGAGTCATTAGAAAAAGGAAAATTTTCCATTGATGATGGTTTTATACATTACAGGAAAAAATTAAGTAATGTAATTGTAATTTCCCCTTCAATGAAGGAGTTAATGTTAAGTATATGTCATGATTATATATTAGCAGGTCATTTTGACTACCATAAAACATTAACCAGAGTAAAAAACACAGCTTGGTGGATTAAAATGTCTGAGGATGTTCAAAAATATGTTGAGACATGTGATTCTTGACAAAAATCTAAAAGATTAACAGGAAAAAGAGCTGGTTTATTACAACAAATTGAGCAAAAAAAAGCTCCATGGGAAGTAATTAACATGGACTTTGTAACAGGTTTGCCAATAGCAGGGCATAAGAGTTATAACTCCTTCTGGGTAATCGTAGATAAATTTACAAAGATGTGTAAATTTATTCCTACCCACAAAGAGGTTTCTGAAAAGGACTTAGCTTTTTTATGGTGGACACAAATGTTAAATATAGCAGGTTTCCACAAAGCAATAGTTTCTGACAGAGATCCTAAATTTACTTTTGAGTTCTGGACATCACTTATGGATGTTTCAGGGTGTCAATTAAAACTTTCTACAGCACACCATTCACAAACTGATGGGCTAGCAGAAAGAATGATACAAACTTTAGAAGATATGATAAGAAGATATTGTGCTTTTGGTCTTAACTTTAAAGACAATGACAAATTCACGCATGATTGGGTAGGTAACCCTTTTCCCAGGTTTAGAATTTGCATACAATAGTACAGTACATTCTGTCACTGGCAAAAAGCCATTTGAGTTATGGTTGGGTTATGTACCTAATACCCCTGCTAAAACTCTTAATTAATTACCTAGATTGGATATCCATCCAGGTACTAAATCTTTTCTTCAGATGCAAGAATTATGCAAAAAACATGCTCAAGAATGTATAAATAAGGCGTTTGAGTATGAGAAGAAAAGATGGGATAAATCCCATAAAGAACAAATGTTCAAAGAGGGTGATGAAGTCCTTATTTCAACACTACATTTCAATTTAAATGGAAATGTTAAATTGAAGGATCCATTTATTAGACCATTTATAGTTAAAAAGATGGTTGATAACAATGCTGTTGAGGTTATTCTATATGCACCATATGATAGAAAACATCCAGTATTTCCTATTCCTCTTATAAAACCATACCATTCTAATGATACTGCTCTATTTCCAAGAAGATCAGGAAGACATAAACAACAACCTGAATAAATAGTTGAAAAGGCAGAAATTGAAAAGATACTTAAAAAGAGACACCTTACTAAAGAAAAGGGAGTTGAGTATCTATTAAGATTTAAAAATAAATCAAGTGAATATGACTAGTGGATTCCAGAAAATGAAATCTCTGATCTTAAAAATCTCTTGAAAAAATTTAAATCAAAATAATACTGTTTATTCAGTATATGTATTATAAAAAATTTAAAAAAATTTCTATTCACTCCTTACTTTTAATTAAAATGTCTTAACATTTTTTTTATTGTTTTTTTGGGTGAGGGAGTTTCAGCCTAGATATCCCTAGGACTGAGTATTTCTTATACTTAAAACAAGATAACCTTAAGTACATTAAGCTTATATCTTAAAAATAAGGTTAAAATAATAATATATATGATTATATTACATATATATATAATTATTACTCTATTATATAAATTATAGTAGTTTAAATAGCTTATCCATAGCCTAGTAATACTTATTAAGGTGTTAATAGAGTCATAATATACTTATCTTAAGTGATATTAAGTAATTATTGACATACATAGGCTTATATGTATACATAAATCTCATATTCAGTGAAATATGCAGTATATTATGTATATTTAGGTATATAAGTGGGTTTTAGCCTCTTAATAGCCTATAACCTTTGTTTTCCTGCTTATTTTAGGTCATATGGACGTATCCAGTCGACTCACAACGCCTACAGAAGCATATACATCTATTTCAGGCGCATACACTCAGTCTGGACAACTTAATCTGCTTCCTTGAATGGATATTCACAGATTTATGGGTTGGGAGGTCATTACTGGGTTAATATGGATGCTTGGGGATGTTATTGAGGGCTTGGAAATTTCATTTGTTTCCTTTATATGCTTTGGGTTTCATTATATTCTCTTTGGATGAGTTATTTTACCTGTTTCTTTATGGTATCCGCTTTTATCTGGATTTTCTATTTATGGTATGGGTCTGTGTTATCATTAATTGTGATGGAGGGTCCTTACTGGAGGTCTGGGTGTTGAATCTGCTTGAAGTGGGCGCCATGGGAAGCTGATGGGCCCTCACAGTGCTGTAATTTCTGGGGATAGAAGTGACATCATCTGGATTGAAGGTCTGTTCACTCCAGTGGATTTTGGTATGAGTAAGGGAGGATTTTGACGGTTATTAGACATCACTTACTTACTACAACTCAAACAAACATTATAACACAATTATTATTATTCAAAGATATATTATAAAGCCATTATAAATTGATATTATCTTTATATAAGCTATAACTATATTATATTCATCTATTTTCCACCACTAGCACGCATTTAAATCCAAGTATTGTGAGTTTTATTTGAGTATAACTATTTTATTAGTCTTCCCCTGTGGTTTAATCACTAAATCATTAATTAATAAGTAGTAGGAATATTAATAAATACTATTAAATCATACTTAAATACTAGATACACTGACAGTCTAGCTGAAAGAATGATTCAAACTCTGGAAGATATGATTAGAAGGTATTGTGCCTTTGGATTAGAATATAAAGACAATGACAGATTTACTCATTACTGGGTCACTCTATTGCCTGGTCTTAAATTTGCATATAATAGCACTGTTCATTCTGTCACTAAGATAAAGCCTTTTGAGCTTTGGTTAGGTTATGTCCCAAATACTCCTGCTCAGATTCTCAATAATAAATTACCTAAGTTGGAAATACACCCTGGTGTAAAATCTTTTATGCAAATGCAACAGCTATGCAGAGAACATGCTCAAAGCTGTATTGATAAAGCATTTGAATATGAAAAGAAAAGATTGGATAAATCCCATAAAGAATACACATTTAACAAGGGTGATGAAGTGTTGATTTCTACTGTCCATTTCAATCTACAAGGTAACAGCAAATTAAAAGATCCTTTTGTAGGACCATTTGTTGTTAAAAGAATGGTTGGAGATAATTCAGTAGAAGTTGTATTGTATTCTCCATATGATAGTAAACATCCTGTTTTTCCCATTTCTTTGCCTAAGCCTTATACTTCCAACAGTGACTTATTTCCCAAAAGAAGGGGAAGACCTAAGAAAAACCCTCAGGAAGTCACAGAAACTGCAGAAATTGATAAAATTCTCAATGATAGAATTATCACTTCTGAAAGAGGTACTGAACATTTATTTAGATATAAGAACAAATCATCTGAACATGATGCATGGATACCTGGCAAGGATATTTCAAATCTTCCTACTCTGTTAAAGAAGTACAAAAAGAAAAAATCTTATCATTTTTTTTTATTGTTTTTTTCAGAGTGAGGGAGTGTCAGCCAGGCTATATCGGAAGCTTAGTAAATTGTATTTTAATCTATTGGAGCTTAATGAGAACGAAAAATTATGCATTTTATGTATATAAATTAATATTATATTGCATAGTAAAATTATATAACAATTGTATTATAATAAAACTAAAATAAGGGTTATATTAAATTTATTATTATATAAATTATAGATACAATTAAAACTCATATAATACTTTATATTCTATAAAATGTTGGCGCATTTTTCATGTATTTAATACTTGTAAATTATTAATTAATTTATTAAATATATTATAGTTAAAAAATCAAAATATTAACTTATAATATAATTAAATAAATAAATAAAATTAAAGTATTAAATAAGACTTTTATATCATATGAATTATGAATCTTGAGCGCTTTTTTGACTCATAATTATGTCATTGAGGTATTAAATTAGTTAAAACATTTAATTTAATTAATTACTAATGTTGTATTCTAAAATTTAGTAATAATATTAAATTAATAAATTGTTTTAACCTAATTTAATTCTTACACTAAAAAATGGGTTATATTAATTAATATCTTATGTTCCAGACATAATTAATTAATTACACTAATTATTATATTAAAATAGTTTAATTTTTATGTTTCACTTAAAATGGGCTATTATCAAACATGTTATAAATTGAATTAGTTAATACTTCAAGTGTTTCAATCTTATTTAATTACTCACTTATTTTAAAGATTTGTTTGGGGTTTAATTGGTGGATTTTTTGGGCTCTTACTTATTTTTTAATTAATTGTTTTATATTTTTCCCTTACAGCTTTGGTACACTTAATTTTAACTATTAATTATTTCTTATTTTATTTTTTATATAATATAATTTTTTGTGGCGCTTCAGAGGGCCCCTTGCCTATATAAGGGCCTTGGGGAACCCCCTGTAGCTCTATCACTTATTATATACACTCAACTCAATACAATTTAATTATCTTATGTTTATTTTATTTTTTATTAGCCTTATAAAATCTAAATTTAAAAGTAAATAAATACTCTACAGTTGCATTAAGTCTTTAAGTAATAGCAGGTGTTTGCCGCGCATTAGAAATAACCATTAGTTAAATAAATATACATTTTCTCAATAACCCTTACAATTGTGTCAAGTCCCAGTAATACTTGTCGCCTTCCCTTTTAAAATAATTATACTATTTTAATATTTTATTTAATTCCCTTTTACATTACCTTTTTCCTACTCTCAGTTTCCTCCCCTTTTTCCCCTTCTTCTAGACGACTGGCCAAGAGTAATAGGCATAATGACAGAGTGTATGCTGGTTGAATGAATGTTTTGTGATTCAAGGGAGGGTAGAGCCAGTTCTGGTTCAGGATTCTCTTCTTCATAAAGATCATTCCACTCATCCTTTAAATCAGCTAGGATATTGTGGAGTATAATGCAAGTCATGATCCAATGATTTGCATGTTTTGATCTCCAATTTTTTTTTGAAGTTGGATTCTGAGCTCCTGAGGACTAGAAAATTGTCCCTTTAAAATACCTATAGCATGTTCAATTCATACTCTTGATTGGTCAAAGTGATAATTAAAGGCAGTTTTGGGGTCACTTTCTAAACTTGCACCACGGAAAGCAGGTATAATGTACTTTCCACTTGCATATGCTGAGTCTGCAAGGAGGTACTGAGTGTTGTCAAAGTATGAGTCACATGTTTGAGAAATCCTCATTCTCTGGAAGACAGAAGAGTCATGTCATGAGCCAGGGCAGCCACTATGAAAAGCAATAAATTTTTATTGAAATTGCATACAAGTTGAACAGCAATAGAGTATCTAGAAAGAAGATAAAAAGTTAGTTTATGTAGGATGAGAAATTGGAGAAGATTTTGAAGAAACCTTTTTTTGCGATCAAAATAATGGTTTCCATCATGAGCAGGCTTTTGACTCAAAGGTATAGTTGTGCCATCAACAAATCCTACACAGCAGTGAAACCTTCAGCTTGCATTACTTGAGAGGATTCAAGTTGCTGTTCTGGAGTTGGCCAAGCAAGTGTTTGAGACTTGAGGGAAAGATAGTGATCATACAGCGCTTGGTGTATAATATCACGGTACCTTATCCTATGTTAAAGAGATTATCCAAACGTCTTACAGCAGCACTGTTTCCATTTGAGCCAAAGCGACATAGTGCAACAGCAAGTTGGATGGCAGGATTACGCTGTTTGTTATGGGAATTGTTATGAAAGATAAGGTGATTGGAGATGAGTTGATAAAGTTTGAAGAAAGAATTGGGAGAAGTTTAAATGAGGAATGTTGAGAATGGAGGCCAGATCATATTGGGGATCATGATAAAGATTTGTCCCCCTGGTGATGATGTAACACTTTTTGGAAAGAAAACACATATAAGCTAAAGCATCTTCCAAATCAGAGTCAGATTTATAGTAAAGAACTAAAAGAAAAGTAATAGCATTCATTGTTGAGTGAAGTAGCTTCCTAGTAGAGAGGTGTTTCATTGTTGCCGGTGGAAGGGTTATGTGATGAGGGAAGTGGGAATTCACTGCCAAATGTGCAGTTAGGGTGTGTAGATAAAAAAAAACTTAAGTGTTTGCCACCAAAATTAAGTAGCATAGAGTGAGGAAAGAGTTAAGGATGGCATCAGCAATTATGAGTCATGTCAGCCAGGCTATTCCAGGAGTCCAGTAAATGATATGTAACTTATAAAACCTGAAAGAGTGGGTAAGAATTGTATTTAATGAATATAACTTAATATTTTATTGCATAATAAAATTATATAAGTATTTTATTTGTCAGGCTAAGGTCAAGTACAAGGACGAGAACTAGCTTGAATAGTCAGTTGTCTAGAAGATTTTAATGGTCCTATATGAATACTGTAGTTTTAATCCACTAAGTTGTAAAATATAATCAAATATAAAGGTCTCAGTAATATAATTCTCACTATTCTTATATATGGCTTACAATCTTTATAGTTGGTAGAAAAATAGATTATATAAATTCAGATACTATTCAAAAGTCTTATAAAAGTACTAATTGATATGTATTGTAATTGATTTGGTTATATTGGTTAAATTGTAATGATAAAGAATGAAGAAATACAATCCAAAAACCTCCTCCTTTTATACACACTGAGTTCCCCAATAATTCCCTTGATGTACCACCCAATACACAGTTAATGACGCCTCTAAAAAACTAATAGACATGCCCATCAACATTCCCAGTAACCCATGACATAATTAGAAGAGTAACAACCGCCAAAATCCTGTAATAATAAGGGAAATCCATCAAAATTAAAGAAAAAGACAAAAAGAGAGTATATGCGTATAAAACAATAATATTAAAGACTAAAGGAGACTTTTTAAGGTTAATGATAGCTTAATAATAAGGGGGATTGACTGTAGAAATAATGGGGCTAATCCTGACATTATACTACGTGAAATTCCCATTCAAAAATAACCAAAATTGACTGAGAAACCACCCGAAAGCTTAAAAAAGAGCGTGAGATGTGGGGTAACTACATGCAGTTCTTGGCAGGCGCTTGCACGGGTAAATCCTTGACTAAAATTAGGCGAATTTAAGTGTGGTGATGAAATAAAGTGCCAAGAGTGAGGTTATTAATGAAATTAGTGGATATAAACAAGGTCAATGCATTATTAATTAAGCTAGGACACTAAATAAGCGCCTGTCGCCTATTTTAGTGTGTTTCCCCACAGTGGGCGTAGAATGTGGGGTAATTATAGTGTGAAAAAGCTAAATTTGCTAAAAATGAAGCTATTCACACGGGAAAAAAGCAGGCAGTATGTGGCCAGTACACAGAAGCCATTTCTGGCATAAAAAACACCAATTTTGAAAAGTGTTATTTTTATGCATTTAAATAGCCAAATCAATAGTTCTAAATGAGCCCAATTGATCTGTCAAAGCGCAATTTTGATATTCTCAATTTTATAGCGCATATAGTCAACTTTTAAGTGAAATAAAGCGCATTTCTTGTTTTTTGCATAAAACAATGAATATAACAGCTTTAAGTGTACTTAAAAATTATGTAGCCTTATACTTAAGGTTCTTAAGATTACCCTAACATATTCCAACTTAGTATTAAGTACATAAGACCTATAAAAGGTGGATATATGCGTGTATATAAGGTGTTATAATGGCATTTTTTGTGTATTATCATAATTTTACTTATGTATACTATTTGTGTACTCTTATTTATTATTCCCATGTATAGTTCATGTGTTTAACATTACTTTTTACTCAGTCCTGGAGATATACAGGCTGACACTCGCCCACCCAAAAAAAACAATAAAAAAAATGATAAGTTATACATTTTATTTTATTAATTTGTAATTTTCAGGTATTCAGAATAAATCTGTAGCATTAAAGATTCAACTTTAAAGAAATAAAACATAATAAATTATTATGAGTACTGGTTTTTTAACCCCTCAGCTGGTTGAACAGAAATTTATTTCTGTTTAAATTTTTTAAGAAGGGTGGATAAATTAGAAATTTCTTTTTCAGGTATCCATTTATCAAATTCATTTGATTTCCCTTTAAATCTTAGTAAATACTCAGTTCCTTTTTCTTTAGTAAGGATTCTTTTCTTGAGTATTTTTTCAATCTCTGCTTTTTCCACAACTTCTTCAGGTTGCTTTTTAGGCCTTCCCCTTCTTTTTGGAAATAAGTCAGGATCATTTGCATGGTAAGGTTTCAATAATGAGATAGGGAAAACTGGATGTTTCCTGTCATATGGAGCATATAATATGACTTCCACTGCATTATTCCCAACCATTTTATTTACTACAAAAGGTCCTACAAAGGGATCCTTTAATTTAACATTACCTTGTAAGTTAAAATGTAGTGTTGATATGAGGACTTCATCTCCCTTTTTAAATTCAAATTCTTTATGAGATTTGTCCCACCTTTTCTCTTCATATTCAAATGCTTTTTGGATGCATTCTTCTGCATGCTTTCTACACATTTGTTGCATATGAATAAAGGATTTAGTGCCAGGGTGTATATCCAACCTTGGTAGTTTATTTAAATGATTTGCTGGGGTATTTGGTACATATCCCAGCCAGAGTTCAAATGGTTTCTTCTCTGTTACAGAATGAGTTGTGCTGTTATAAGCAAATTCAAGGCCAGGAATTAATGTTACCCAGTCATGTGTGAATTTCTCATTGTCTTTGTATTCTAATCCAAAGGCACAATATCTTCTGATCATATCTTCTAGAGTTTGTATCATCCTCTCAGCCAGCCCATCAGTTTGTGGATGGTGTGCTGTAGACAATTTTAATTGACAACCTGATACTTCCATCAAAGATGTCCAGAACTCTGAAGTAAATTTAGGGTATCTGTCAGAGATTATGGCTTTGGGGAACCCAGCAGTATTCATCATCTGAGTCCACCATAGTAATGCCAAGTCTTTTGCAGATACCTCTTTATGGGTAGGGATAAACTTACACATTTTTGTTAATCTATCCACTATTACCCAGCAAGAATTGAAACTTTCTTTTCCTGCTAATGGCAAGCCAGTTACAAAATCCATGTTTATAATTTCCCATGGAGCTTTTGGCTGCTCTATTTGTTGTAACAACCCAGCTCTCTTCCCAGTTAATCTTTTGGATTTCTGACAAGAGTCACATGTTTCAATGTATTTTTGTACATCCTCTTTCATGTTTATCCACCAGGCTGTATTTTTAACTCTGGTTAATGTTTTGTTAAAGTCAAAATGACCAGCTAAGATGTCATCATGACAAGTACTCAACATTAACTCTTTCATAGAAGGTGGTATTACTATTACATTGCTTAACTTTTTCCTGTTATATATATATCCATCTTCAATTGATAGTTTACCTTTTTCCAACGCATTTTTATACTTTGGAGGCAAGGTTTTAATTAATGCACTCATGGAGGCATTTGTTGGATCATTAAGAATGGTAGATAGTTTAGACAAATCTTTATCAGATGAATAATTTTCCAATATAGTTTGCATAAACTCTTCTTCTAAATCCACTATATAAATCCCAAATATATGTATAACCTCATTTTCAGGTACATAAGCTGGGTTGTCAGCATCATTTGGCAAAGGACTTCTGGATAATAAATCCACATTTGAATGCAATGTTCCTGCTCTGTGAGTGATTGTCATTCTTCCTCTGTACTCTTGTACAGCTAGTTGCCATCTAAACATGTGCCTATTAGGTGTTTTCATGTTTAGTAATGATTTTACTGCACTGCAATCTGTTATAAGTTCAAACTTCTGGTCTTCCAGATAGTAATGAAGTTTCTCCAAAGCCCACACCACGGCTAAACATTCTAGCTGTGTGGCACCATACCTTAATTCTGTTTTTCTTAAGGTTCTGGATATATAACAGATAACTACTTCAGATAATTTTCCATTTATTATCTGTTTTTGCTGTAAAGCAGCACCTAAACCTATGAAACTTGCATCAGTGTACAAGATAAAAGGTAGGGTGAAATCTGGCAGTCCCAATATTGGAGCTGACATTAAACATTCCTTTAATTTA
Organism: Hemileia vastatrix; assembly: GCA_030280995.1. Classification (NCBI taxonomy): domain Eukaryota; kingdom Fungi; phylum Basidiomycota; class Pucciniomycetes; order Pucciniales; family Zaghouaniaceae; genus Hemileia; species Hemileia vastatrix. The sequence goes on along the minus strand of JASXTE010000002.1, from coordinate 13,464,361 downwards.
TTAAAGGCGTGTTGTCTTTCATTATTCCAAATGAAAGCTTCATTCTTCCTGATTAATGTTGTTAAAGGGGCTGCAATGGATTGGTAATTTTTAATATATTGTCTATAATATCCACACATACCCAAAAAACTTTGAACCTCTTTTACATTTTTAGGTATCCCAATGTTTTTAATTGCTGCCACTTTATTCTGGTCAACACAAATTTGTAATCCAGATACAACATGTCCAAGTACTTTCAAGGATTGAAATCCAAACTTACATTTCTTTAATGCAATAGTCATATTAATTTCATCCATTTTTTGAAAGACTCTTTTCAGGTGATTTAAATGTTCATCATATGTCTTTGAAAACACTATGATGTCATCAATATAGACCAATAGTCATCCTTCAACCATTTCCTGATGAAAAACACTATCCATCAATTTTTGAAGACTGAAGGGGCATTCTTTGGGCCAAATGGCATTCTCACATACTTATATATACCCATATGTGTGGTTATTAATAAGTAATTTTGAGAATTTCTTTCCACAGGAATCTGGTGGTAACCCTTGTTCCCATCCAGACAGGAAATATATTTTGCTCCTTGTAAGGTAGCATGGATAGAAGCTATCCTTGGTAGAGGGTAAATATCATCTACTGTATATGTATTCAGAGCTCTATAATCACCGCATAATCTTGCCTTATCTTTTTCATAAGAGATTAATACTGGTGAAATGACACAATACTTAGGTGTTGTGTCCACTTTTTCAACAATACCCATTTCCAACAACAATTTTATATTGTCTTCAATATCTTTCCTTTTTGCAGGAGATGCTGGGTAAGGTTTCTTTTTTAAGCTGCCAGGAATATTATCCAGATCACAGCTTATAGAGATTTTCATCTCATGGTCTTTGACCAATCCTAGTTCATTTGAGCCATGAGCAAATGCCATAGGATATGATTTAATCAATCTCAAAATATCTTCTTGTTCAAGTTTTGAGAGTTGAGGACTGAAAGAGGCCTTTTGGATTTCATTTTCCAATTCACCCACTTCATTGGTGGTTCTTCCACCTTGTAGTTGTTCTTCTCTAGGAGAAATGGCATATACTGAATTTTCAGAACATATTTTGAATTTTCTTTTACCATTCACCCCTATGGTGAAACAACTGTTTGCAGGATCTAGTTTAATGCCAAATTTTGTCAATAAATCATTGCCAATAATAAACCAATCACTACAATTATTATTATCCATTACTACAAATTCACAGACTGCTCTAACATATCCATTATTATATTTAAAGAATACAGCAGTTTTGTATTTGCCAATTGGATTTAATACTGACCCAAAACCCCTCCAGTTCTTTTTCTGAACAGGTTCTAGTTTTTCCTGGTACTTACTATCAAGTTTCCTTAATGCATTAAGTGAAACTACACTACCTGCAGCACCAGTGTCAAGAATGGCATTCATTTCTTTTCCACATATGATAATAGGTGCTCTGATAGGTGTTATTTTGTAAGTGTCATGAGATACATCTTTGATTATTTCAGCTTCCTCTATGGAAGTTAAAGATGTGTCTGTATGAGGTATAGCATCATTCAGGAACATTATATCCTGTTCTAATACAAATATCTCATTTTCATCATCACTGTAAGATATGTTACTTTTGCAATCCTCACTGGATTCCACATTCTCATCTTCATGATTACTAGGTTCAGAATTCTGTGAGGTTTCAATAACATTTATTCTTTTCTTACACGTGTGACCTTTAACCCAAGGTTCATTACATTTGTAACAAGTGTTATTTTCTTGTCTCTTAGGGACAAGGGGAGCTGAAGGTTTTTTCTTTTCCACTGGTAACTTACTTGTAGTAGGTTTTACCACGTCAACACTTTGTCTGTAATTACTATACTTGGTTTCATACTTGTGGTTTAATAATATCTCATTGCATATATTAATGAATCCAGAGGTGTCTCTGACAGTCTCAGTTCTAGCTACAATAATTTCTCTAACTGATATAGGCAACTTGTATATTATTTTTTCTTTCCACTCTTCATAATCCATTTTTGGATCCATAGCTTTCATGATTTTTATTAAATTCATTAAGAAGACCATGGGTTTATCTCCAGCATTTGGATTATATCTGGCCCTTTCATACAGTCTTTGTTGAGTGATTCTAAGTTTTGGGCCACCAAATTGCCTTTCAATTAGTGCCTTCCATTCATTCCAGGAGTAATTAATTCCCTCACTCAATACAGATTCAAACCATAATAAGGCCACATCTGAAAATAAAGATATTAACTTTGAAGTAATTTCTTCATCAGGTAATTTATATGAAAATTTTAAGTTATCAATTCTTTGTATGAATTGTTGCGAATCAGATTTTGAATCCCCGTCAAAAGAAGGGTACTGATCTAACTTAGGCCAGTTCTTTTGGCTAGTTTTAGCTTCCCTAACCTGAGGAATATTGAGTAATTCACTCACTTTAGAAAGATGATCATTAATTTCATCTTTTACTGATTTTATATTCTCAGAGCCCATGACACTATGTTCATGTTCCATCATTGGTTTATCATCAGAGTGTTTCATAAAAACTGGTACTCTTTCTACATAAGAGGTATTATCCTTTATTGTTTCAGTATTTTTCAAAATGTTAGCTACTTCAATTTCTACTCTTTGTAACCTATCTTTTATTACAGGTACATGAGTTAAAGTATCATTTACATTTGAAAAAGACAATTTTACACGTCCCTCTATGGTGGCCATAATATTTTGAGAATGCTCTAATTTAATTTCTAAATTTTTAATCTCAGAATTTAATCTTTTGTTTTCATTGATCAATTCATTATTTGACTTCTCAATAACTTTTAACTTATTGGCTGTTGTACTCAATGATTGTGTGATGTTTAATAATACACTTTCTGTATTATTGTTGGACTCTCTAGAGAATTCTTCCAATTTCTCAATTCTTAATAATAATTTACTAATTATTTTTGATTCCATTGGATTTTCTTTCAGAAAATATTCAATTTTGTCTGTTTCCAATTCAGAAGATTCATCATCAGGGTCAATTTTTAATTCATTTGATTCCATTTTTATATTAATAGTATTTTCCTGGTGATCAATAAAACTATGTACATTGTCCTCATGTAATGACAAGTCTAACATGTTATTTTCAAATGAATAATCTTTTAAATCCTTATCAATTATATCCAATAACTCTCTATCAATTTCATTACCTATAAGTAATTCATTGTTAGTATTATATAATTGATCTTGAGAAGATGGATGACTTACCACGGTCTTATTCCATTTCCCCTGCCTCTCCTTGGCTTTCCCCTGTAAGGGTGACTGCTGGATCCTTGTTGAGGAGGACTGTTGTAGTTTTGGGCATACCAATCCCACTTCCATTTGCTTACAGTTATCTTTTGGTCCTCTTCTGGTACTGGAGGTGTTGCTGTGGTATTTGGTGCCACTGGTTGTTGATGAGACCTTATATCCACTAGAGCCTGGTTGACTTCTATAAAGCCCTGTGCCGCCCTTTTCTCCAGATTGTTGATCTGTTCTAACATATTGTTTACTCTTATTGTTAGTGTATTCAGTAGGGTTGAAAGGGAGTGAATTTGCTCTTGTAAGGTGTTTTTGGACTTCTTTATTGACATTTGTTTTAAGAGCTTTTCCTTTTCCTCCATGGACATTGGTGGGGTGTTGTTTATTGTTACTGGTGATTCTTGACCCTCCATTTGGATGTCCTGTAACAGGTCTTTCAGCTCTAGTTCTTAAGTTATAAGGTTTTGCCTTATTACTTACAATGTCATTGTTGTCACACATTTTTACGTGGATTTTGGAGAATTGAAAGTTTAGATTTGAAAAACTTCAAAAAGGAGTTTAATCAGTATTTATTATTACCACTGAAGACAATTTTATTGCTTACTTATTGGTATTAAGTGAATTTTTAAGTGCCAAAAGTCAAATATGCTTTTATGTGGTCACTTGATTTAACTGGTCTACAATATGTAGCCGTGTATTTATATTTAAAAAAGAAAATTTGTTAGTAAGATTCTTTCTAAATATTAAATGAATTTTACAAACCAATAAAAAGGGATTAAGAGTCCTGTAAAAAAGAAAACAATTAATCAGTTTAATTGGTTATTATCTGCAAAGATCACAAATTTAATTGGTCTATTGACAGACTCCCACTAAGAACAATTATATGTTAAATTAGTGGTAAAATTGATGATTCAATATCACAATTTTATTATATAACAGGGCTTCTTTTTCTGAAATCACTATATAAGTGACCCCAACCTGTTGTAATTATCCAAATATTTCTATAGGGATATTATTTACGTGTACCTTCTTTGAAAATTTCACTTACAGGATTATAACAGAATTCTTGAGGAAAGGCCCCCAATTGTCAGGCTAAGGTCAAGTACAAGGACAAGAACTAGCTTGAATAGTCAGTTGTCTAGAAGATTTTAATGGTCCTATATGAATACTGTAGTTTTAATCCACTAAGTTGTAAAATATAATCAAATATAAAGGTCTCAGTAATATAATTCTCACTATTCTTATATATGGCTTACAATCTTTATAGTTGGTAGAAAAATAGATTATATAAATTCAGATACTATTCAAAAGTCTTATAAAAGTACTAATTGATATGTATTGTAATTGATTTGGTTATATTGGTTAAATTGTAATGATAAAGAATGAAGAAATACAATCCAAAAACCTCCTCCTTTTATACACACTGAGTTCCCCAATAATTCCCTTGATGTACCACCCAATACACAGTTAATGACGCCTCTAAACAACTAATAGACATGCCCATCAACATTCCCAGTAACCCATGAAATAATTAGAAGAGTAACAACCGCCAAAATCCTGTAATAATAAGGGAAATCCATCAAAATTAAAGAAAAAGACAAAAAGAGAGTATATGCGTATAAAACAATAATATTAAAGACTAAAGGAGACTTTTTAAGGTTAATGATAGCTTAATAATAAGGGGGATTGACTGTAGAAATAATGGGGCTAATCCTGACATTATACTACGTGAAATTCCCATTCAAAAATAACCAAAATTGACTGAGAAACCACCCGAAAGCTTAAAAAAGAGCGTGAGATGTGGGGTAACTACATGCAGTTCTTGGCAGGCGCTTGCACGGGTAAATCCTTGACTAAAATTAGGCGAATTTAAGTGTGGTGATGAAATAAAGTGCCAAGAGTGAGGTTATTAATGAAATTAGTGGATATAAACAAGGTCAATGCATTATTAATTAAGCTAGGACACTAAATAAGCGCCTGTCGCCTATTTTAGTGTGTTTCCCCACAGTGGGCGTAGAATGTGGGGTAATTATAGTTTGAAAAAGCTAACTTTGCTAAAAATGAAGCTATTCACACGGGAAAAAAGCAGGCAGTATGTGGCCAGTACACAGAAGCCATTTCTGGCATAAAAAACACCAATTTTGAAAAGTGTTATTTTTATGCATTTAAATAGCCAAATCAATAGTTCTAAATGAGCCCAATTGATCTGTCAAAGCGCAATTTTGATATTCTCAATTTTATAGCGCATATAGTCAACTTTTAAGTGAAATAAAGCGCATTTCTTGTTTTTTGCATAAAACAATGAATATAACAGCTTTAAGTGTACTTAAAAATTATGTAGCCCTATACTTAAGGTTCTTAAGATTACCCTAACATATTCCAACTTAATATTAAGTACATAAGACCTATAAAAGGTGGATATATGCGTGTATATAAGGTGTTATAATGGCATTTTTTGTGTATTATCATAATTTTACTTATGTATACTATTTGTGTACTCTTATTTATTATTCCCATGTATAGTTCATGTGTTTAAAATTACTTTTTACTCAGTCCTGGAGATATACAGGCTGACATTATTATATACAAGTGTTACATTAAATTTATTGGTTATATAAATTTTTATATACAGTTAAATTGAACATAATATAATATATTCTACAAATAAGGGCACATTTTTATGTATTTAATAATTATAAATTTATATTTAATTAATTGAAAAACATATATTATAATTATAAGTGTAAAATTGACTTATAATATATTTAAATTAATTATTTAAATTTATATATTAAATAACACCTCTCATATAATACTAAACAATAATTAATGACGCTTCTTTTAACCCTTAATTGTGTTAGAAAAAACAAATAAATTAATTTATACTAAATTGAGATTAATTACATTTTTTGTTGCGTCAAAGTATTTTTTGTTTCACTTAAAATATCCTTTAATCAGAATGTACCATCTGTTTGGAATTATTTTTCTCATAGTTCCTATGTTCCAATCTTGTTTAGTTATTCACTATTTTCACTTACTGATTTGGGAATTGATGGCGGGGAAATTGGATTCTTAATTGGGGTTTTAATTATTTGTTTCATGTTTTTCTCTATATTGTTATGTTTCATTTACTCTTTGATATATTTGTTTTATTCTATTCTAATCATTGTATTTACAAATATAGTAGCGCTTCAGAGGACCCATTGCCTATAAAAGGGCCTTGGATAATCCCCTGTAGCCTCATCACTTATTAAACACTCAACAAATTAAATAACTATTTTATTACGTTTATATTTTTTTTATTAGTAATACAATTCTAATTAAAAGTCTATATAACAAATTAAAGGTTGCTTTAAGTCTGATAGTAATTAAAAGTGTTTGCCGCGCAGAACCCTTACATTGAATAATATTATTATTAATAAATACTAAGCTTTTGTCATCTCTCAAAGTTGCTCGCCGTTGTTTTCCCTCTTAAATAAAATTAAATATACTATTACAAATTATTCCTTTTATTTTCCCTTGTCCTCCTCCTTCTCTCCTCCTTTTCTCCTATTTTTCTTACCTTCTTCTAGACGACTGACCGACAAGTCATGTGACTTTCTTGCAAATCCATCATGGATGAGATGAGTTTGGGATCAGGAATTAGGAATGGAAATTGGGGTATAAGAGGCAGGATAATGCACTATCATGGATTCCTTATCCACTAGCCCTGGGGCTAGTGGATAAGAATCTTCCGCAATTAATAATGTCTGATCCTGGAAAAAAAAATTCCTGATCCCTAATTGTGGATCCCTGAACATTGATACCCCCTAATAAGCATATTTTTACACCCTCTTTTGGTTCCAGTAAATTGACATAACATTTACTGGGCTCCTGGTATAGCCTGGCTGACAAAAGTACTCCAATCTGCCATTAAATTAAATAGTGGATAAAAAATAAAATAGGGGGTATCAATGTTGACCGATCTGCAATTAAATTAATTGCGGAAAATAATCTGCATACCCCAATGGTCTTCCGCAATTATTTTTGCTAATAATTGGGTTATTAGACACTTTACGTGTCAATGTTCACCTCTTATCCAACATTTATTTACTCAATTTTCCATAACCACATCTTGGACAACTTTCTGGATATCCCAGCCTTCTACCTTGCTGCGCACTTCCATTCTCATCCCATCCTGTTCATTCTATCCGCTCAGAATTTCTCCCCATTTCATCTATTTGATTCTTCTCCTTTTCATCTCGCTATCTCATCTGCTTGTTTCTGCTCCTTTTCATCTTCATTTATAATAACATGCCTCGTCATCCTAGATCTTCTCAAAGGCAGCCATCACCCAGTTGTTCTTCAATTCCCACTACTTCCTCTTTTCCCCGCTCAGCCAAGAAATCAAAGACTGTTCAATTAAAAAAAGATGATCATCTCATTCTTATCAACTGGCTGAAAACCAAATCTAACTATGATTCTTGTTTTGGTACTGAGTATGCCACTAAAGTAGGACGGCCCCCCACATCAAAAGTTAATGGCTATCTTCTAATGGAAAATGAATTACGCAATAAGACCAAGGGAAGGATTGATCTTTTGCCTAAACAGATGTCTGAAAGCTTCAAGCATTATCGAGAAAAACACAAGAAGGCAAAGGCTCTTTCATCTTCCACTGGTTTTGGGGTTACTGACATTGATATAACTAAGGGTATAAAATCCATAGACAATAGACTTGATTCTTTATGTCCTTACTTTAAAGAGATGGATGCAATTTTTGGAGAGCGAGCCGATGTTAATCCTGTAAACATGTTGGATGGAGAAGATCCTATCTCCGAACATGATGTCGAAGCAAATCTTTTCCCATCCTCTTCCTCCACTCAAGCCTCCCCTCTTCTAAATTCTACGAATCTAGATAGCTTTGCTATTGATCCTATTGGCGATTTAACCCAACCCAATCTAACTCAGGTCTGTTTCTTTTATCTTATCAATTCTATTTTTTTATTTACTTATATTTTTCTTATTTCTTAAAAGGCTGATGAACAAACCCAGGATCCTCAATCAACTGAGTCTGAAGCTAGTGACAATGATGAGGAGGAAAATGCTACGTTGAAAAAAAAGAGAAGGGCTTCAACTAGTCTAAATTTCCTCTCCCAAAGAAGACGAAAAAGTGATACTTCATCACAAACACCTTTTTCTTCGATGGAACAGTTTTTAGAGAAACGTGATGCTGGTAAGTGATATCATACCTCTTATTACTTTACTCTGCTTTTCTTCTACTTTATGTTAATTTTTATTCTCACTCTAGAACAAGTGGAAATTGCTAAAGAGACACTGAGCTTTGAAAAGAAGAAATACGAGCTCTCTTTAAGGAGGGATGACAGAGTACAAGATTTGGAAGAGAGGAAGTATGAGCTCTCCTTACGGAAGGATGATCGGATCCAAGATTTGGAGGAGAAGAAGTTTGAGCTCTCTTTACAGAAGGATGGTAGGGCCCAAGATTTGGAGGAGAAGAAGTTTGAGTTAACTCTTAGTATTGAAAAATCCAAAAATAAGGAAAAAACACTCGAGCATCAAAACTTAATGGAACAGATGAAGTATAAGCATGATCTCTAAGAAAGTTCTAAAAAGAAAGATTTCTTGATCGAATGCATTAAAGCAAACAAATCTGTTGAAAAAATAGAATGTTTAATGAAATTTTTTGTTGACTAGTTTCTTTTATTTCTTTCACACTTCATGTGTTCATATTTATTTGTACATAAATTTTACAATTATTTTCTGTATTTCTTGAAATATCATATTTTAATGATAAATATTCTTTTTTTAAATAAAATTTTCAAGTCTCCTTTGAAAATTTGACAATCCCCCACCCCTGGATTTTTTTGAAGTAAGGGGTGGGTATCACAAAAATTCTTTCATGTCATGAATCTTGAAAGTTTTATATGAAAATTTGGCTTTACTACCCCCTGCATTTTACCGGTATCCTAAAAATTCTTACATGTCAAGAATTTCACAAGTCTTATAAAAAATTTTGGCACAACCCCCCATGGATTTTATTGAAGTAAGGGACGGGTATCACAAAAATATTTACAAGTCAAAAAAATTCTATATCTGTTTAAAAAAATTGGCAATACTCTCCCCTGCATTTTATTGAAGCAAGGGGTGGGTATCACCAAAATTTTTCTAAGTCATCAATTTCACATGTCAGATTTGAAAATTTGGCAATACCCCCCCCTGCATTTTATTGAAGTAAGGGGTGGAAGTCATCTAAATTTAATATAATTACATAAATTATTAAATAAATATCTAATATATATCAATTTCCCTAGTTTAAAGTAATGACAATCCCTCAAGCCAAAATGCAGACCAAGTCAAGAAACATAAGTTTGGGACTTTCTACAGGTATAGGAAAGAGGAACCCCATGAAACAAATAAATGTTATCATGATTACCTGTTATACAACACAAGGTCAATGGCTCATCACATTATTTGAGAAAATTGATATATAAAAAATATTTATTAAAAATTTATGAAAAAATATAAAATTTTCGATGACAACTCTAATCCCCATACTTTTTGGATCTAGATAAAGTTTTTTTAAATCGAATAACTTTACCTTCTTTCTTTACCTTATTGATTCTTTGTATCAACTTATTACTGATTTGAAATGAGCAACCGAAATGAGTGAAATCTTGACAGGATTTCAAACCAGGAGGAGCTTTGGTCGTTTGATGATTATCCTTAGAAGAATTCCAAATAGTTTCGATGATACCATTTCCCAAACCAAAATCAATGATGCACCGGTGGTCTGGAAAATATAAACCATGTCCTTTGATTTTAGCTGGAGATGGTATTGGGTGGCCAGTTATCGGATTGATATATGAGAATATTCCAAATTAAGAAAATTGGCATCATTCCTATCGATATGAATCCTATTGTGGAATCCAGAATGAGTGATAATAACATTAGAAAAAAAAAGATATTCGTGGCTGATATCTTCCCATTCAGAGTCACACCAATTCGGTATTCCAACTTTGGTTGCAAGTTCATGATTTTTTTCAAATGCCTTATTACAGAGCTTTTTGAGTCAAAGAGCAAGAAAAGAATTAAAGTAGGGTAGAGTGTCCCATAAGCGAAAATCTTCATCTTTTTGTGCTTTAGTGATATTATTGAGCAATGAATATATACCTATATAATTGAAATAAGTGAAATGATATTAAGAATGGAACAAAAATTATTAGACATACCAAGAGAATATCCTTTGACAAAACCAGGTCTCCAACCAAAACCAATCATGATACCACCCAACAAATTCTTATTCCTTATAGGTAATCGAACCAAAGCCATTTGATAAAGAGTTATGATAAGATCGGATAGTTGATTAAAAGCTTCATCTTTTACACCATCGAATGAATGAACTTCCAAAATGAATTGAGGCTTAAAAGCATTGCTGATAACTTCAACAACTCAATCATCTCCAAATTCTGTTAGATATTTGATATCTTCTGGTAATTTTTTCGGATATTGATTTTTTTTATCTACTTTAGTTTTATAAAAAAAAATGTTTGGGATATGACGAAAATAACTTTCGCAGAGAGACTTTTTTTTTAAATATCTTTTCTTCTGATGAGACTGATTATCTTTAATTTTTTTTGATGATTTAGAAGATGATTGTATGGAAGTTGATTTCAAAGAAGATGATAGAGTTGATTTCAAAGAAGATGATAGAGATGATAAAGATGAAGATGATAAAGAAGATAAAGATGAAGATAAGAGAGAAGTAAGGGGTGAATCAGAAGAAGAAGACATTTTTTTGATCTGAAAAAAAAATTAATTGTCAATAAAATTTTAACTCAAATTTTTTTTAAAAAAAATTCCTACCTAATAATAAAAAAAGCTGTTTTTTTATTTTAAAAATAAAATTGAAAAAAAAACCAAAAAATCAGTAAAAAATTTTCCAAAAAAAAAAATTATAAAAAAAAACCTGAGGTTTTATTTTAAAAAACACAATCAAAGCAAAATCCTATTAAAAAAAATTAATAATTAAATTCATTCAAAAAAGAAAATTTCAGTAAGAATTAAAACACAAAAAAAAAAATTAAAAAAAAAATTAAAAGTGAACCTGAAGATTGGTTATTAAAAACCTTCTCCCAAGATCATGAAAAAAAAATAATCAGTAAAATCAAAATAAAAAATAAAAAAATTATTTAATTAAAATCAAAATCACAAAAATTAATTATAGAAAAATAAAAATAAAATTATAAACCTTTTTTGTTTTGTAAATAAGAGGGACAGTCCTTATCAGCAAGAATTTTTTTTTTTTCTATATTACTGCAAAAAAAATAAAAAAAATAATCAAAATTACAAACAAAAATTTGTTAGTATCTTTATTTGAAAGTTAGTAACCCATCTTTATCTCCCATTAAAGTCCCCTTTTCCCCCTCAAATGCTCTCCTTGCCTGCCTCAAAATCCCCCTGAAATACCCCCCTTTCCCCCCTCTTTAGGTTCCTCATCACCCTCCTTCCCCCCTCATTAGCTGCCTCAAACCCCCCCCATTCCCCCCTCTTTAGCTCCCTCAAACCCCCCCCATTCCCCTCAACTTAGGCGCCTCAAACCCCCCCCATTCCCCTCTCCTTAGGCGCCTCAAACCCCCCCCCCATTCCCCTCTCCTTAGGGACCTCAAACCCCCCCCATTCCCCTCTCCTTAGGTACCTCAAACCCCCCCCCCCCTTCCAATCTCCTTACCCCCTCCCAAACCCTTTCCCCAACACCCACCCCCCCACCTCCATGTTAACGAATGATCTGTAACGATCGTTCGTTAATAAACATGGGGGGGGTATAGGAGGATATAATGATTAGGTAGGGGGGTAAAGTGAGTAGAAGGGGGGGAAGGGGGGGTGTTTGAGGCGCCTAAAGAGAGGGAAAGGGGGGGTTCGATGTGGGTAAAGAGAGGTGAAGGGGGGGTTTGAGGAGCCAAAAGAGAGGTGAAGGGGGGGTTTGAGGGACATTAAGAGAGGGGAAGGGGGGAGTATTGAAGCACCTAAAAAGAGGGGAAAGGGGGTGATGAGGGACCTAAAGAGGGGGGAAAGGGGGGATTTGAGGCAGCTAAAAAGGGGGTAAAAAGGGGGTCAGAGACAGGTAAAGAGAGGGAAAAAGGGGGGCCTTGAGGATCATAAAGAGAGGTGAAGGAGAGAAAAAAAAACAAAAAAATAAAAAGATAAAAAAGAGAAAAAAGCAAAACAAAAATTAGTTTACCCTAGAACAAAAATAATAGAAGCACTTACAAAAAAAACAAAAAACCAAAAAAAAAGCAAAAAAAAAGCAAAAAAAAAAATCATGATTAGCAAATAAAAAACCATGAAAAAAGAAAAAAAATGACCTACCTGGTGAGTTGAGTTGAGAAAATAAATGCAACCAAAATATTTGAGGGATGTTTGAGGAGAGGATGAAAAGGATATGAGTGATGAATGAAAAAAAAAATCACTGACAAAATATGCGATATAAGAAAATATGCGATTTCATGTTGAGGAAGTGAAAGAAAACCAATGAGCCATCCAAAAAAAAGATATTCACCGTAAATTCAAAAAAAAAAATGAATATGCAACAAACCAAAATACAAAACCAAGTGATTAAAGTACACAAAGAGGACATTTGGAAAGTATGAAAACATAAAAATTAAAAATTAAAAGGGTGAAGAGAAATGTTGAAGAGTAATTGGCATTATAATGGGGTGTATGCCGGTTGATTGAATGATTTGTGAATCAAGGGAGGGGAGTGCCAGTGGTGGTTCAGGATCCTCTTCTTCATAAAGATCATTCCACTCATCCTTTAAATCAGCTAGAATATTGTGGAGTATTACGCAAGTCAAGATCCAATGATTTGCAGTTTTGATCTCCAATTTTTTTTGAAATTGGATTCTGAGCTCCCGAAGACTAGAAAATCGTCCCTTTAAAATACCTATAGCATGTTCAATTCGTACTCTTGATTGTGCAAGGTAATAATTAAATTTAGTTTTGGGGTCATTTTCTGAAGTTGCACCACGAAAAGCAGGTATAATGTAATTTCCACTTGCATATTCTGAGTCTGCAAGGAGGTTCTGAGATTCGTCAAAGTATGATTCAGGGGATTGAGAAATCCTCATTCTTTGGAAGACGGAAGAGTCATGACATGATCCAGGGCAGCCACTGTGAAAAGCAATAAATTTTTTATTGACATTGCATACAAGTTGAACGGCAATAGAGTATCTAGAAAGAAGATTAAAAGTTAGATTGTGAAAGATGAGAACTTGGAGAAGATTTTGAAGAAACCCTTTTTTGCAATCAAAATAATGGTTGCCATCATGAGCAGGCTTTTGACTCAAAGGGATGGTTGTACCATCAACAAAACCTATACAGCCAGGGAAACCTTCAGCTTGCATTACTTGAGAGGATTCAAGTTGCTGTTCTGGAGTTGGCCAAGCAAGAGTTTGAGACTTGAGGGAAAGGATAGCAATCATACAGCGCTAGGTGTATAATATCACAGTACCATATCCTATGTTAAAGAGATTATCCAAACGTCTTACAGCAGCACTGTTTCCATTTGAGCCAAAGCGACATAGTGCAACAGCAAGTTGGATGGCAGGATTATGCTGTTTGTTATGGGAATTGTTATGAAAGATAGGGTGATCGGAGATGAGTTGATAAATTTTGAAGAAAGAATTGGGAGAAGTTTAAATGAGGAATGTTGAGAATGGAGGCCAGATCATATTGGGGATCATGATAAAGATTTGTCCCCCTGGTGATGATGTAACACTTTTTGGAAAGAAAACACATATAAGCTAAAGCATCTTCCAAATCAGAGTCAGATTTATAGTAAAGAACTAAAAGAAAAGTAATAGCATTCATTGTTGAGTGAAGTAGCTTCCTAGTAGAGAGGTGTTTCATTGTTGCTGGTGGAAGGGTTATGTGATGAGGGAAGTGGGAATTCACTGCCAAATGTGCAGTTAGGGTGTGTAGATAAAAAAAACTTAAGTGTTTGCCACCAAAATTAAGTAGCATAGAGTGAGGAAAGAGTTAAGGATGGCATCAGCAATTATGAGTCATGTCAGCCAGGCTATTCCAGGAGTCCAGTAAATGATATGTAACTTATAAAACCTGAAAGAGTGGGTAAGAATTGTATTTAATGAATATAACTTAATATTTTATTGCATAATAAAATTATATAAGTATTTTATTTGTCAGGCTAAGGTCAAGTACAAGGACGAGAACTAGCTTGAATAGTCAGTTGTCTAGAAGATTTTAATGGTCCTATATGAATACTGTAGTTTTAATCCACTAAGTTGTAAAATATAATCAAATATAAAGGTCTCAGTAATATAATTCTCACTATTCTTATATATGGCTTACAATCTTTATAGTTGGTAGAAAAATAGATTATATAAATTCAGATACTATTCAAAAGTCTTATAAAATTACTAATTGATATGTATTGTAATTGATTTGGTTATATTGGTTAAATTGTAATGATAAAGAATGAAGAAATACAATCCAAAAACCTCCTCCTTTTATACACACTGAGTTCCCCAATAATTCCCTTGATGTACCACCCAATACACAGTTAATGACGCCTCTAAACAACTAATAGACATGCCCATCAACATTCCCAGTAACCCATGACATAATTAGAAGAGTAACAACCGCCAAAATCCTGTAATAATAAGGGAAATCCATCAAAATTAAAGAAAAAGACAAAAAGAGAGTATATGCGTATAAAACAATAATATTAAAGACTAAAGGAGACTTTTTAAGGTTAATAATAGCTTAATAATAAGGGGGATTGACTGTAGAAATAATGGGGCTAATCCTGACATTATACTACGTGAAATTCCCATTCAAAAATAACCAAAATTGACTGAGAAACCACCCAAAAGCTTAAAAAAGAGCGTGAGATGTGGGGTAACAACATGCAGTTCTTGGCAGGCGCTTGCACGGGTAAATCCTTGACTAAAATTAGGCGAATTTAAGCGTGGTGATGAAATAAAGTGCCAAGAGTGAGGTTATTAATGAAATTAGTGCATATAAACAAGGTCAATGCATTATTAATTAAGCTAGGACACTAAATAAGCGCCTGTCGCCTATTTTAGTGTGTTTCTCCACAGTGGGCGTAGAATGTGGGGTAATTATAGTGTGAAAAAGCTAACTTTGCTAAAAATGAAGCTATTCACACGGGAAAAAAGCAGGCAGTATGTGGCCAGTACACAGAAGCCATTTCTGGCATAAAAAACACCAATTTTGAAAAGTGTTATTTTTATGCATTTAAATAGCCAAATCAATAGTTCTAAATGAGCCCAATTGATCTGTCAAAGCGCAATTTTGATATTCTCAATTTTATAGCGCATATAGTCAACTTTTAAGTGAAATAAAGCGCATTTCTTGTTTTTTGCATAAAACAATGAATATAACAGCTTTAAGTGTACTTAAAAATTATGTAGCCTTATACTTAAGGTTGACCTATAAAAGGTGGATATATGCGTGTATATAAGGTGTTATAATGGCATTTTTTGTGTATTATCATAATTTTACTTATGTATACTATTTGTGTACTCTTATTTATTATTCCCATGTATAGTTCATGTGTTTAAAATTACTTTTGACTCAGTCCTGGAGATATACAGGCTGACATTATTATATACAAGTGTTACATTAAATTTATTGGTTATATAAATTTTTATATACAGTTAAATTGAACATAATATAATATATTCTACAAATAAGGGCGCATTTTTATGTATTTAATAATTATAAATTTATATTTAATTAATTGAAAAACATATATTATAATTATAAGTGTAAAATTGACTTATAATATATTTAAATTAATTATTTAAATTTATATATTAAATAACACCTCTCATATAATACTAAACAATAATTAATGACGCTTCTTTTAACCCTTAATTGTGTTAGAAAAAACAAATAAATTAATTTATACTAAATTGAGATTAATTACATGTTTTGTTGCGTCAAAGTATTTTTTGTTTCACTTAAAATATCCTTTAATCAGAATGTACCATCTGTTTGGAATTATTTTTCTCATAGTTCCTATGTTCCAATCTTGTTTAGTTATTCACTATTTTCACTTACTGATTTGGGAATTGATGGCGGGGAAATTGGATTCTTAATTGGGGTTTTAATTATTTGTTTCATGTTTTTCTCTATATTGTTATGTTTCATTTACTCTTTGATATATCTGTTTTATTCTATTCTAATCATTGTATTTACAAATATAGTAGCGCTTCAGAGGACCCATTGCCTATAAAAGGGCCTTGGATAATCCCCTGTAGCCTCATCACTTATTAAACACTCAACAAATTAAATAACTATTTTATTACGTTTATATTTTTTTTATTAGTAATACAATTCTAATTAAAAGTCTATATAACAAATTAAAGGTTGATTTAAGTCTGATAGTAATTAAAAGTGTTTGCCGCGCAGAACCCTTACATTGAATAATATTATTATTAATAAATACTAAGCTTTTGTCATCTCTCAAAGTTGCTTGCCGTTGTTTTCCCTCTTAAATAAAATTAAATATACTATTACAAATTATTCCTTTTATTTTCCCTTGTCCTCCTCCTTCTCTCCTCCTTTTCTCCTATTTTTCTTACCTTCTTCTAGACGACTGACCAACAAGTCATGTGACTTTCTTGCAAATCCATCGTGGATGAGATGAGTTTGGGATCAGGAATTAGGAATGGAAATTGGGGTATAAGAGGCAGGATAATGCACTATCATGGATTCCTTATCCACTAGCCCTGGGGCTAGTGGATAAGAATCTTCCGCAATTAATAATGTCTGATCCTGGAAAAAAAAATTCCTGATCCCTAATTGTGGATCCCTGAACATTAATACCCCCTAATAAGCATATTTTTATGCCCTCTTTTGGTTCCAGAAAATTGACATAACATTTACTGGGCTCCTGGTATAGCCTGGCTGACAAAAGTACTCCAATCTGCCATTAAATTAAATAGTGGATAAAAAATAAAATAACTCAATTATTTTCTTCCATATTTTTTGATAATGATAAATGGGTTATTTGATGTGGGATGTTTCAAAGTTTGAGCTTCATTGAACATGTATTTTTTGTGTGAGATCCACCATGATGACTGAAAATTGGGGTATTAGAATGAAGTAAATGGGTTATGTAGCCCAAGGGCTAGTGAATAAGACTTATCTGCCATTAATAATGTCAAATCCAGACAAAAAAAGAAACAGAAATGAAAAAAACAAAAGAAAAAAAAGAATTGAAAAAATGAAAAAAATGAATAAAAATGAACAAAAATGAAAAATTTGAAAAAATATGAAAAAAATTAAAAAAAATTAAAAAAATTAAAAAAATTAAAAAAATTAAAACAATTGAAAATAATGAAAAAAAATTTAAAAAATTAAAAAAATTGAGAAAATTGAAAAAATTGAAAAAAAGAAAAAATTTGAAAAATTTGAAAAAAAAATTGAAAAAATTGAAAAAAAAAAAAATTTGAAAAAAAAATTGAAAAAATTGAAAAAAAAAAAAATTTGAAAAAAAAATTGAAAAAATTGAAAAAAAAAAAATTTAAAAAAATTGAAAAAATTGGAAAAAATTGAAAAAATTGAAAAAATGAAAAAATTGAAAAAATTGAAAAAAATTGAAAAAAATTGAAAAAAATGAAAAAAAATGAAAAAAATGAAAAAAATGAAAAAAATGAAAAAAAATGAAAAAAATTTAAAAAAATTAAAAAAAATGAAAAAAAATGAAAAAAAATGAAAAAAATGAAAAAAATGAAAAAAATGAAAAAAATGAAAAAAAATGAAAAAAAATGAAAAAAAATGAAAAAAATGAAAAAAAATGAAAAAAAATGAAAAAAAATGAAAAAAAATGAAAAAAAATGAAAAAAAATGAAAAAAAATGAAAAAAAATGAAAAAAAATGAAAAAAAATGAAAAAAAATGAAAAAAAATGAAAAAAAATGAAAAAAAAAATGAAAAAAAATGAAACAAAAATGAAAAAAAATGAAAAAAAATGAAAAAAAATGAAAAAAAAATTAAAAAAATTAAAAAAAATTAAAAAAAATTAAAAAAAATTAAAAAAAATTAAAAAAAATTAAAAAAAATTGAAAAAATTGAAAAAAATTGAAAAAATTGAAAAAAATGAAAAAAAAAAATGAAAAAATGAAAAAATTGAAAAAATTGAAAAAAATGAAAAAAAATGAAAAAAAATGAAAAAAATGAAAAAAATGAAAAAAATGAAAAAAATGAAAAAAATTTAAAAAAATTTAAAAAAATTAAAAAAAATGAAAAAAAATGAAAAAAAATGAAAAAAATGAAAAAAATGAAAAAAATGAAAAAAATGAAAAAAATGAAAAAAATGAAAAAAATGAAAAAAATGAAAAAAATGAAAAAAATGAAAAAAATGAAAAAAAATGAAAAAAAATGAAAAAAAATGAAAAAAATGAAAAAAAATGAAAAAAAATGAAAAAAAATGAAAAAAAATGAAAAAAAATGAAAAAAAATGAAAAAAAAATTAAAAAAATTAAAAAAAATTAAAAAAAATTAAAAAAAATTAAAAAAAATTAAAAAAAATTGAAAAAATTGAAAAAAATGAAAAAAAAAATGAAAAAATGAAAAAATTGAAAAAATTGAAAAAAATGAAAAAAATGAAAAAAATTGAAAAAATTGAAAAAAATTGAAAAAAATGGTAAAAATGAAAAAAATGAATAAAAATGAATAAAAATGAAAATAAATGAAAAAAATGAAAAAAATGAAAAAAATGAAAAAAATGAAAAAAAATGAAAAAAAATTAAAAAATTGAAAAAAAATTAAAAAAAATTAAAAAAAATTAAAAAAAATGAAAAAAAAATTTAAAAAAAATGAAAAAAAATGAAAAAAAATGAAAAAAATGAAAAAAATGAAAAAAAATTAAAAAAATTAAAAAAATTAAAAAAAATTAAAAAAAATTAAAAAAAATTAAAAAAAATGAAATAAATGAAAAAAAAAATGAAAAAAAAAATGAAAAAAAATGAAAAAAAATGAAAAAAATGAATTAAAATTAATAAAAATGAATTAAAATTATTGAAAATGAATAAAAATAAAAAAGAATGAAAAAAATAAAAAAGAATGAAAAAAATAAAAAAAAGTGTATCCCAAAAGGTTGAAACAAGCTCTTTGATACCCCTTATTGTGACTTACAATTTACTGCAATATATTTTTTATTTATTATTGTAAATTTCACCATTTATTTATCTTCCTTCCCCTTATTCCACCATTATTTTTTACTGTTATACATATATATATATATATCACATTTCATCATTGGCTAACTTTTTACTCATCTCACTTGCTAGTATTCCTTCCTAATTTGATACTAACATATAATATTTCACATTTCATTATTATTCATTAACTTTTTATTTAACTTACTTGCCTTTTTTCCAATCATTATTTTGTGTTCAAATAACCCAATTTGATCATTTGCTAACTTTTTCTTTATCTCACATGCTCCTTTACTATAGTTGCCCATCATAATTTTATACTCAAGTATCATATTTATCATTTTCTAATTTTTACTCTTCTCACTTGCCATACTTTTCCATCATCATTTTATACTCAAATATCACATTTCATTTGAATGGGTTTTTTACACTACCACAATCTTGATATGTATTATTTAAAAGCATTGCATAGACTGAGTAGAGAGAGAGAGAGAGAGAGAGAGAGAGAGAGAGAGAGAAAGAGAGATTCAAATGGCAGAATACTTGACACAGATTGCAGCACCCTCTCCCATCGACATTCCAATAACTATGACTTTTGTGTCAATTGACTGATGGGGATTGCTGACTCAAGTGGTGGTCATCTCCATCCAAGGGAGAGAAAAAAAAACTAAAGATTTTATATGGTGATGAAAATATATTGCCGAGCACTGTACGATACTTTTCAAGTAGACTCAAACACAATAATTAAATGGTGGTCATGATTTCGGATGGGATGTTATCCGGCAAGCGACAACCCGTACACACACTGGAATCAACTTTTTAGGTTATCTGTGGGACTTGGATATTTTAAATTGAATTTTAACGTTAAGATGAAAAAAAGAGAGAGAAGATTTAGAAGGATGTTATTTAATTTTTTGTTCGGTGAATAAAACGTGACGATTGACTGTGAAGAGAAAGAAGGGTTAGATATATATATAATAAAAAGAAAACGAGGTGGATAAGAAAACCTCTAGGATCGTATTTCATGCGAGCGATTTTACGTTCTGCAGCGCGGACTTTAGTGGTGGTGTAGAAGAAGCCGGTACCTTATTGATAAGATAGAGAGGGAAGAAAGAGATTGATAGAGTGTTAGATGATGGATGATAGAGAGAGGGAGAAGAGGACATGATACCGGCAGTTGAGACAAGCTTGATGAGGATGGTGCTGTTGGGAAGTGGAGTGAGCAGCTGTGGAGGGATGGAGACAGCAGGCAGACTGCAGACTGACCGGGACTTGGGAGGCATGGCTGTGGGAAGCGGACAGCCGACACTCGTCCTCCTTCCAACACACAGACCATGATCCGCAGACGCAACGTCCATTCGCCCTTCAGTCACCTCGCCAGACTTCCCGAAGGTCCGTCCTTTTCTTTTCCCACACTTTTCCCTGCTCTTGACCTCCTTATTCCTAATGCATGATCCCGTAGATGCCAGCATTTGGCTAGATCTACAGAATCGTCTCGCTCAACTCGTCGCTCTACAGTCTCGTCTCTCCTCGACCTCGGATCGTCTACAAGATCTCGATCGTCAATCTTCTCTCTCACATACTGACTCCTCTTCTCATCTCAAGTTGCTCGAGGCTTTCAAAAAGGATACCGATGATGAAGAATTGTTAGCGTCTCTCCTCCACTACATACATACATACTTACATACTTACATTCGTCTTGTTCATTTTATCTGTAGCATCCTCGATGCTTGCCTGGAAAAGCTCGGTATCTTGATTGCCATTCGTGAAGCTCCTCCTGAACCTATTCCTCAAGGTAACCGTCTTGTCACTCCCAACACTTCTTCTATATCCTCTCTACATCTTTCCTTATTGGTTTTTTTCATCATGTATAGGCCGTGCAACTAAAAAACGTCGGCTGGAACCCTATCTCTCTGCTGTCGATACTGCCCGGTCAAACTCCCCTGCTCCCCTTGACTCTAAAATCGAGTCAGCACCTCGACGCTCTTCCCCATTACCTTCATCCGTCCCAGCACGATCAACTACTCCTTCTACAGAACATCATAATGTGCCCTATCGTCCCTTGCTAAAGGTCGGAGCAAGAACTAAGCCAGCTGATCGTAAAGCTGCCCTAAAGGATCAACTGCCACTGCTGCCTGGTCGACTGGTTGCTTTTAGGCGACCTCGTAAGATGGACAAATCCCCAGCTCATGCCGGAGGTTCTACTGGTAGCATTAGCACCAGTACAGGTGGTAACAGGGAGGAATGGATCATGGCTAAAGTTATCAAATGTATTCAGGGTGATAAGAATCGGTGGGTTAACTGGCTTTTGGGTTTTTTCTTTTTTAAACACAATTGGAGGATAAAAGGATATTCTTTTCTCTAATATCATATCTATCTATATGTTGTCGCATGACTCTTATATATATATATATACTAGTTATGAGATTCAAGATGTCGATCCACCCTCTGATGAAGATGAAACTATCACTTTTAATACTACTCTCAAGTCGATCATTCCATTGCCCGACAAAGATAGGCCCGATTCTTATCCTCCCACCCCTTTGCCGGCAGGCACAGAAGTGTTAGGGCTTTATCCTGATACGACTAGTTTTTATCGTGGTATAATCAAGTCGGGCCCGTCTGATAAAGGAAGGAAATACAAGGTCTTTTTTGAAGATGACGAGGAAACTGGTGCTGTTCCAGTCGTCATGGAGCATGTGGTGCCCGTCATGTAGTTTAACAGAAATATTAACTTTGGACGGCTGTAGGTCAAAAATAAATATTTACTGCTTAAGCACACTTATACACCGGACCCCATCATCCAGTGGATGATTCCTTGTACATAGCATCAATAGTAGTGGTTTCATGCCCTTAGGGCGAGCGACCCTGCAAAATAAATAAATAGGTCAAAATAAAAGTGGTCTCGGTACTATAGTCATTTTTGAAATCAGCTTCTTCTTTATGACAATAAATATACAACTATCGTCTATTAACTTTTGTGTCGAATTCTTATCGTTTTTGGCTTTATAATGTTTATCAACTAGTATGAATAATCAGAAAGAAGTTTTTTTTTCTAAATAAAATACATGCATTTGAGTAATTGGCTTACATTGAATGTGCTGGGTCTGAGATCAGTTTTTCTAGAAAATTGATTGTCCATCGGTTAATGACATAAAGGGTGGAAAAGTACGTTGATTGTTATAATATATACAAAAAAATACAAAACAAACGTGTTGAGCGAGAAAGGTCTAATTTGTTAAGTTGTAAATAAGATCTTTCTTGATTGTCATATTTATTCTTTAGAAATAGGTTTATATTTTAGATAATATATATATATATTGGTGCATTCATATATTACATGCCACACCCCATGGCTACACCAGCTAAGTCTTATCTCACTACTGTTACCCCTTCCCCCTCCATCTCCTTCCTTAAATCAATTTTAAAGACATGCTCAAAGTCTCCCATCCTTTCCCCACCAAATCCGGACGCTCTCAGAAAACTAAGAGGGAAGTTCAACCCAATCGACATGTTCAAATCTTTGTCGGGCCTCCCTAGGGCGCATGCCACTGCTTTTGTTCAATGTCGATCCGGTCACTCTCCCTTACGACATTACCTCTTTCGGTTTAGAGCATCTGACTTCCCCTTTTGCCCCCTTTGTCCCACTTCTAAAGATACTCCCGAACATCTTCTTCTTTTTTGTTCATCTCTTACTATGCAGCGTCGCATCCTTTTAAAGCCTGCAAAATCACACAAACTTAGTTTCAATACATCTTCTCTCCTCTCCCCCTCTCCTATTACTCCTCTAGTTGCTCAGTTTCTAGTTTCCTCTGGTAGATTTCCTAATAATGTGCCCTTCTCACAGTAGCCTCAATATGTTTTCTCTTATTGCACTTTGTTTCTGGCCCATTTCCATCTCTCATACATGTATATAGCATTTAAAGTGTCTCTTTTCCTTCATGCCCCTCGTCGGGTGAGATTATAAGAAATTAAATATATATATATATATATATATATATATATTACATGCCATGGTAAACAAGACCGGTGTTAAATTGAATTGAGACTTGATGGCCGGTCTTTCACTTGCAGATTAATCGTAATGAGATTTAATTGAACCTGTCCTCTCATCAAGCATTGTCAGGCTGGACATCAAGTCAAGCGGTCAATACATATTTTTGTTACTTTTACATCTCCTAGAAAGTAGATCACTCCTCACCCTTCATATTTACTTAATCTAATATGGAAGACTCGTTAAGTTATTGTGATGCTGTTTCTCAAGTTGCTCAACAAATGACTCAAGAAGCTGATAGTATTCAAAGTGAAGTCAAAGTACCATAATTTATTGTATAGTCAAAGCGACTAGTATTTGAGCTTGTAAGTGAGCTGTATCATTAGTTGTTATATTTTTGTTTTTACTCCGTCTTACAGTGTTTGGTATATAAGTTAACTCATGATGAAACCAGAAAAAATAAATAAATAAAAAAATAAATAAAAAAATGTTTTGTGCATTGTAGAAAAAGTGAAAAGTGGGATTGACCGCTCCACTGTAGGAGCCAACCGTTGTTCTACTGGATTGTACTCGGCCGCAATTTATTTTTATTTATTTTTATTTTTTTTATTTTTTTACTACATAGCTGTCTGGATTAATTTGAGCACCGCGGCCTTGTTTTTGAACAAAACCGAGCTTAATTAATTTACAACCGGCCAGTATTCATTTGAACACCGGCCTTGTTTACTATTGGGAAATTAATAACTCTTTCATTACTCTTCTCACTATCTTTATATACTCTAACATAACTATCTACATAACGCTCTACTAGTTTCTAGTACATTCTACTGCCTTCTCGATTGCTCCTCTACATTTACCATGAAATGTAATATACTCATTTAATGAAGTAAAAAAAGAAAAAAAAATGTATGTGCAACAATATTCATCTTTAATGAGTTTTAGGAAAAGACATATGAATATATTGCTCTTGTAATACTACCATGGCAAGCTTCCCTGGCGTAATGGTAACGCGTTGGACTTCTACGCTGGGTAGTCCCTGCGAAATCAGCGTGATCCCGAGCGAAGGTTAAACGAACCTTGTGTTTCTGTAATCCAAAGATTGCGGGTTCGAGCCCCGCGGGAAGTGTGTTTTTGCCTCTTTTACTCTCTTTTTCGTCAGGGTTTATTTAGTCTTTTTTTTTTCTATATATATATTTTTTTTTTTAATTTTTATTTTTGAGAGTAGGCTGGGTTTGTTTTGAAAGGTAGTAGAGTAGTAGGTGGTGGTGGTGGTGGGAGAGGGCTAGGGGTAGGGGGTGACAGGTTTTTTTAAAGGAAGAGAAGGTTTAAAGGTGTTTTTTTTTTTTTTTTTTGAGATGTAATATAAATTGTGATTTCAGTGCAAGTCAGTGACAGTTTCAGTGTCATCCAATGGATATGTGTAAAGAAGATATGAAAAAAACTATAAGTTTTATTAATGATGCTAATAAATAAGTAATATATTATCTCACTTTAAAAACCTCACATTCTTACAGGAGAAAGAAAGTGATACATACAAAATGTTAACAATTTGGGTAAACTTCATGGAGTGAGAATAAAAACTCAAGTTTAAGGTTGACATGGGTATGAAGCTCTTGGAGTGGAAATAAGAATACTCACCTGATTTGTATATACAAAGTAAACCCTTTTATTAAAATTTAGTAAACAGGCAAATGCCACATTCATCTTTTGACATGCTTTTACAATGTATCTAAACATCATATTATTATTACTGTTTTCAATAATAAATAAAATTATCAAAATATTTAATTTAAATGATATAAAATCTTAAGTTGTGACTGTAGTAATTAAATAAACACTTGAAATTTATGTCTTTGGACAACATCTAAATGATCTTAAACAAAAATCAGGGACAACTTATATATCATGTACCTCTAGTATGCCTCATTGTCAGCCTGCTATAATGGTTAAAGAAGAAAAATCTTATGATTTTTAAACCATGTTCAATAAATCTTATAACCTATACTTAAGATGAATATCTCACTTATGTGTTCCTCATCCACAAAGAGGGAATATGGCACAGATAGTATTTTTTGAGTCATCCATTCCGGGGGAGGGTGAATAAAAAGTGGGAAGTATAATTGACAAGAGCATTATTTCTTGCACCTGATCTGTATTTAAAAGATGAACCCTTTTTTGTTTTAAATAGTCTTTAATTCACTCATTACTGTATATACTAATATTTTCTGTATTCTTGGTTTTATTTCTCTTTTTCTCACCCAAATTATGTAGTAGAAAATATCTGTAGTTTTACTTCTTGAAGTGATCCAGGCTATAAAAAGGGATCATATAGGGTGGTTTAGGGGACAATCTTTTTTTTTATCATGCTTTTCATTTAAACCATATGTATATATATACTAGTAATTATATTTCTATTATTTCAGGAATAAATTATTATAAACTCATTGTTACTATGGTGAACATATAAGAAAATATTACTCTACATTTTTATCTTTATCTCTCACCAATGTTTGACAATTGGAGCTCTTTCCCAATCTTGCTTCACTGAATAACCCTTCACTTCCAATTGGATTGTTAAATTGTCCACAGAAAGGTTATCATTGGGAATCCTAGTGGGATCTTCTTTCACCAGACAACCTACACACTTAGTTGAGGGAGCTCAAGGGGAGCTAAGAGTGTGATTAAGAAAGAGAATTATTCTTTGAGGGTTAGAGGTGTCCTCTAAGGAAGCATCTAGAACTTCAACTAGTAAAGATCAAGAGATAAGTTCAAAAATCTCTTGACATATATTAGGAACATTAACAGAAAAGTATTAATAATTGTCAAACTAGTATTTGGCTCTTAGAGGTTGTGTTGGAACTTAGTAATAATACTCAAAATAAAAGAGTTTAAATGTGAAAAGAGTGCTACTAAGCAATAGAAGAGTAAAACATATGATAATTTAATTCTAAGGAACAAATAATAAAGTTCACCCCTATTTTATATCTTTAATACACCCAAGCTATTACCTCCTTACATTACTGCCTATCCTTACTATGGTAGCAACTTCAGCACTTCTTCTGGAGTGAACCAATTAATTTCATCACTTACCTATGGTAGCAGCGTCAGTGCTTCTTCCAGAGTGAACCAGAGTTGCACGCTTCCACTGCACCACAGGATATACTACATACAATTTGCATAAATCACTAAGCATATTCACTTCTACACACAACACCCCCCCTCTTAGTGATTTCCCTACCACCATACCAACATAACAGTAAAAGGAAAGAAATAAAAAAGAAAAAATAGAAAGAAAAAAAAATAAGCAAAAAAATAGTAGATAGATATGAAGTCAGAAAACACCTAGTAAAAACCTTTTCTCCTTCGGCACATTTGCCCCCAAATTTTTTGTCAACAAGTCAGCAATTTGATCCTTTGTTGATACCCATTCAATATTTATTTCCTTCCCATGCACTTGTTCATTAACAAAATAGAAGTCACAGTCAACGTGCCTGCATCTTTTATCAGAAGGATTATCTTTTGCTGCAACAATAGCTCCTTTATTGTCACAATAAATAGTAGTTGGACCATCACATAAATTGACCTCACGTAAAAGATTTCACATCCAAAGGGCTTTTTGGGTAGCATTTGACATGGCCATGAGTTCAGAATGTAAAGAAGCAGTAGCAACTCTTGATTGACGCTTTGACTGCCATAAGATGAGACAATTGTTGATTTGAAGAACATGGCCACCAGTAGCCCTAGCAAATTCACCACCCCATGTTGCATCACAGTAAACTTTAGTTGAAGGACTATTATTGACTGTGGGAAATAAATGAAACTTCATATTCTTGGTAAATTGCAGGTATCTTAGCAAATGATAAAGAGCATCCCATTCAGCTTTACCTGGTCTTGATGCATAACATGCCAGGAAGTTGACAGGATACGCTAAATCAGGCCTTGATCCAGCAACTAGATAAGATAAAGATCCAATGATGGAAATAAATTTAAGTGGTTCTTGAGGTAGGTGAGTTTTTTCTTTAAGAGAAATCAAAGAAAGACCTATTGGTAGAGGTGAGTGGGATGTTAAACCAGTAGGATTGTGTTCATGAAGAATTTTGTGGACTAGAGCTGGTTGATAGATTGTAAAACCTTTTGGGCATCTTGATATGGCCAAACCAACAATTGATGAAATTCCATCAGACCATTTCACCTTTAACTTCTTTCCAAGATCATTTTCCAACTCATTAAACACCTTTTCATCACTACCAACTACAACACCATCATCAACATGAATACAGAGCATCCCTTTCAAACCATCCTTTGTCATGACATAAACACTTGCATCTTGATTACTTGATTTGTAGCCAAGATTACTTAAGATGTTGCTAATGTGTTTCCACCAGCATCTTGCTTCCTGTTTAGTTCCATATAGAGCTTTTTTCAGTTTGCATACATGAGTTGGGTCTTTTGTTTCAAAACCTTCAGGTTGCTTGACATAAATTTCTCCATCTAGGTCATTATGAAGATAGGCTGCTGTAACATCAAAAGTTCTGATTGGCCAGTTATAAGTTGCTGCCAGAGTGAGAATGAGACGTAGAGATGCAAAAGTAGAAGTAGGAGAAAATGTGTCTTTAAAATCAATGCCTTCCACTTGTTTGAATCCTTGAGCAACAAGCCGGGCTTTTTGTTTGACAATTTTCCCAAATTCATTTCTTTTTAAAGAAAAGACCCACCTAGCACCAGTGACGGATTTTCCAGGAGGAAGAGGGAAAACATCCCATACATCCATTCTTGACATGTTATCCAGTTCCTGACCACAAGCAATCTTCCATTCAGAAGCATGTTCTGTTTTCATGGCCTGTTTAAAAGTCCTGGGAACTGGTTCTGATAAGTCACCCACATTATTCTCAATGAAATCTACCATTATATCTTGAGCGGATAATATTTCTTCAGCAGTAAAATCACCTAACTTGAGAGAGTTGAGAATGAAGGATAGATCACCCTTGGAAGTAAAATCAGCAGGAAAAGGTTTTGAAAGAGAATCATTTGCCGAATCCTCACCCTCTGGGACAAACTTTGCCATTGCTGATTGAACAAAAGAATTAGATTCAGGATACCAGAAAATCCAACCTTTTCCTCCATCAACAAAAACAACTACTCTATATCTCATTGTGTGAGAATCCATCCTAGTTCTCTTCTCTTTTGGAATGTGGACATAAGCCCATTGTCCAAAAATTTTTATTGGTTGCAAATCAGCAATTTTGTTGAAGATAATTTGATATGGAGAACTGTCAGTAATTTGTACATTTGGTAATTGATTGTAGATGTATGACTCCCAGCAATAAGCAAAAATCCAAAAGGTTGGAGGGAGATTTGATGCCAGAAGAATAGTACAAACAATCTCACCAACTGTTTCATTAAAGAGTTCTTCCATACCATTTTGTTCATGATGATAAGGCATTGAATGTTCATGAAGAATACCATTATTAGATAGGAAATCTGAGAACCTTTTGTTCATGTATTCTTTGCCATTGTTGGTTTGCAGAATCTTTATATGGTTGTTAGTAGCTGTCTCCAGTCTATTCTTGAAATTGATAAAGGCTTCAAAAACATCAGACTTCTTTTTCAATATAAAGACTTCACCATAAGTAGAAAAAGATTCTCTAAAAGTAGCAACCCAAATTTCACCATTATCAGTGATATCAACCATTGGTCCAACCAAGTCAGAAAAAACTAAATCCATCAAATGGTGGTCACGTTTGGTAGCCATACAAGTGTTTCTCTTTTTACTCTTAGAAGTGGCACAAATGTCACAGTGTAACCTACATGATGGAACATATGAAGGGGCATTGTGACATAGGCTATTTTTTTCTATTCTTTGCAGAACTCTTGTACTTGTGTGACCAAGGTGTTGATGCCAATCCATGATAGAGTCAGGAAGTGCTTTTGGGTATGGAATGGAAGACATTGTTGATGGTGCCAAAGGAGCAGGCAAAGATGCAGAGGATAGAGAGTTAAAATATTTCATTTCAAAAAGGTTAAGCTCTAGATCAGATGGATAAACTAGATTAACAGTCCATTTGCGCTCTAAAGGAGAAATAAGAGCATTGAAAAGATGTTTTTTGTTTTTTGAAATAATATAATCATGATTATCATTTAAAGACAAAGAAACACTGTTTTGAAGAAGATCAAAAGGATAAATAAGGGTTGATTTGGCCTTGTCACAAAAGAAAATGCCTTATTGAGTAGTCAATTCACCTCCAGGTCCTTGAACAAAAACATTTCCATGACCGGTAATAAAAGCAGCAGCTAGGTCAGTTGCTGTATTTACTGGAATAGGGGTTTTCAAATGTTGAAAGTTAGAAAGTAGACGTACATCACCAGTGACATGATGTGTAACTCCAGTATCAAATACAGCTTGAGATCCATTTCCATCAACACCCTTTTGCCATTCATCACTTCCAATTTCAATTTCATTTAAAGAAGTGGTGAGAACATCCAAAGCTTTGCAATCTATTTCATTTAATTTGACCTTTGATGAACTTTGATAAGGCTGTTTACCTTTTCTTTCTTGTAATGATCAACAAATATGACCTATTTCTGTACAATTTTGTTGGCTTCTTGCTTCTCATTGAGCTCAAAGTTCAGCATTAAAAGCATTACCATCAGCGTTGTATGGACAATTCGCACATATGGCATAAGTACTTAATTTGTTTGTTGCCAGGTCTGTATGTGTCCATTTTTCCTTTTTTGAAAGCAAGAAAAGAGACTGAGTCAGGGGAGATATGTACTTCAAAAGATGTTGACATGGTAGGTTCATTGTTGGTGACAGAGGGCAACAAATTAGTAAATAAATTTTGTAAAAAATCCATCATCTGATCAAAAGAAAGCTGGAATAAATCACAGCAAAGTTAAAAATGAAAATTACCTTCAACAGATAGGTATTTGAAAGAGGATGGAAGAAGTAATTGAGTAAAAATTGCTTTCAATTTGTCGTAGCCAAAAATAAATCCTGATCTTTGAAGTGCTTCAAATTTAGAAGCGACAGATTCCCCATGAGTAATGATATCAGTGAAGGATGAGTTTTTAATATTAAGAAGATCTTCAAAGATGGAAATACATGAAATATGAGATGCTTTGTCAAATTTTGAGCCGAGAATTGAGAAAGCCTTATGAGATGTGATACCAAAATAAATGAAGTGTTGAAGTTTTTTGTCAATGGTGTTGTAAATGGCATCCCAACTCATTTCATCCTCAAATTTAGTTATTTTGTCTTGTATTGCAGCAGCATCTGATATATATTTTGTTGTACATACACGGAGGGTTAGAAAAATTTTGATTTTTTTACCCAGATTTGCCAGTTAGAACCATCTGCTTTCAATTTTGACATCTTGTTAGCTCATAGTATCACTTCATCTATGACATCTGCACAATCTCTGCCTTTATATTCACTAATTGGAGCATTGTCTTTATCGGAAACAAAGGAATCACTGCTCAGAGAGGAGCCAGCATCTGGACTACGCGCGTGAGTGGTTCTTGCACTTTGCAACGTTGAGGCACAATTGTGGTTGTGTCTCAAACGTCGCAAATGCAAACCACCTTTGCATTGCAACAACATTGTAGGAAAAACACTCACATCCCCTCTGCTTCCCTGGTTAACTAAATGTGGGGGTGGGGGTGGAGCTGGGGGGTTATTGGGTTGGGAAATTGGGGGAGAATGAGGGGGAGGGTGAGGGGGATCTTGCGGAGGGGGGAGATGGGGTTTAGGTTGAGAGGGGGCTGTGGAGGTGGTCACTGAGAGATTATCGGCTACCGTTTCCGAATCAATTTGGCAAGTGGTACCTGCATTGCCACTAGATGAGGTAGGCAAGGAAGGCGTACCTGAGAAAGAGTGTGATTGTCACCTTGTATGTGTATTTAACGTGGGGGGAGGATTAAGATTGTGGAGTTCTCTACTGAGAGTAGGTTGGCGCTCACAAGCTTAGCAAGGACAGGATTGGAAGGGATTTGGGGGAGAAACTGGCATGAATTTATCGCCAAATTTTGTGAAAATAATGGTGGATAAAAATCGACACCACGATATAGACACTTTTAACGTAGGGCAAGCACAGGGTACGTAAAAACTCTCAGGAAATGAAAAATTTAATTGCTAGTTAAAAATTTAGGGATGGCCCATAACCTATGGCAGCAACGTCAGAACTTCTTCCAGAGTGAACCGGTGTTGCACGCTTCCACTGCACCACAGGATATACTACATACAATTTGCATAAATCACTAAGAATATTCACTTCTACACACAACACTTACTCTTAATCATTTGTTAATAAAAATTACAAACTTGACTAAGTAATTACTAAATTTAACTTGAATAGATCCCTATCTAGTTGAACCAAGAAGTACAAGGGAAAAAAATAATAACTATTCAAAAGTAATTTAACTAATCCCCTTTCTGCTATGCAACCATATTTCTTTTGATACACAAATGTAACTATTAGTTTGATTGGTGCACTCAAAGTTAATAAGCAATGATAAATGCATAATATATGGATAAATCATATTGAGGCTCCTTTCTGCACTTTAAAGCAGTCACATATCACATGTTGTGTGACACCTTCTGCCTGTGCACAAGAAAAGAAACTTGAAAGCTTTTTTTGACTTGGTGGTCAATTTTTTTTTCTATCTTTTGTTTGAAAGGAAAAAATTTGGAAATAAAATAAAAAAGTAAGTTATATATATATATATATATATATATATATATATATATTTACATTTATAATAGTTAGTAAGGCATGTTTAGAATAAAGATAGAAAATACATTATAAATATAGTTTTTATTTATCTGAAGCACACTGAACACTCACAGGGGAAAAAAAGTGGTGACCAGATGTCAGGTTCAGTTCACATACTGAATTGAATCAATTCAGTATGTGAACTGAACCCAACATCTAGTTTCCATTTTTTCCCCTGTGACTGATTCTATAAGTGAAACCTTATAAGAGAGTAACTTAATCCTCTGAGTGGCTTAAATATGATCAATTATTTAATTATAAATTTTTTCCTCAAATAAATAAGTCAAGTATTAATATCTTGACAGGGTATGGTATTCCCATTAGGGGGTATCAAATTTAGAAGTCTTCCATATTAAAATACCTCTTTTTTCCACCAAATAAACCATTATTAGTTTTTCATTTATGGCATACTGTTCACCAAAAACATCTTTTTACTGAGAAATAACATCAACTCTGTAGCTTTACTTTTGTGTTGTTAAATACCTTTTAAATAACTTAAAATTTCTAACTTTGAAACCCCTTATTGGTAGCATTAGTATAAAAGGTTCTTTGTGCAGCCCATCTAAAAACAACCAAAATGAAAAAATTATATAAAATATAATTTTTTTATTAGGGGGTATCAAAGTTAGAAACTTGTAATTATTTAAAAGGTATTTCAAAACACAAAAAAAAAGCCACAAAACTTGACAATAATTCTCAGTAAAAGGGTGTTTTTGGGGCACAATATGGCATATTTTAAAAAAATTATCATGTTTGATTTGGTTGAAAAAAGAGGTATTTTGAAATGGAAGATTTCTAACTTTGATACCCCCTATTATTTTAATTAAATACTGATGGGTCTTTCCTTAGTGTCTTTAAAAGAAAAAAATACATCCTCCAATTGAACCTATCAAATTTCTGTCTATTATTGGTTCTTTATTGTATCTTGTAGCGAGATCAAGGCTTGATTTAGCATATCCTGTCAACTTCCTGGCACATTATGCATCAAGACCAGGTAAAGCTGAATGGGATGCGCTTAATCATTTTCTGAGATATCTACAATTCACCAAAGACATGAAAGTTCATCTTTTCCCAACAATCAACATCAATCCCTCAACAGAAGTTTATTGTGATGCTACTTGGGGTGGCAAATTTGCTAGGGCTACAATGGGTGGTCATGTTCTTCAGATCAACAACTGTCTTATCTTATGGCAATCAAAGTGTCAATCAAGAGTGGCTACAGCCTCACTTCACTCAGAATTAATGGCAATGTCAAACACAACTTGTCAAGCTCTATGGATGTGTAATCTTCTACGTGAAGTGGATTTGTGCCATGGACCAACAACTCTTTATGATGACAACAAAGGTGCTATTGTTTCAGCTACAGATAACCCTTCAGACAAACATTGTAGACATATCAACAGAGATTTCTATTTTGTGAATGAACAGGTTCATTGGTGTGAAATTGATATTAGGGGGTATCAATGTTCAGGGATCCGCAATTAAACTAATTGCGGATAAAAATCCTTATACCCCAATCATCTTCCACAATTATTTTTGCTAATAATTGGGTTATTAGACACTTTACGTGTCAATGTTCACCTCTTATCCAACATTTTTCTACTCAATTTTACATAACCACATCTTGGACAACTTTCTGTCATAACCACATCTTGCATAGAGTAAAGAGAGACATAAGGATGAAATCCACAATTATATGTCATGTGACTTTCTGACAAATCAATCATGGATGTGATGAGTTTGAGATCAGGAATTAGGAATGAAAATTGGGTTATAAGAGGCGGGATAATGCATTATTGTGGATTCCTTATCCACTAGCCCTGGGGCTAGTGCATAAGAATCTTCCGCAATTAATAATGTCTGATCCCGGGGAAAAAAATTCCTGATCCCTAATTGTGGATCCCTGAACATTGATACCCCCTATTAAATGGGTCTCAACAAAGGATCAGGTGGCAGATTTGTTGACAAAGAATTTGGGACCAAATGTATGGAAAGATAAGACACCAGGTCAAAAGTTAGACGACTTGCAGTCAAGTGGTTGTTTAGTACCTGTGGTCTAACTTGAGTCAAACCTGTGTTGGAACTTTGGTGGGACAATTTTTCATCATGACACATAGCTCATAGCTGAATCATTAGGACCAATTTGAATTCTTCATATAGTGCTGTTTGCATAATTTCCAACAGGCAATAGATCATATTTTGGTGTCTAAAAGGCATATATTGAATTCATAATGGATATTACAATGGTGATTAATAGGAGCCAGCTATACTACTTAATGACATTATACAGACAGTATCAGATAAAACACCACCAAAGCCACTAGGATTGAGAGTTCTTGAAGCATGTCCAATAATATCTTTATGAGTAATAATAACATTTTTAGACCATCTATTGTAGCACCAAAATGTTTTGAATCCTGCTTTGGAGAAAGGATTTTCTATTTTTTTTCAACAGCATCATACAATCCAACTAGAATAAAGATTTGATCTGGGAACTTCTTTGACTCCCACATTCTTAACATCACTCCAACCTTGTTGCCTTTTGATAATTTGATCTCAATATTCTCATTCCCTTGATGTTTTGAGTATAGTGAGAAGTATTTACCACCAAGGTTGAAGTATTGGAGATCAGTAATTTTAGATGAAAGAAATTCTAAAGCACCAGTCAATTTATCTTTTTCAAAAATATTTGAAAAACACTTTTTACCATCAATCTTGTTTAAATAATCCAGCCATTAAACATATTCTTCATGGAGTAGTTTAACAGTTGATTTTGAAGTCTTTTTTTTTTTCTATATCAAAAAAATCTTTCATTTTGTTTTCAAATCGATTTTCATTCCTCTCAAGAAGAGATTGAAGCTGCCCAGTCAAGATAAACATTTTCATAAATGTTTTGTCCATTTCATCTAAAATAAAAAATATTAAAGTAAATAATTATGAGGAACAAAAAGATTATAGGAGCACATACTTTTTTTATTATTGTGTGAGATAGATCCCAACATTCCATTTATACGCTCATGAGCCCAAGCTGCTGATGATGGTGCTGGCCCAAATTGTCGCAGAACTTCAGGAAAATTTTGGGCTAAGTGGACATTAGGTTTGATGTCAATATGTGGCCAAAATTCTTTAAGACATTTCATATACTCTTTTAGATGATCATGAAGAGATACAATTTGTTCTTCGTTTAATTCGAGGGAAGTTAAAAGGTTGATAATAGATACCAACAGGGAAAGAAACTTTATCAACTTCTTCTCTCGAGATTCAGAATTTTCTATATTCCAAACTGGGAACAAAGCAACCATGTAATAAATTTTGTTTAATAAAAGCCATTCAGCTGCCTTGAGATTTGTTCCAGTCTCCCCTACATGGTGTGGAACACAGGTTAACCATGAGGGAATGAGTGTATGCCGAATACAATTTTGAACAATCATCAATTTGCTAGGCCTTAGATTTAAATCAGAAGTTAAATCATTTGGTGCTGCAGCTGATCCCAAATTGATTTTAGGTCTAAAACAGGCAGAAAATTCCTGAAATGTGGACTCTAAAGAAAATATTTATTAGGAAAATGTTTAATTAAAAGTAATTCAGTATAACTTACTTGAACTATCTACATCAGAGCTTGATTCTTCTTTCTCTGAGCTGGCTTCAACACCCTGTGGATTAGTACTTCTTGATGGCCCAACCATTTTTAGAGCATTTCGTGCCTTCTCCTGACCAATTTCATCATAAGATAGTTTTTGTTTGAGGTTTTTTCTCAATGGCGGTATCACTACACAAACTGTACTTTTTGTCTTTCTACTTTTACTTGAATCATGAGAAGTAGAATTTGAGGGGAATGATGGTAGTTTTGAAATCTTTTTTTTTGTTAATATCTTAAATAAAGATGGATTAGAGGAGGATCTGGAAAATGAATGGTGACTGGATTTTGAAGAGAATGAATGGTCATCCTGAAAGCCTTTTTTTGAAGATTTTTTTTTCTTTTTGAATGTAATCACCAGCTGCTTTAATAAGAAGGTAATTTATACTGAAGTCTTTGGCAATACCAAGAAGTAAGCAGTGCATAAGTTCTATTCCAACAAAAGAGACTGGTTGCCAATATGGAAGTTTAAGAAGAGACAAATATCAAACACCTTCGTTATCAAAGATCTTCTTTCTTGCTTGGGCACTGGAAGCATTTTTTCATTTAATAGCTTGAGTTCGGTGGTTGGAATCAGTGCGTGATAGGAACTCAGCAGGAAGTTTACCAGATTTCAAATCTTCTTTAGAAATAAAGCAAAATGAGCATGGATTATTTTAGCTATAGCTGGAAAAACCAGAGAGCTTCTGGATAGCTGGTAGGTCACCAATTAAAGGAAATATTGCAGCATGTATTGGTCTTCCTTCAGGATAACAAAATGTCTTTGAAAAAAAGCATCCTTTCCACAGCTTTTGAAGTTCTTCTATAAGAGGTGAAATAACATGATTACACTGGTCCAAACTAAGTTCATGTGGCCCAGGTGTGATTCCTTCCAAGAAAACGTGTTGCTTTTTATATCGTAAATGTGGTGGAAGATTTAGACAAATCAAAATAATAGATCCAAATGACACCTGACTATGACCACCAATTTTATTCCCAAAAGGATTAAACCAATCAATATACAGGCTGAAAACAAGATTACCACTTTTATTTGTAAAATAATCTCCTTTTATATCTTTAAATTCCTTCCAGACTGAACCATCCCAAACATTGCACATTTTTCCTCGTGTTTTATGTGGCCTCCTTAATGAGTAATCCAGATCGTTCTCAAACCCTGGAAGAAGAAGAAGGCGGGCTAGCCAAGATATAAGAGATTGAGTTGTAAACTTTTGGACTGGAACTAAATCCAATGTTTGATTATCTTTTTGCTGAAACAATGGATGATTGCATTTCAACACAACATTCTTTTTACAAGGTATGGCATTGAGCAAAATTTGACTACAATGGGCATGTTCAAAGTTGTATTCGTTAGCTGTTTTGAAAGGTTGATGAAAGCAATTTGGACAACATAGAATAGTTGTAAGCGGCGCATGTAGGTTGAGTTGGTTGAAAACAGTGTAAATGCTATGAGGAAGCTGTTTAGACTCATGCAGGAGTTTTTTGGCATCTTTATAAGTTTTAGATATTAAATTGATCTTGAAAAATTCAGCTTGAATCCGTATTTTAATTTGCCTATGTGATAAGTTTTGAACCAGAAGGCCATGTGCCAGATCAATAAGTATAAAGAAAATCAATGGTGATAGATGTGCAAGAGCAGGAGGAGCAAAGGCGGAGGTTTCAATTTGTAATAATTTTAAAAAGGAAGAAGAAGAATTTTTGAAACTTTTTGATTCTTTGACAATTGATGTGATTGACTCAGCATCATCAGCATCAAGACTTAATGAGTGTTTTTGGCCAAACCGATGAGATAAATATGTTAAAAAAAAGAAAGAAATTAAAATAATTATAAATTTAAGTAAACTTTAGGTGCTTACCTCCTCAGTAGTGGGTAAGAATACTTCATTTGAAGAGCTTGCCACAGGAAAAAAAGAAGAAGAAGATTCTTGGTGAGAGCTACTTTTGGCCAGAGGTTGGTGCTCAGGAGCTGTGGATTGGTTGATCAATTGACTTCGTTTCCTAAAAAGCTGAATTTTATCTTGATACTTGTAATATGCAGTTGTAGAAATTGAAAGCCCCTGAACTATCTCACGTTCACTATTGGTGAAAGATTTTTTATTGCAACCAAGCTCAGAGCAAGTGCAAACAACATATCTAGTAGGCATGTTCAGCAGAGAGTATGTTAAAATAATAAGAAAACAATTTTTAAGTGGTGGTATTTAGACAAGATGGCATAAAAAGGAGAAAATAATGTATTCAAATTCTAAAATAATTTTACTATTCAAAATGGCTATTCAATACAACTTCACCAGGAGGAAAATTCTAAACAAAATTTACAGGTGAAACACTAAAGCAGATGGGAGAGAGAAGGGATTGTAAAAGAAGGATTATGGCATATAAGTAAAAACTGAGAAAGGCTGAGATTATCAATGTTGTAACTATTGGTGGGAAGATTACTAGGACACACAAGTGTATGTGAAGCAATACTTGAGTCTTTTCTAAGAGATACAATATTTTTAGAAATATGTCCATGATTTTTAGATCCTCTTATCAAGTTAAGAGTAATTTGATCAAATTGTGAGTAAAAATTTGACAATTCCTCAGAGCACCAAGATGGTTTCCTTTTCCAAAGATTTCCTTCTTGATCTTCTTCAGTGTCAGAGTGGAAGCAAGGATTATCAAACAAAAAGAGATGTTTGGCATCAAGACAAGCTACAGCTGTTTTCCTACAAGAAGCATGCAACTGAGAAGACAATTATTAATAGAAATTTTTAAAAAAATAAATTCTTGCTCACTTTCCGCCTAGTATCCATCATTCTTCTTCTATTTAGCTTAGAAACATCTAAAGATTTACTGGTTGAAATTTTTCCTCGAAGCCATCGTTCCAGAATTAGAGGCACAAACTTTATTATTTCTTCAGAATGATCTATGTGATACTGATCAAATGCCTGGTACTTATGGGCATAGAAATAGTGCTTTGTCAAGTGTTGAATTATTCTTTGATTCCAATCTCTGTGCTCCATGTTGAATGAGAGGCATAAGCGGGGAACCCCAACATTAATGGCATCTTGATGGCAAGTATGGTAAAAAACCAGGGGAATAGTTTTTTGGCGTCCAGATGGTGATAAAGAAATTTCTTCAAGGGTTTACATACTTTCAGGTGGTGGAGATAAATTAGTAGTAACTAGTTCATTTGAAAGAGATGATAATTCAGCAGTGGTTGGTGGAGGTGGGAAATCGTCCAGCTTTTGACATTTTCCCAAGACAAGTTTCATGAAGTCAATAACTGAAATGGTGGAAGCAGCCTTAGAACTTGGAACACCAATTTGGGAAAGAATTTTGTTAAAAGCAGGTGTGCTCTTGAAGCCTGTGGTAGGAATCAAAGTAGAAGCTAATACAAGAGGTGAACAAATTACTTTTAAAAAAATAATGAAAGCCTTACATGTTGAAAGCATTTTTGAAGGTATTTTTTCTATAATCTATAAATGTGAAATGCTTCTAGATTATTAAAATGTAAGGGTATAATCACCTCCATATATATTATTTTAAAAATATGCCCCTTTGTGTAAAATTAACAAAGGAATATAACATAAAAAAATTTCCTTTGTATTTGTGACACAGTAGAAAATTTATAAAAAAAAATACATGGCTAAGCTACTTAATTGATAGTGGTCAAGTACACTGAAGACTTCAAAATTTTCTTATGGAAAATAATAAAAAAAAGAAAGTTTAAAATTAAATGTTTCATTCAGGAAGGGCAAGACTAATAAAAAAAATAAATTTTAGTTTGATGGTGATGAGATGGTAGAGTTAATGAAACATACTTAGCAACATCTAACTTAATGGTTTTTACCTAGATCAACAATAATTAATAAGAGAGAATTTTTAAATGAATGTGAAAGAAATGGTGCTGACACGTGAAATATTTTCCTCAATAGTAGATTCAACAATATACTTGTATACATAAACTTCTTTTTCTTGGCCAATGCGATTAACACGACCAATTTCCTGCTTCTCAGAACCTGGGTTCCAAGTTGGCTCCTAATGAAAAAAATCTTATAAATAAAGGTTCTTGCTAAAATTATAAATACTTACCATTAAGAACACATGAGATGCCATAGTGAGATTCAATCCTTCTCCACCTACCTTGAGATTCATCAGGAGTACACCAGTCTTGATAAGTGAAAATGACTTGAGAAAATTCTTGCATGTACTTTCATTGGTTGTGCCATCAAATAGAATGTGACATATTTCATAATCATCAAGTGCAAATGAAATCCTATTTTTTTTTTGAAAAGATATCAGTTTTAACAGAAATGAAATGGATTTAGGGATCCAGTATTAATTTCCAAAAAACCTACAACTTCAGGGTAGTAGTCTACTCTGAGAAAATAATGCACTTCACATTTGAATTCTGTGAAATTAAGTTGTGAAGTGTTTTAATATCGTGAACCAGTTTTGGACTATCCCTCCAATTCATATGCTCAACAGATTTGATCTCTGAGTCATATGGCATTTTTGGATGAGTACAAAATCTGTGCAAACTGGTCAATTTTGCTAAATTTGATTGATCTTTTGAATGGAGATTGTCACTACTTCCAATTCCAAGAGATTGAAAAGTTTTTGAATGCCTTTCAGAGTAAAGACAAGCAAGGTCCTCAGCAAGCTTGATGAATATTGTATTTTCATGTATAGAGGGAGTGAGCTGATCATAAATCGTGTCTAGGCCAACTGATTGTCGGGATTGTCTGATCATTACATCACCCAAGATATCCTGGATAACATTTTTGACCTTTGTTTAATTTCCTTCTTTTGCATGCTGTGCCACATGCTGATTCCACCCAGCAGGAGTAGTGAATGGTGCAAGTCAAAGGAACCTGAAGATGGCATACAAATCTTGACAGCTATTTTGAATTGTTGTTCCAGTAATGCACAGCCGTCAAGAGGTCTTCAAGCCAAGGACTGCTGTTGAGGCCTTGCTTCTTGATTCACGAATGTGGCTTCAAAAAAAAATTGGACTTAGAAGTGAAAAACTAAGAGTAGGAAAATTTTCAACTTACTGAGCTTCATCTAGAATAACACAAAAACAGCAAACATGATATAACCCCTTGCTTGTGTTGATATCCTCCAAGTCATTTATCACCAGATTGTAGCTAGTCAGAACTACATGTGAATCAGGCCAGCTGTTGAAAGTTTCGTGTCGTCCTCTGCCATGGTAGATGGTGATTTTGAGATTGATATCAGCTGATACATGCCGGATGATTTCATCTTTCCATTGCTGAAGCAAGCTTCTAGGGACAATTATTAAGGTTGCCTTTAGTCTTGGAGTGCTTGACTGTTCTTCAACAAGGTGGGAAAATTGAGAATCTTTGTCTAAGGTGTTGAAAATTAATGCAATAGTGGTAACTGTCTTTCCTAGACCCATTTCATCTGCTAGCATAATTGATTTGGAAAGAGGATTCTGGAGGAGTTCTCGGCTCAAATAATTTTCCCAGCTATTCTCCCCTGTCTGTCGCCAAAGGTAAGTTTGGGTGCGGGATTCTTGAGAGAGCATAAAAGAAAGCGCATTCTTTTGGTGGGGTAGTAGTTTTGTATTTAAATTTTGAACATTGATTTCGTGTATAGGATGATAAGGTGCAGAGGGAAGTAAGGAATTGGTGGAGATAGATGGTAGTTGATTGCTTTGATTGAATAAATCTTGTATGGGACAGTAAAAGTGAATTGATGGGTTATAGCCAGGTGGAAGAATAATTATGTTGGAGATGGATGCAAGTGCATGGGGGATGGTGACTAAGAAAGTAGAAATACAGAAAATCCAAATATTAATTTTTAAGGGACAGTCAGCACCCGTTTGGGGTAGCAATGTAGCTTCAACCCATAAAGGGGGTGAATCCTGCCCAGGAAGCCAACCCCCAACAGGAGCAACTAAAGTTTGATAACCTGGTTGGCCAAGTAGGTCATATAGGATTTGAGAATGATTAGGGCACAGTTTACCAATGTTTATATGAGGTTATTGTGCCCTGACCCTTATAGTATGTTTTTTATGAGAGAGATAAAGTGATACAGGTTGCTCC
The DNA here is from genome assembly GCA_030280995.1 of Hemileia vastatrix. Classification (NCBI taxonomy): domain Eukaryota; kingdom Fungi; phylum Basidiomycota; class Pucciniomycetes; order Pucciniales; family Zaghouaniaceae; genus Hemileia; species Hemileia vastatrix. The sequence continues at coordinate 13,422,398 of JASXTE010000002.1, read as the reverse complement.
ACCAAACCTGGGAAGCTAAAAGAGTCAGATATTTGAGATTGAAGCAAGCCAATGCAGACAGGAGAGGTAGAAGAAGAAGATTCCATCTTAAATAGAAATAAAATTTGAGAGAAAAGAAGATAATTCAGGAAGAAGTGGGTATTTACGCAAGATACAAAAATTTCATTGCCAAGCAGTCACATGATCTAAATAAAAACTAAATTTATCCATGTTGATTAAAGTTGTGCCAAACTCTGTAGGTCCAGATAAAATATGACAAAAAAGATCAGCAAGTGATATTAACTGTGTTAAACTTTTTACACAGATTTAAATCTCAGGAGGTACACATAAGTCATAAGAGAATTTTAAAATTAAATAGTTTTTTATTCATCAATAATCTAAACAGCACTTGTAGGATTTATGAATTTAGTTTATCTCCCAAATAAAAGCATATATTTGGAAACTAAAAAAACAAGAATATATTGAATGTTCCACCTTTTCAAGTGGAGAAAACAATTTTTGGACTGAATAAAAGTTTCTATGGACACAGAACTACATCCATTAATTTTTATGTTTCCATTACACAGAATGGCAATGAGAAGGCAGGATCATGAATATTAGAAATATGACTTCATTTACAAAACTTCTGTTCTTACACTGTTCACTTCATTTGGTTAAATTATCTGTAGATCACAGCCAATGAGTATGGAAAATCTGATATTGTACAGAGCTTATAATTTAACTTGTGGGATCTTGTAAATACAAACCACGGATTACACTTAATAGAGTCAAACAGGTGCTGGAAAGTTCACAAGATCATTTATTTTCATTAATATAATGAATTATTTATATAAAATATAAAATATATACTCCTCCCCTTTATTTTTCACAAAAACATTCCAAAAATTGAAACTACATTTTAATTCAATATATTTATCATCCAGTACATACATATGAGTAAAAATTAAAATTAAACTTATAATATTAACACAAAACTTGCACAACTGGAGGGGGGGGTACACTAGTGTCCAGGGGTGCACCACCCAGCCCCTTGCAGGCAGGTGCTAAGCCCTAATCAAGAATTTCAAAATGTCACTCACTTTTTTTAAGTTAAATATTATGACAAATTTCTTTATTAAAATGGACTATCATGTTTTACTTAAAAATTTTCTTATTAATAAATCTTTTGAGCTTTTTCAAAAAGCAACTTCTGTTGATATAACCAATCACATATTCAAGAAATAATAACTATATATATATACAGTAAAAACACGCAGATGGCAAGGACAATGCATTATGTAATCACAATAATTGAAACTAAATATTAATCAAGAAAAAGGCTAGTGGAGATGAAATAAGAAGCATACATACAGGGTAACACATTTTCCCTCATGCATTTCTCTTTTCAATCAGCATTCGAGAAACATAGTTTTTTTTTCATACACCATCATCAAAATGAGAATCAAAAATTTAAAAAAAAAAATTTATACATTTAATACATATAAATAATATGTATACATGCTGTTGTGTCTTTTCTTTTTTTGGGGCACCAATATTGCAGGGATACTTTAAACCTAAGAAGCAAGATAAGTTTGAAATTGCATACATGAGGCGACATGTCGCCTCATGTATGCATTATGGGTTCTCCTATATAGAAGAAACATAACAGCACTTATACATTTGTCTGTTGAAACATGCATACATGAGGCGACATGTCGCCTCATGAATGCATGCATGTGTAATAGTATTAATTTGGTCATTTTACCTATATTTTTTGGCCCTAGAAGAGGCCCTGAATGCATATATGAGGCGACATGTCGCCTCATATATGCATGCTTGTAATTGAACAATATTATATATTTATTACCTTGTATTCCACATGCATACATGAGGCGACATGTCGCCTCATGTATGCATGTGTGTTAGCCCATGTAAATATACAAAATGACTATTTAATATATACAATTAAACATGTATGCAATAAAACGCTATCCTTGCCTTTGAACTGTATTAGTAGCCTGGCTATGCCTTTACTTAACTGCATATATGAGGCGACATGTCGCCTCATGTATGCAAAATTGATCAAAATGTATTAAATTGAATACATGAGGCAACATGTCACCTCATGTATGCAAAGTACATGTTTTTGTAGCGGCTATTAATAAAACTGCTTACTATTTTGCATACATGAAGCGACATGTCGCCTCATGTATTCAATTTAATACATTTTGATCAATTTTGCATACATGAGGCGACATGTCGCCTCATATATGCAACTTGTAAGTAAAATATAAAATTATACATGTAGAGATATTGCATACATGTTTAATTGTATATATTACATAGTTATTTTGTATATTAAAATGGGCTAACACACATGCGTACATGAGGCGACATGTTGCCTCATGTATGCATGTGGAATACAAGGTAATAAATATATAATATTGATCAATTACAAGCATGCATATATGAGGCGTGTGGAATACAAGGTAATAAATATATAATATTGATCAATTACAAGCATGCATATATGAGGCGAGATGTCGCCTCATGTATGCAAAGTTCAAGTTTTTGTAGCAGCTATTAATAACACTGCTTACTATTTTGCATACATGAGGCGACATGCTATACATGGTGCTAAAAGTTATGTATATAGTCTCATAACATTGCAAAAAGATGCAATATTTTTAATTTATTTGTATTTGGCGCATTATAGTATGAGTTATGCTTTACTTTTTTACATTAGTTGCACAAATGTAATGCAACCTTCCTTATTCATGCCTGCAACCTATGCAACCATATTTTGCATAGAATTTTTTAATATAAGCTGAGAAGTCTACCTGTCTCATCCACAAACTTCTCTACTCTTAACCACCTCTTTTCAAAAACTATCAACGCAGAACACAGATGTCTCAACAAGCTCAATCCTCAGCCTCAACCCCCAGTCAGGCACCTCCGAGCTCACCCTCCTGTCCAGATGTAGAGCTGCCTCAACAAAAATCCAGTTCTAATGATTCATTCCATTCTCTGTTGTCAGCTCAAGATGTGGATCCTCAGGTGAATGTGAAATCTGGTGAGTAATTTTTTTTATATATTAGTTAAAACTTTTATTAAAATTTCATTTTATACATTGTTTTTATTGATGTAGAAGCTTTAACTGTTGCTCCTCAACAACCCTCCAACACTGTGGAGTCCGGTGATGCAGTGAACAGTGAATCTGACACATCAGGTCAGAACCAGTAACATTGTTCTTTCTACAGAAGCTGATTGTTTTTTCATAGATGACATACCTCTTGCTCAAGAAGCCAAAGAAAGAAAACCATCTTCTTCAAGCCGTGTATTGAAAAATGAGGTGTATAAAATTTCTACTGAGGATTTTATCTTGCAGTACACCAAATTTCAAACTGGTGTTGAATCACTCTTAAATGGAACATTACTTGCGGATTCAGCTATGAAGAAGGTGCAGGATCTTTTGGATCTTGTCCAAGAGCAGAAAAATGGTCATTTTTTTTCACTGTTTTCATTATAAGTATTTAGTAGTAATTTTTTCTTTCAGCTGTTTCTTCTGGGTCTCAGCTTCCTCCAGAGGAAAAAATGGTTATCATTGACCTCACCACTGATGATCAACCCTCTAGGCGTCCAAAGAGAAAATCAGCTGCAGCAGCCCCTAACTATAATATACCTACTGATTCTGAGGATGACACCTTAAACCCTGCTTCAAAGAAGAAGAAACTTACAAAAAAATCACTCACCACGACAACCACCAACCCTGCCACCCAATCTTCAGCTCCTTCAACATCCAAAACTGTGTCTGATAAAGCCATCCCTAATACTGCTTCTCCAACTGCTCCTCTCATCCCTATCTCTGCTGCTCCTGCTCTTTCTCAACCTGTAGTTTCCACCCTTACAACTGCTTCCCCTCATCCCACTTTACCAGCCCCAACTTCATCAACCTCAGCTCCTATAAATGTTGCTTCCAGACCTCCACCACCAAAATCAACCCAGCCTCCAAGTGCCAAAGATACCACCATTCTACTCTCTAAATCCAATACCCCAGCTGTTACCACTAGAACTCTCCCCTCTGTCACTACTTATGTCACTACTTCTGTCACTACTTCTGTCCCAGCTGCTTCACCACCTTTAGCCACTGGTCCTACTTCTATCCCACCTTCTCAGCCTGCCCCCCCTCATACCCACCTCAGCTTCACAGACTCAGTTAGGACCCTCTCCAGCTCCCCCTCTCCCTGAATCAACCTCAACTTCTACCAAAGAAAGTGACAACTACATTCCCCCTTTTGAGAGATCCTACCAGTTTATCTTTCAAGAATTCAGAGACAAAATCACTGAAATTTGTAAAAGATATGAACCAAGATTACCCGACGAGTCCTGGAGAAACTTGGCATTCTGCTCCTATGAAATCCTCAATCAACATTCTGCTCTTAAAGCTCAGTCGCCAATGGATTTAAGAAACATTAACCTTAAATTCAAGTCATCATCTTCTACTGTTGCAGAGAGGCTGAGTGAGGTCACTACATTTGGTAAATATTTTTTCTTATTTTTCAATTTTATTTTATTTATCTGGCTTACAAGTTCCATAGCCCCTTTGTTCCTCCAACCATCTGCCTTTGAACTTTGGAACAGAAAGGATGTTTTTGACATGAAGATTATGAAGCAGAGGTCTGCTAATGTTACTAGCTTATTCATCAACCTTTCTTCTCTTGCACTTCCATCCAAATCTAGTAAGTGTGATTGGGCCAGCTTAATCATGGAATCAATCCAGCTATCAGGAAATACACTTGACTCATCCAGAAGAAATTTTTCCCATGAAAATGCAAATGAAGAAAGTGTTCATAATATTATCCAGGACATTAACAATATGATGTACAAGCAAAAAGTTGACGTTGCAAAAATCGGCTCAGCTTCTGATGAATCATCTCTCAATATTTCTGTCAAGCATCTGGCTAATCTATACAACAAGATTCTTTACATGGTTCAATGTCTGGAACTCTTAAAAGGATATTCACATTGTGATGGTTTCCTGCAAGATATAGTAGCATCAGGCTCATCAGTGCAAGAGAGCTCAGCTAGAGCAGGAGAAGGACCTATCCTTGCTACTTCAAGGTCAAAGTTAATTTTTTCACACCTTGCTTACTTTTTTGCTGCTGGTGTTAGGGGACTCTTCCTGAGCTCAAGTGATGCTAGAAGGAAAACTCAATCCACTTGTGGGGAGTTGATTGAGGTAACTAACCTGTTGATGGGAAGTAGTTCACATCAGCATGATGTTGCATGGCCCAGGACCCATGCTCTCATTGTTGATACCATAGTTAACTCACTATGTCAAAAACAATTTTAAATTCCTGTTTCTCTTTCTCTGGAGCAGGTCTCCCAATCTATTTTACATGACTTTATAGAGCAATGGACTATTGATACAAGTGAAGGGGAAATACCATGGATAAGAACATCTGCTAAAAGATATAGACAACCACAACTTACTTTGTAATTAGATTTATTGATTTTTTCTTGAAATTCATTTATGTTAATTGTGTTGTTGAAACCATAGTTCAAAAATATGAGATTCAGTTGGCTGCATAAAATACACTTTTTAAAATTTTTTTAAAACATTTATCACTTTTTTATTCACTTTTCGATATTTAATGAATTTTCTTTTGATTATTTTTACATATGATGGTGTTGCAATTAAATTTTCCAAAATCTAATAATATGAAATGTTATCATGAAGTGTATGAATGTATATGAAACTTTTTTTTTGTATGTTGATTATTGGATTTGATAGCTCACAAATGATAACAGTAATTGTGTCTTTCTCTTTTTCACATTTCTGTTCATGAATTTTTTGGATCATTTTGGTGAAGCCAAACTTATAATGCATAATGCATGAAAAATATTTTTGCTCCAAATAAAATGTTGGAATTTTTACACCTTCCTTAAATCTTATTTAAAACAACCACCATTTACAGTCTTTGGTCCAAATTTAATTTAATTTTATAACAAGCCAATACATTTAAGATGGAACCTATTAGGGAAAGTATGTCAATTTTATTTTTATATTTCTAATTTTCAAATATTGACAAGAAAAATAGTTGTTATGACTGATCCTCAGGAAGACCCTGAGTCACCACACTCTCAATCATCTGAATCTGTAATTAGAGAACGCCTGCGGCACCAACACAGTCATCAAAGAAGCCTTTCTCAACACCCAAATCCTTCTGAACATGATTCTCAATTACACTACTATTTTGATCCGTATATTGATTCACCTAGTACTAGATCTGATTATATCCCTTTTACCCAAGACTCCCCTGGTCCATCACATACTGCTTCCCCATATCCACCACCACCAATAAAACTCCCACAATTCTCATTCACCCCTCAACCTCCTCCTCCTCCTCCTCCATCCCCATATCATCAATCACCTTTACCACCACCTGGTCCACAAGGCCCACCACCACCAACACCAGGTCCACCACCTCCACCCCCACCAAATCCTCCCGATGTACCATCCACTCCACCTTGACCCAGTGGTGGGGAAACTGGTGAAAATCCTAATGGTAGATAAAATTAATGTTTGATTTTTTTTATTGCAAATAATATAAACTTATAACTTATTAAATCTTTTTTTTTGGTAACAGGTTAGTATTTTTAAATGATTGGTTTTTTCATATGGAACAAGGACAGATAATCACATTTTATCTTTTTCAGAAACAGCACAACCTCCTGATGATAGAGAATTTTCAGAATTTTTTGCTAGTGATGATGATTCTGCAGAGTGTGGTATGTTTGAAAAATTCATTATTTTTGTATATAATTTCTAATCTCTATGTGGCCCATTTCAGGTACAGCTGGCTTGGATCCTAAGTCATATATCAAATTTCACAAGCATCAAGAACACACCTCCACAAAGAGAAAAACTGAAAATGCTAAAAAAAGAAAACTGCCAATTTGGCTTCTAAATCACCTATTCCTTCTGCCTCCACTCCATTGGGTTGCTCCATTATTTCTTTTGCTAGACTCCCCCTAGGAATTGACCCAGCTACTCATAAAATTCCTGATCCTCCTTGCAATGAGATAGTCAATCAATGGCGCACTTCCCAAACTGAGTAGGAGAGGATGATTAAAGCAATTCAGGATAATCCACTTACAAAATTAACCCCAGCTCAGCGACAGTTAGTCGTTAAAGCCGAAACCCAAAAACTTGCTTCAACCTTCAAAAATCCGAAATTTGTCCCAACTACCGACTATGCTTTACCTCCTGGCCAGATGATTAATACAAAGTGGAAACGTCAAGCTGAAGCACAATTGGCCCAAACTGGTATAAGCTGTTTTTGCTATCTTTGGGGATCTAGTATGGATGGAGAGTGTAACTCTATCATAATCACTCACATTGTTCTTGGATGGAAGGCCTGCTATCATGGGAAGGGTTTGATAAACTTTTCAGTTTCAGATGAGTCTGTTACAGATGAAGCAGTTTTTAGCATCCTAGAGAGGTGGATCTCTGGACAGTCTAAAAAATTTGCTGATATGTCAAAAGATAAATCATCTGAAACTCAAAAGCTTGAAAAGGTGAAGTTGAAAAAAGTGAAGGTTCAAATGTCTAAAAGAAGAAGAGAGGTAAGCATGTTCATTTTATAGCTTTTCAAAAGTTTTTGAGACTAAATATAATATTTTTATAGTTGCGTGATGGACGAATAAACATGGCTTCATCTTTTTTGGTCCCTGAAATGGCTGGATTATTCAAAGATATCTGTATTCACTCTGATACTGAGGAAGGCCAAGATGGGAGTAGATTAAAACTTCCAATTCCTTGGAGAAGTGCAGGTTTGGTTCGATGTTTAAATGGACTTGACAGGGGGTCAATGTCCAAATCACTTGCAAATTCTAAATCTCAAACAGCCAAGGCAGCTATCAAAAAAAAGTTTGTTCAAAAATTGAAGGTCCCTCAACCCCCAGGAATGGAAGGTGGTCAACCTGTTGCAGGTCCCAGCAGTTTCCCTATGGATGATATTGGTGAAGAAGCTTTTACTGGGGATCTTCAAAAAGCCTTTTTAGATGAAACATACTACAATAATTTGTCTGTGGTAGAGCAGTCCCTTGTTGATACTGAGACAAAAGTCAATTTGGAAGATTTAGCAACTGTTATAGAATTTTACTGTTGCAAAAGTCAAGCTACTTTAAATGCAGAACAACTTAAATTGTTAAAAAAATTGAATGCATTACTTGTTCAAACTTATTGAAGCTATACTATATTTGGTAAAAAAACTTTCTAAATATTAACCTTTTTTTTCATCATAGCTTGGAGGATACATGTAATTCCTTTTACATACTCTTAATTTCCTTTCCCTAAGTTTATAAAATTTCCTATAAGCTAAAAAAATATTTAAAAACAGAACTAAAATTAGAATGAGTATTAGAAGGGGTTTGATTGACTATTGATGATTAGTGAAAATATTTTATTTTTTCACCTTTTTATAACTCTAACTGCAGTGTAATATTTTTTTACAACTCCTTTTGTTTATTGCTATAGGTGAAACCTCACTTGAACAAATCATATAAGTTTTTTTTTGAACATGGTGAAATATATCCCTGAAACTATGATGCAATTTTATAAATTACAGGTTTGAGTATAATCTGCGTATGTTCTTTTTATTGTATATATTTGTTTTTAAAAACTTTATAAGTATAAGTCTATTTTCAAATTAATATTATACCTCTTCTACCGTCAAAAAGTCACTAAATCATTCTAAAAAATTGACATTGTTGGCCATTATTCATCTTTGAAATACAGTAATATTAAGAAGATTATAATAGTCCCTGTAGGATAAATTTTCATGACTGAATCATAATTACCTTTGCTTAACAATAACAGGGTATGGGACTTTTCTATGTGCCTCCATTGATTTTTGTCCTGGTAAAGTCTATGATGCCAACCTACAGAAAGAAAATTATGAAAAGTTATTTAATCGGCCTTGAATAAATGGTGTAAGCATAGCTAAAATGGAGGACTTCTTACCAGGAAAAAAAGCTAATAGAGCACTGAGGCACAATTTCCAGAAGTCACTCAAGATCAAATAAGATAGAAAGTTTTAACAATAAGCAGTGCAATATACTTTCACTAATATTCTTTTTGGTACAGAGACACTCAGAGTCTTGGTCTGGCTTGTAAGTTATTTAAGCACTGAAGTTACTTTAAGATACCTGAAAAACCACTTGACTGCAAGTCGTCTAACTTTTGACCTGGTGAGAGATATTTATTGGGAGTTTTCTAGTTTTCTAGTTATTTTGTTTTTTTCTTTTCTTTTTCTTCTGAATTATATTAGCACGTTGATGGTTATAGGGAAATCACTAAGAGGGGGGGTGTTAAGTGTAGTATAGTAATAGCTTAGTGATTGTTAAGTACATAACATGTATATAGTCTGTGGTGCAGCTGACGCGTCTAACTCCGGTTCACTCCGGAGGAAGCGCTGACACTGCTACCACTGGTGAGTTATGAAATACTAATGGGTTCACTCCGGACGAAGCGCTGACACTGCTACGATAATTCTGAACCGAATGAGGAAATTATTCCACAGTACTAGGAGCTTCCTTGATCTATGCCACTAAAAAATAAATGAAACGAACAACACAAACAATCCAGTGTGGCTATACTAATTCTAGCAAGTCATGAACCCACTTGATATAATCATATAAGCCACAATGTGGCTAAAAGCAAAGTGTACTACAGTCTTTAATTTACTATATTCTTTCATGTCAATCAATCATATACATATTTTCTGAGAAAAAAATGCGTGTTACAGACTGCTACACATGTATATAAAAATATCACTTCAACTATATATAGTGAAAAAATCCTTGGTCCATAGCAACCATCTAATGTCGTGTCGAATTGGATATAAATATATACAGCTATTTGGGAAAACCTTGCTCTTTTTTTGCCCCTCACCCCCGCCAAAAGCAGCTTAAACCCATGTATTTGGGCGGGGAGTGGAAGGCAAAAACACAGCAAGCTTTCCCCAAATAGCTGTATATACCTTGCATGCGAGATAAGAGTCATTGAATTCCCTTTGGGGACCTTGACCAAATGTTAAAAAAATCAATTCAATAGAAAAGCCACATCCTAGCGCAAACTAAATTGCTCAGTAAATTAGAACGCTTGTCTAGAATTAACAAAAATAGTTACAGCTAAATTGAAAGAGGTTGGTGCCGCTTTTCAAAATTTTGCTCGATATACCCAGCATTTTTGGTGGGCAACAGGTTAGCGGGATGAAATAATGAGGGAAAATGCTGGGTAAGTTAGGCAGAACTGTGGAAAACTGCACCAATCATTTTCAAACTAGCTGTACCATATTAGAAGATTGCGCAATCAAACTTCCAGATGATTGTACAGTTGATTACTCACACGCCATGCTATCATTGTCAGTCATACCAAATAATGAACACAACATCAATGATCAATTGCGATGCTCCTATTAAGGAGGAAAAGGATAGTGTCCCCTACAGGAGTCGAACCTGTGACCACTTATGACATGTTAGTTGCTCTAACCACTGAGCTAAGGAAACCAGTGCGAGGTGTACCCACAACACCCCCCCGTGCACCGAGCTGACTAGGCAACTACCTTACCGCAGCCTGGGGATTAGCCAGATAACGCTGGGCCCATAACCTATTAAGGAGGAAAAGGATAGTGTCCCCTACAGGAGTCGAACCTGTGACCACTTATGACATGTTAGTTGCTCTAACCACTGAGCTAAGGAAACCAGTGCGAGGTGTACCCACAACAGCTCCCTCCCCTTCAAAGAAAGATAAATAGCAAGGTGAAAATAAGAATTTTTCCTCATACTTTCCAAAGTTGCCCTTTAGCATCTTCAGGTTTCCCAATTTTAATTTTTGAGAGTCTTATACTTCTATCAACTATTCCTGATTTTTTTACATCATCTCACTATACATATACAATGTCACCCTCTATCTTTTACCGTCCACACCTTACTCTTCATCCTTTATTGTTTAAGATGATGAAAAAGAATGATCCATCTTCTTTCCCTCGCGAATTGACTCTCCCCCCTCAATCACGCTTTGATCCCTTTAAAGCTTTTCCCAGTGAGGAAGTTGATGCTTGGCTAGAAGGCCTGCAATCAAAGCTTAAAAATGCTCTCGCTCGTAACCGAGAGACGCTTCCTGATAAATCGATCCGGGCCACAATCGGAGGGACAAAATTTACACGTGAAGAAAATGGACGAAACCTCCCTCCTATGCCTTCATTGTCCTCAAACCTGCTGGTCAATCATTCTCGGGCCGATGAAACTGAGTCTTGGCCTGAAAGTCTCATTAAAAGAAGCCGACATTTTCTGGCTCAACTCAAAAAGCCATCTAATCCCTCCTCCCGACTTAACCCTGATCTATTTGTGGAGTCATCTTCCGCTGCTAAACCTTCAATCAATCCGTTTGATCCAGCTGTTGTTGACGAGCAACTGACTTGGTAAGAGCGTAAAGCAGAAGAAATAAGATGATTCATCAGCAAGAACAGGGAATTTATTGCACGTCGGGAAGGTATGAAGGGAAGAAACAAATTGATGGCGAGTTTTTTTTAAAGAATATAATAGTCACTCAAGATCAACCTTTTCACCATTAGACTTGCTCTAATAGATCTTGGTGATATTTTTTTGGAGTGGGAATCCAAAGATGAAGTTGAAGTGCAGGACTCGTGTAGAGTGGTAAATTTATTTCTTTTATCTTCTTGGAAATTTTTTCATAATAACATGGTGCAAAGTATTGTTCTAGATTTCTTATACTAACTACATCTATAATGATTTTTTTCAGTTTCCATTTGCGGTAATGCCCACAATCCATGAGGAAAGTGAGGAAGAAGACTTCATGGGTTCAAGGCTGGAGGATGTAGAGGATATGTGCGCAGATGAGAGGGAAAGATTGATGAAATGGTGGAATCAATCCGGTTACCTTCAGTTTCATATTCTGCTGGTGTTCAGCTCAACATTGAGGCCACGCGATCACCTACCTCTCTCTCATCCAGTCCAGGAGCTAAACGCGCGTTGGACGAGAAAGAATTTTCTGATAAATGCACAAAAATCAGAAAATTATCGCCTGCGAACTCGACGGATAACTTCAATTTACCCTGTTCATCAGGTCCTTCTGCATCCCCTCAATTGGATAGCGTTCCCTCTGGTGATTTAGCAGAATCGCCCTTTGACTCATCTAATTCTGATCCTTGTCCTCAACAGCGCCCAAGAAAGGATCAGAATCCCTATGTGTCAACTCCTTCACAACTGCGACTCCATTCTCACCAAAGTCTTCGAAATGTTGCATCTAGCTCTCGTAAAACTAAACGGACAGCTTCAACACTGAAGAATCGCTCGAGTCCTCCAGTGACGCGATCTCAGTGCCACTACGTCCGCATCAAGCTGCCCGTTGTGGAGACTAGTACTGAAGGCCTCAAATTGCGCACATTTTTAGTTCCTAAGTGTGCCATAGCTGGCCCGAAGATGCAAAAGAAGATGGAGAAAGAGGGGGTTGTTGTAGAGGGTCCTGTGTTTTGCGAGGGAGTCATTGAAAGTGTAAGGATTGGGACGGATGGGAAAAGGTTGGAGATTCCGGGTGAGATGGAGCTGGAAGGAAATGGTCATGACGTTCAGGTAAATGGAGTCATGATGGCGAGATTGAGTAGGATGTTTGGGTTGTCGGTGTTGCACGATGGGCAAATCGAGGTAGTGGTCTCTCCTCTGGATCCCCCACAAGCCAGTATAGCAGAAGAACCTCCTGCTAGATCACAGGCTGCGAAGCGAAAGAGGAGAAATGAAACATCTGAACAGAAAACTGTTGCTCGTCGAAATCCCAAGCGTGCAGCATCAGGGAGAAGATGAAATGGAGGATGATAATTTCTTGTACATCATATTCAGTGGGGGACAGATGCATTTTTTTTTCTTAATTTATTTTATCAGATTATAATATGCAGGGATTAATGTAATATTAGTGTGAATAGAGTGATATACTTCTTGTTGTGTGTAATAGTAGTTTGTAAGTTGTATGAAAACTTGATATTTTTATTTAATCAAACTCATTTCGCATCAATAAAGGACAAATATCAGGGTTCCTCACCACAAAAAATCAAGCGGAACCTGCTAGCAGGTGCCTATCCCTATATTCAGTTTTGATTTGATGTTGCACGAGCTAGTGTGCTCATTGTTCAGTGCGCAGTTTTTCCAGAAGAATTACAGCTGAGCTGAAATTGAGTTAAGTCAAAGATAGGGATTGGCACCTGCTATCGGGTGCCCAAGTTTTTTTTCAGGTGCCTGGTTAAGTGAATAAGTAAAACTTTTGTTAACAATAGAAACTCATGTGGTGGGGCTTACAATTTGTAGTAAGTACCAGTACTGTACGTCTTTGTCGGAGAAAATACTCTCCACAGTGAAAACTCATGCTGTTGTTTATCTTCTTTTTCTTGAGTATTCATTTAATTTTTATATTCTTTGGTTTGTATCTATTCTTCTGACAAGATTCTTGCCTACGTCTTTTGCAAATGAAAGCTCCTTCAGCAAAGGAAGATTTTTTTTTTTTAATTTCTTACAATCTCACCCAGCTAGGGGCATGAAGGCATGGTAAACTAATAGGCTAAGTGCAGTGCCCGGCAACATTATCTCATCTTGGAGAAATCACAAATTTTGAGGGAGTAAAAGGACAGAGAATATCTTGGATGTCTTGGCTCAATTGATGGAATGCCCTGGGAATGGAAGAATTTCCCAACTGCTTGGGCTGGTCAGCTCAAAGAAAAAGAAAAGACACCTACAATGATTCTAGAAGCTGTAGCAAGCAAAAACTTATGTTTCTGGAATTGCTTTTTTGGTTCTCCAGGAGCCCTAAATGTCATAAATGTTATCAACTGAAGTAATTTATTTGATGATTTCTTGGCTGGCACTCAATATGAAGTAGTTTTCAAAGTTAATAACAGAAGATATAGAAATGGTTACTACTTGGCAGATGGAATCTACCCTCATTTGTCAGCACTTGTAAAAACGATCCCCCATCCTCAAGATGATGCAAGTAAACACTTCTTTAAACTACAAGAAAGTGCAAGAAAAGATATAGAACAGGCATTTGGTGTCTTGCAAAGTACATGGGGAATTATAAAAATGCCTTGTCATCTTTGGGGTCTTGAAGATGTCAAGAATTTAATGACATGCTGTGTAATTCTTCACAACATGATTGTTGAGTCAAAATCAGGAACTGATCCATATCATAACTTTCAAAATTTGGAATGTGAAATAAGCACTAACCATCTAGGTCCCTTACTTGCAAACCTTCCTAGCTTCATCCAACAAAACCAAGATCTTCACAACTCTGCCACAAATTTTCAATTGAGAGAAGATCTTAGAGCTCATAAATGGGATAATAGAGGCAGTTAAAGTAGAATATAGTGAATTAATGCTATATAAATAAGCTATAAAATATAAAAATTGATTACATACTCTGAAAAAAATTATATTAGAAATAAAAATATACATCACGCAATATGGGGGGCAGACTTGCTAGCAAGTCCGCAACCTTGAACCCTAATTCATATCTTTTTGAGCACACATTGAGGAAGTGATGAAACCATCATGAAGAAGTATTGAATTTACTTTGAACACACCTTGAAGCTCATGTGAACACGAATGGGGCTACAAGGGTTGGAAAGGCTGGAGAGAGGGGCGAGGAAGGGTATATGGGGTAGTGAAAAGGTTGGGAAAGAGTTGGAAGGGAAGATTAAGGGTTCCAAGGCATTTTAAATGAAGAAAAGGGTCTGGGAGAGGTTGAGAGGGGTGAAATAGGGATCAAAAGAGGATGGCATACAATGGGGCTGGGAGGATAGCAAAAGGCATGGGGAGGGAAGACAAGCATGTGTTGATAGAATTGAAAGGGATGGAGATTGGTGCAAACAGAGTGTGAAAATAGGAGGATGAACTCTGTTCTTCGGGCAAAGAACAGAGTTCACTTCCATAAAATATTAGCTGAAACATAGTTTTCAATTCTGTAAAAACAGTTGTAAGTAATAGAAAAAGTCACTGATTTTTTTTATATGTAATCTGAAATTTTTTAATAAAATTATTGTATTTAAGAATTGCAATATTGTCAATCAATTTTTATTGATCAACTTAATTTAATAAAGTATTATTTAAATAAGTTGCTTCAAAAAATACTTTGCATTGAGTAGACTCATGGAATGATTTTTTCTGGCTTCCATTCAGTTATCCTCACACTTTCACTATGTTTTCAATATAGATCCATTATTATTTGTGTGATTCTTCAAGTGAAAGTTCAGTATTACTTCAGTCTGAGTTCCATCTGATTTCCATCTGACTTCAAGTTGCGGACTTGCTAGCAAGTCCACCCCCCATATTGCGTGGTGATAGTTAAAAATGAATAGAACAGCTATAACAATCAAAATTTTGAGGGGTGAGTCACTTTATAATCCCAGGGTATAGGGATATTAAGGATGGGTAATTATTGGAACATTGCATCAAAAATATGGTGAAAAGAAAAACTATAATTATGCGCACCAGGTTGTAGTGATATTAATGGGTGAGTTGTAATTGGTACATTGTATCTATTAAACGGTGAGGCATAATTAGTACATTTCATCAAGTATATGAGTTCTGAGGGGAGAAGAACTTGCCATTGAGAGGGAGATTATATATCCTAAAGCTCCCTCTTTGAGGTTGGTTCTCCTCTCAGAGGACACACAAATTTCAAGTAGTTAAGTCAGAAAGAAATTTCAAAATAGCCAATATGCTCCTGAAAAAAAAAGACTCAGATTTAATGAAACTTCTAGAAAAAAGGAAATTAGACAGCTGACCAAAAGACTCACCTGAAAAATAAATAATTAGAATTTTTTTTAATGAAACTCCTGCAAAAAAAGAAAAGGAAGTGATTGAAATATGACTCACCTGAAAGAAAGAATTTGAAGATTAAAATATTCCTGAAAACAAAAAGAAGATACACCAAAATTAACACTGAGGAGAAAAAAAACACAAAAAAGAAGACTCACCTGAAAAAAAGGATTTAGGAATATCCCCTGAAAAAAAATTTAATTGGAATATTAATATTTTCCAGAAAAATTAAGAAGAAGCAATATAGAAACTCACCTGTAAACAGAAATTAAGAAATACACATTTTAGTGAGCTTTAAGAAAAAAAAAATTAATGGAAGAACCAAAAAAAATAAGTTCATGAAAACAAAAAGAAGTGGAAATTTTTTTAGTGAGCCTTCAAAAAAAAGTATATTCCTTAATTTTTGTTTACAGGTGAGTTTTTTTGTTGTTCCTTCTTTTTGTTTTCAGGAACTAATTTTTTTTTCTGAAAGCTCACTAGAAAGAATATTCCTTAATTTCTATTTACAGGTGAGTTTTTTTGTAGTGGCTTCTTTTTGTTTTCAAGAACTAATTTCTTTTTGGTTCATCCATTATTTTTTTTTCTGTAGGCTCACTAAAAAGTATCTTCCTTAATTTCTGTTTACAGGTGAGTTATTTTTGTTGTTACTTCTTTTATTTTCAGGAACTATTTTTTTTTTTGCTCTTCCATTATTTTTTTTGTAGGCTCACTAAAAATTATATTCCTTAATTTATGTTTACATGTGAGTTTTTTTTGTTGTCACTTATTTTTTTTTTTTTTAGGAAAATCTTAATATTCCAATTAATTTTTTTTCTGGGGATATTCCTTAATGCTTTTTTTCAGGTGGTTCTTTTTTTGGGCCCTTGTTTTCTCTTTGATATTAATTTTGGTGTATCTTCTTTTTGGTTTCAGGAAAATCTTAATCTTCAAATTGATTTTCAGGTGAATCTTATTTTCAGAACTTCCTTTACTTTTTTTCAGGAGTTTAATTAAAAAGATATTCTAATTATTTATTTTTCAGGTGAGTCTTTTTGTTAGCTGTCCCATTTCCTTTTTTCTAGGAGTTTCATTAGAGGTGAGTCTTTTTTTCAGCAGCATATTGGATATTCTGAAATTCCTTGCTAGGTCACCTACTTGCAATTTGCATGTCCTCTGAGAGGAGAACCAGCCTCAAAGAGGGAGCTTAATGATATATAAGTTCTCTCTCAAAGGCCAGTTCTTCTCCCCTCAGAGCTCATATACTTGATGCAATGTACCAATTACAACTCACTCTTTAATATCAATAAAACCTGGTGTGCAGAATTAAAATTTTTCTTTTCTCCATATATTTGATTTAATAGGGGGTGTCAGTTCTGGCAAATCTGCACTTAACTTAAGTGCAGATTTCAAAGAAAATCAGCACTTATATTTTTCAAAAAAAAAACTTATTTCAAAAATGGGTGTCAGTTATGACTTCAAATCAGCACTTTTTTCCCAATTTTTTTTTCACAACCACATTTTGGCCACATCATCCCTTCCTTGCCCACCCCATCCCTGTCACATGAGACATGCAGACCTCCATCCCCTTATCAATCCTCAGCACACACTCCTCACTGAGGTTTGAAACATTTTATTGCAACATTTTAACCAGGCATGTTTTTTTCCTTCTTTTGTTATATTTTCAACCTCTTAACCTCTTTTATTGTAACATACCAGTTTCATAATGCCTCCCAGAAAATCAAACACTCAAAAGGCAATTCAAAAAATGCTAAATCACAAATGTCTTCTTTTAATGCAAGCTACTCACCAGAGAAATCAAAGTCTGGAAAGCTAAAAAAGGAAGATTATATAATCATCATTGACTTCTTCAAAATTAAATCAAATTATCATGTGTGTTTTGGATGTGAGAAGTCCACCCAAATTGGATTTCCACCTTCATCAAAGGTTAATTGCTTCTTGTTAATGGAAAATGAAGTAAAAAGAAAACAAAAGGGAGAATAAACATCAATCCTAAGAAAATGAAGGAGAGGTTCAAAAGGTATCAAATCAAATATAAAAAGGGTCACTTTTCTTCCACTTTCACTGGCTTTGGTATTGATGATGATTATTTGGAGATTGTAATCACTACTGTTTTCAAAAAGCTCAATTTCATGTGTCCTTTCTATGAGGAAATGGATAGTCTTTTTGGTTCCCAAGTTGATTTCAAACCTTGGTTTATACATGATACTACTAAGGATATTCCCTCTGGATCTCAACAATCCAATAATACTCCCAACACACCTGAAACTCAAGGACATCAATCCCCTCCAGCTTCTAACCATACTTCACCTGAAGATGATACTAAATATCAAGAAGAACAATTATTTTGGAGTAGATCTGAGTCCTCAGAGCCCCAAAATTTTAATGTATGCTTAATTTCTCTTTTTCTCCAATTCTTTTCTAAATTGCTCATTCTTTTTTTTCTGGTCTCCTCCTACTCAAACTCAAATTTAAAAAAAGAATAATGATTCCAGAAATGAAAATCCTGCTTTACAAGCTACTTAAGATCAACTACCTGAACCCTCTAGCTCAAACTCCAAAATAAAGCATCAAGACTCAACTTAAATGAACTTGAACCATCTTTTAAAATGTGGTAATACTTCAACAAGCTCTTTGGGCTCCCTTGATGATTATTTTGAGAAAATGATATAAGTAAGAATTGTTCACCATATATCTTTTCAATATTATATTTATTTATTTTTTCTATTCAATTTTCTCAGCAAAATCCTCTATTGAAAAAAATAACCTTGACTTTGAGAAGATGAAGTTTGATCATATGCTAATGAACGATCAACAGGCCTTAGATTTGGAGGGAAATTTCTTTTGCTACAATCAAACTTTTAAAAGGCTAAATTTGAGGTGTAGGAGATGGAAAGAGTTTATCTTTGCTTGGAGCAAACAAAAGATCATGAATTTCAAAGAGAAATAGCTATTTGTGAATTAGAAAAACATGAAAGTTTTAAAAATAGAATTCATTACAGAATGTATAAAAAATGGCCAATCTTATGAGGACATTAAAAGGTTACTTGATTTTTTTAATTGATTAATTGTTTGTTTATTTAAATTAATTTTGTTTTATTTCTTTTAGGTGATAATTTCATATATGCTGACTTTTTAAAGGACTTTATTCTAGATGATTCTTTTTTGCAAAAATTTGAAAAACTCATACATTTTTTCTTCTTTACATTCAAATCATTAAATTTACTTTTCTAAATACAGCTAAGTCAACAAAACTCTATATCTGCTTAAAAATTTGGAAATACCCTCCCTTGCATTTTATTGAAGCAAGGGGTGGGTATCACCAAAATTTTTCTAAGTCATCAATTTCACATGTCAGATTTAAAAATTTGGCAATACCCTCCCCTGCTCTTTATTAAATTAAGGAGTGAAAATCATCAAAATTTAATATAATTACATAAATTAAGAAATAAATAAATAAATAAGATATCTCAAATTTACTAGTTTTGAAGTAATGACAATTCCTCAGGCCAAAATGCAGACCTAGTCTAGAAACTAAGTTTGGGACTTTCCACAGGTATTGGATAGATGATCACCATGAATCAAATTAATTTTATCATGATTAAATTTTATATAACACAAGATTGTTGGCTCATTACTTTAGTTTAGTAAATTGAAATATCAGATTTATTTATTAAAAATTTATGAAATAATAATAAATATTTGATGACTTTACTAATCCCCATACTTTTTAGATCTACTTAAATTTTTATTAAATTTATAACTTTTACCTTGTTGATTTGCTGGATTAGTTTTTGACTAATTTAGAAGGAGAATCCAAAATGAATAAAGTCGTGAAAAGATTCCAAACAAGGGGGAGCTTTTGTTTTTTGGTAATTATCCTTAGAAGAGTTCCGAATAGTTTTGATGATTATAGTTCCTAAACTAAAATTGATTATACAGTTGTGATCTGGAAAGTATAACCCATGAAATTTTATTTTAGCTGGGGAAGGAATAGATTGTCCAGTAATAGGATTGATATAAAAGAAAATCCCCAAAGTAAGATAATTGGTGTCATTCTTATTGGTATGAATCTTTTTATGAAAGCCAGAATGAGTAATTATAACATTGGAGAATAATAGATAATCACTGCTAATCTCTTCCCATTCAGAGTCACACAAATTTGGAATCCCAACTCTGGTTGAAGTTCATGATTGGATTCAAAGGCTTTGTTACAAAGTTTTTTAAGTCAAAGAGCAAGAAAATAATTAGAGGAAGGTAAGGAGTCCCTTAATTGAAAATCATTATTTTTTTCCACTTTAGATAAATTTTTAAGTAATAAATAAATGCCTTTAGAATTAAAATGAATGAACAATATTAAGAATGAAACAAAAGAATTATTTGACTTACCATGAGAATAGCCTTTAATAAATCCTAGTCTCCATCCAAAACCAATCATGATACCACCCAAAAAATTCTTATTTTTAATTGATAATTGAACCAAAGCCATTTCATATAGTATAGAGATGAGATCAGATAGTTGATTAAAGGATTCATCTTTTACTCCATCAAATTAATAATTTTCATAAATAATTTGAGGTTTTAAAGTATTACTGATTACTACCTTAACTTCATCCTGTTGTAAATTTTTTAGATATTTGATAACTTCAGGTAACTTTCTGGGATATTTATCTTTTTTATTTAATTTAGTTTTGAAATAATTGATGTTTGATATATGGCCAAATAGAATATCCAAGTGAATTTTTGTTTTTAAATATCTTTTACATTGATAATATTGATCAACATTTTTTATTATCAAAGGTTTTGAAGAAGATTGAAAAGAAGTAGAAATTGAAGAAGATGATAAAGAGGATAAAGATGAAGATAGACATGTAAGGTTGAATCAGAAGAAATAGACATTTTTTTTTCTGAATTTTTTTTTGACAATTGAAATGAAGTAGATTTTGAAGAAGATGATAAATAAGATAAAGATGAAGATAGAGGTGTAAGGCTTGAATCTGAAGAAATAGACATTTTTTTCTGAAAAAAAATTTTACTGGTCAAAAAAACATCAAAAAAGAGTTTAAAAAATAAAAAAAACTCACATAATCTAAAATAATTAACCAATTAAATTTGTTTCAAAAAATTAATAAGAATAATTATTACTTTCCTTGAATTTGACAAAAACTTTTGTATAAATCTGCACAAAAAAAACAGAAATAATTTTTTTTTGTTATTTTGGTGTCCTTAATACTGCCTCCAAACCTGCTCCAAAAAACCCCCCAGAAACCCCCTCAAATTCTGCCTCCAAACCCCTCTAATCCCCCCCAGAATCCCCCCCAGAATCCCCCTCCAAACCCATCTCCAAACCCCCCCAGAACCCCCCTTAACCCTATCTTTAACCAACTCACCCCCCCTATCTTCCTTTGTTAACAAGCAATTGTAAGCAAGAAATTGTTCATTAACTAATTTTTTCACCAACAGTTTGATTAGTTAACAAAGGAAGATAGGGGGGGTTGGTTGGCTAAAGAGAGGGTTAAGAAGGGGGTTATGAAGCAGTTGTAGGGAGATTTTGTGGGGGTTGTAGGGGGGGTTTTAGGGGGATTTTAAGCAGTTTTAGGGGGGTTTGAAGGAGAGATTTGAGGGGGTTTGAAGGGGATATTTGAGGGGGTTTGAGGGGGGGGGGGTTAGAGGCATCCAAGGAGGGGTGGATTGAGGGGGTAAAGAGGGAGGAAAGGGGGGTTAGAGTAAGCCATGGAAGGAGGGAATGAGGAAGCCAAAGAGAAGCAAAAGGGGGATATGTCCATTCCAAGGAGGGATGAAAGTGGGGAAAATGGCCAGTCCAAGGAGGGACCAAGAGTAGGATGAAGAGAAAAAAAAGGTTAATTTTACCTAGAAGATAAAAAAAACCACTTACCAAAAAATCAAAAAAAATATAATTAGCAAACATATAAGTAAAAATGAGAGAAATGACTTACCTGGAGAGATGAGATGAGAAAACAATTGACTTCCAATAATTTGAAGGATGTTTGAGGAGAGGAGGAAAAGGATATGGGGGATGAAAAAAAAGAAGAATGACTGAAAAATTATGTGATAGCTGAAAATATGAAATTTCATGTTGAGGTGGTGAACAAAAACAAAAGAGACAGGGAAAAAGAGACTTTCACTGAAGATTCAAAATAAAAGTCAATATGCAAAAATAAAATTTCAAAACAAGAGAATAATACATGCAATTTGATCATTTGAAGATTATGAAAAAAAGTTTAAAAGGTTTGTGTTGAGAAAAGCTGGAGTATTATTGAAATAACAATGGAGGGTATCCCAGTGGGAAGTAAGATTTGTGAATCAAAAGAAAGTAGTAATAGTAGATAAAAAAGAGATGAATTTCATAATAATATAAGAATAAATTGCTACATATCCAAATGTGCTAGTGTGATTGGAAGAATTTTTTCCCATATGCTAGTGGTTTGAGAGATAGAAGTGTTGGATATAGTGGGAGGTGTTTCAACTTTTTCATCTTCACATAACTCTAGATATTGATCTTTGAGTTCAGAAAGCAGGCTATGAAGTATAGTTCAACACAGAACTTAGTTGATCACTGCCTCCATTTTGGATTTATTTTTAAGAGGACCTCTTAATTCCCTTAAACTGGAAAAATAACCTTTCAAGATGCCAATAGAATGTTCAATACAGACTCTTGACTTTTCGAAATGATTGTTGAACTTGGAATTTTGAATTTATTCAGATTCTGCACCCCAAAAAGCAGGAAGGAAATACTTTCAATTCACATAAGTAGAGTCTTCCAGAAGATACTGATCTTCCTCAAAGAATTTTTCAGGTTCTTTTGAAATTTACATTCTCTGAAAGATGTAGGAATCATGACATGATCCAGGATAGCCAGCAAAGAAAGATATAAATTTTTTATTGATGTCACATATAAGCTGAATGGAAATTGAATATCTATAGAGAATAACTAGTTGCTTGTGTTAGTATGAAGAAAAAGAAAGAATAGAATTAAAAATAAGCTACCTCTTTTTTTGGTCAAAGTAATTGTTTCCACCTTTAGCAGGTTTCTGACTCAAAGAAATAGTAGTACCATCAGCAAAAACAATACATCCTGGGAATCCCTCTGCTTGCATAACCTGAGATGATTCAAGTTTCTTTTCTTTTGTTAGCAAGGTGAGAAGTTTAGATTCCAAGGAGTTGATAGCAGTGATTCATTGCTTTTTATAAGTGTTAACAGAGCCATACTATAAATCAAAGACATTTTCCAAAAATTTCAAGGCAGCTCCATTACCATTAGAACCCAAACAGCATAGTGTCAAGGCCAATTGAATTCAAGGATAACATTGTGGTTTTTGAGAATTATTGTGAAAAATGGGGTGGTCCTGAATAAGCTAAAGCAATTTAAGGTAAAATTCCTGAGAATTCCTGAAAAACTGTCTAAAAATGGGAACAGATAGGCTAAGAAGTGTTTGGATGGTGTACTTGGGGGTATGAAGTAGTTGAGGCTTTCTTGGAAGAAGGTAACTTTTCCTGACCATTTTTGACAAAAAAAATCATCTTCAAGATAAGAATCAGAATCTCAATCAGAGTCAAAGAAGAGTTCAAGATCTATGAAAGTCATTGCTTGATGTAGCTTATCACAATTTGAGAGTGAGGAAGGCATGTGTCAGCCAGGCTACTAGACTTACCCAGTAAAATAATTAATTATTTACTGGGATGAAGCCACACCTTTAATTTCTTATTTTTAATTATATTATATTTACTTAAGTAAATTACTTGTAATAATTTAACTAATTAAAATAAGTAAATTAAGTAAATATTTTAAAAAAATTAATGTCCCCCATATTTTTATTCCCCAATGCCATCCTCATGACAGGTCAAGAGTGAAATAAAAATATATTAATACAAAATTTTAAATTCAAATTATATTATTGTAAAAATGAAATTTACAGAAAAACTTTAAAATAAATCAAATAATTGGTACATACAGAAAATACATTTTATTGACACATTCTTTATAGAACATTCTTAATATTTGCAGTATCTTATTCTGGAATTTTCCTTCTCTCATACCTCTGTATATAGAATTTTAGCTTTGTGCTTTCTCTCCTTTTTTCCTATATAAGGCCTCCCATTTTGGTTGTTTTTGATCATTCCATTCTCACCTTACAAATTTATTATTTTTATATAACACACATCTATTACTACTATTACTACCTTAGTATTTACATCAATGTACTTCTAAGTTTTTAAAGTAATAACAATGATTATCTATTACCTTTTCATTGAGTATTAAACTTATAAGGATAAAATATATGTACCTTTTTGAAATCTTGAGTTTCCCACCTTCCACCGCCGTTGGACTGCTGTTAAATCTTCTAGACCAAAATTAGCCCATTGAAACTTGGGGGCCTTTCCAAATCGTTGTCAATGCACCAATAGCTTTACACCAGCAACCGTGGGACCATACACTACAAGGACCAATAAGGACTGGTGGATGACTAAAACAACAAACGTCATCAGGCATGTGACTTATTTTTTTTCTGCAACTGGGAATCAAACCTTGCTCCAAATCTAAGGTTTATATATTGGCAATTTTCATATATATAATTGTGGTGACTAGACTGGTTACTATCTGTGGGTCTCACTTTGCATATTTCATAGATCATGTATACTTTTTTACTCAGCACTCTGTAGTGGAATTAATTTGCTCACATTACAAGGGGAGGTGCCTGGTAAATAATAATTTTTTTTTCCTAGTTGACCAAGATAGAACCATTTTGTTCTTAGTCCTAGAAGTAATATAAATTAAATTAATTAAATTATATATTTTTTTTAATTATTTCAGTTGACCTTTTGTCCTGATAATTAAAATATTATATTATTGTTTCAGTTGACAAATTGTCCTGGCAGTAAAATAATAGATATATAAAATTAATTGAATTAATTATATTAAATTATTTATATTGAAATTAAGTCCTGGTAATTAAATATTTCAGTTTACCCTTAGTCCTGATAATTATCAACATATATATTAGTAATTAATTGAGAATTATGTTAATTATTCCAGTTGACTCTTTGTCCTGATAGTTAATAAATTATTTTATTATTTCAGTTGATTTTTTGTCCTGATAAACATTATATTTTCATTATTCCAGTTGATTAAAAAATCCTGATAATTGATTATAAACTTGAAATATATATTTTTCTCTTATTTTTCTTTCAAAAAAGTAAAATAATAACTCATTAAATTTTAATATTTCTTTCTCTCAGTTCAGGTTATTTACAACAATGACTGATCAAAGTGCTTCTGCTGCCCATGATGAGGAACTAGACTTAATTGATTATGATGATACTTCTGTAAATTCTCCTTTGAATACAAAAATTGCTCAAATTAATCAATTTCTGGACTAATCAGGATGTAGAGATGCAAGAAGTAGAAGTAAAAGTGGAAAAAACTGCTCTGGATCAAAAGACTTCAGTGAAACCCCCAGAAGAGCTTCCAAGAGTATTCAAGATAAAAAAGATGCCCTTGCAGCAGCAAGTCAGAAACCTCACAACTCACATCAAGGAGTTGAGAGCAGAGAACTTCAAACTAAGATCAAAAGTAGAAATTCTAGAAGAAAAGGTAAGAAATATAGAATGCTTTCTTCAAGATAAGATGAAAACTCCTTCAACAAAAACAAAAGCCCTTCCACAATTGGCTCCTCAACCACAGGAAAAGGTGAAAGTTTCAAAATGGCAATGGGACTGGCTAAACACCCAGTGGGACTCCCTGCAGGCTCAAAAACAGCAAGAACCTCTGGCAGGCCCTTCTAGGCCCCATCAGTTCAACCCAGCCCCTCTTCATCCCTACCAAGGAGGAAGAAGGAAAAAGAACCCTCAATTTCAAATTTTGCCAAAGCCATGGTAAGCCCCTCCATTGAATCTCAAGTGCCTTTTCTTGTAACTAATCCAGTTCCTTCAGGTAATTCTGGAAGAGGTGATGATACCTTGAGACCAGTAGAGGCTGGCTCTAGTAGGCTTATCAATCAATATTCAGATGTAACTAATCCTTTAGTATTGATTTCTACTTCAATGATTAATCCTGATATGGCTGTTATTGATGAAACACTTTATCCTGAATTTTATGAGAATCTGGAAAATTACTCTGTTTCCTTGTTAAGAAATACTCCTGATGCAGCTACCATTAATGATGAATATTTGAGAGATATCATTGCCAAGAAAAATCATATAATGAACAACATGCAATTGACTCAAAAATTTAGTAGTTTATTAACTGAGCAAGGGCACCAATGAGTTAGAAGTGAATTACAGAGAGTTTCTGATGATTTTTATTAGAACAAAGTAACTCATGAGAAGAAAGTTGCTTTGTGGAAAAATATCAAGAATGATTTGTCTAAATTACAAGACACTGTGTCTATCTATTTCAAGGAAGTAGAGGGACATAAGATGAACTTAAAATGACTAAGTGAACATTATTCATCTCTGCAAAATAAGAACCAATTATCTTTTGCAACTATCTATTAGACATTATCCAGTATTCCAAGAGTGAAGACTAGGCTAACAACCATTAAAGAAAAGTTGAATTCATTGTTACATGACCAAAATTATTCTGAAATTTCTTTGAAAGAACCTGTTTCACAGGATACTCCACTTGTACCTGTCCCTAGTTCATCTAAAGTAAAATTAGTGCCAGAAATGCCTGTAGATATTACTGAGTTTCCATCAAAAATTGATGATGTACCTTGTTCATCTACAGAAGGGTTAAACAATGAGATTACTGCTCAATTGGAGAAGTTACAGCTTCTTCTCACTCAGAAACAAGCTTTTAATAAGGAGACTTCTTCAAATCAAAAGAATTGGCCAAAACTTGACCATTTCCCAACATTTGATGGTGATTCTTCTTCTGATTGGCAACAATTTATTTGCAGAATTGATAACCTGAAGAATTCTTACAAACTCCCAGATGAAGAAATTGTGTCTAAATTGATTTCTTTATTTACCAATTTTTCCCTAATGTGGTATTAATCTGTCCTTTTAGATAAAAATGACTACTCATGGGAAGATTGGAAGAAATTAATTAAAGCACAATTTGGTGGTTCCAAGTTTAGGTTAGCTCAACAAAGGCAGTATGAGGAAGCTAGATATAGCTCTTATTCTACTGAAAAACCTATTGAGTTCCTGATGAAAATTTTAAAGATCCTGAGGGCAATGGACCCAAATATGGAGTTTAAATTATGGAAGGACAGGATCCTCTATAAATTGCCTATGTCTCTGAAAGACTTAATAGTTGATAGGACTGAATTCTCAAGAGAACCTTCTTCTTTTATTAATAATTTTAATGAGACCCTTTTAAATAACAAGTATGATTATAGAAGATTCATTCCTAGGAATTCATTGGAGAAAACCTCAAATTACCAACAGAAACCTCCTGAAAAAGTTGGTAAACCTTCATCCCCTTTTGCACCTAAAAAGTATGCAACAAACACTTGCTTTAAATGCAGAAAGCCTTGGAAGAAAGGCCATGTTTGTGACTAGAAAATAAATCTTGTTGAAAAAACAGAGGAAAATGCTGATGACAAAGTTGCCCTGGATGATACTTCAAGTGATTGTGCCAGAAATATTTCATATTAATCTCCCCAGCAAATTTTAATTCTGGAAGAAGATATTCATTATTTGAATAATATTCACATTGGGAATAATGATTTATCTAACAGTAGAAGATGCTGAGATCATAAGAAATATTGAGGACAGCTCAATTATTATTTCCCCTTTCAAGGAACCAGTCTTGATTAATGGAAATAACATTGAGGTTGTTTTAGATTCTGGAGCTGGAGGAAGTGTAGTATCTGAAAAAGCACTTGCTTCAGTGGATCAGGATTATAAATCAAAACTTATGCCTATCATTTCTGAGAATTGGAGAGGTTATGGCCCTGTCTCTCATTGGTAAATACAAAGCTACAGTATTTTTCAAATATAACCATGGCTTTGTAAGAGCTATGTGTGATTTTGTAGTTATGAAAAATGATAACATAAGCAGTTGGTTCATTGTGGGAAATGATATTTTAACCAAATATGGCATAAAATTAGATACCTCAAACCAATGCTTCACAATGGGGTTGAATGGGAAGAGAAAATTTAAGATTGCCTCCCCCAAAAAATTATTAACACCAGGGTTGAACACATTTCATTCTGTAGTTCAATATAAAGGAAGATATAAAAAAGAAATGCCTTCCCTCCTGTCTGAAATTGACACTGCTTCTTTTGGGGAAAAAATTTCTGGTGAATAAAAAGATTCCATCATTTAATTTATAAAATCTTTTCCTATGGCCTTTGCTCATGGGTCACATGAATTAGGATTGGTAAAAAAAGAAATGAAGCTCTCATTGTCTTTCCCATTAACTGATATACCAACTAGTTTAAAGAAGAAGCCTTACCCTGCTTCTCCCACAAAGAGAAAAGATATTGAAGACAATATCTCTACCCTTTTAAAAATGAATATTATTGAAAAGGTAGTTGAAACACCTAAATATTGTGTTATCTTACCTTTCCTTATTTCTTATTAGAAAGATAAAGCCAGGTTATGTGGTGATTATAGAGCATTAAACACTTATACAGTAGATGATATCTATCCTTTACCCAGAATCAGCTCTATACATGCTACCTTACAAGGTGCTAAATATATCAGCTGTTTAGATGGTAATGAAGGATATCATCAGGTACCTGTTGAGAAGAATTCTCAGAATTTTATGATGATTGCTACTCATATGGGTGTTTGTAAGTATATTAGGATGCCATTTGGCCCTAAAAATGCCCCTTCAGTTTTTTAAAAGGTTATGGATAACACATTCCATCAAGAAATAATTGAAGGATGGCTGATGGTTTACATTTATGATATCATCATATTCTCTAAAACATTTGAGGACCATCTTAACCACCTGTGTAGAGTGTTCCATAAGATGGATGAGATAAATATGACAGTTGCCTTAAAAAAATGCAAATTTGGTTTTCATTTGTAGAAAGTGCTTGGTCATATTGTCTTAGGTTTGCAGATATGTGTTGACCAGAAGAAAGTGGCAGCCATACAACAGGCAAAAGCTCCTACTACAGTTAGAGAGCTCCAGAGTTTTTTGGAAATGTGTGGATTCTATAGACAGTATATTAAAAATTATCAGGTCATAGAATTACCCCTTGCCAGATTAACTAGGAAAGATGTTGCTTTTGTCTGGAACAGTGAAAGACAAAGAGCTTTTGACACTATGAAACATTGTTTTATGTCAGCACCAATTCTTGCTTTGCCTGACTTTAATCAACCATTTGTTTTATACACTGATGCCAGTTGTATTGGTCTTGGTGCTGCTCTCCATCAAAAAAAAGTTATGAATGATAAAGTATCAGAAGTAGTAATTTGTTATATTTCAAGAACCTTGAGAAATAGTGAATTGAAATATGGTTCCACTCAACTGGAGTGTTTAGAAGTGGTGTGGACTCTAGAGAGGCTACATTATTATCTGGATGACCAGAAATTTGAACTTGCCACTGACTGCAGTGCAGTTAAATCCCTTTTAAACTTGAAAACACCAAACAGACATATGTTCAGATGGCAGTTGGCTGTTCAAGAATACAGAGGGAGAATGACAATTATTCATAGGGCTGGTATTGTTCACTCAAACGTGGATATGTTATCAAGGTTACCTTTACCATATGATGACTCTAATCCTGCTAATGATCCTGAGGATGAAATTATTCATATACATGGGATATATGTGGTTGATATGGAGGAAGAGCTATTTCAGCTTATTCTGGATGCATATGATAAGGACACTGACTTGAAAAAGTTATGCACCATCTTAAATGATCCAAAGAAGGCTTCAATACAAGCATTAATTAAAACCCTTCCACCAAAGTACCAGAAGGCTTTGGAAAATGGTAAATTTTCAATTGATGAAGGATATATATATTATAGGAGGAAGTTGAGTAATGTTATTTTTATTCCTCCTTCTATGAAAGAGATAATCTTAATAATTTGTCATGATGACATATTTGCTGGACATTTTGATCTTGAGAAAACAATGATCAGAATTAAGAACACTGCTTGGTGGGTTAATATGTCTGAAGACATCAAACTATATGTTGAATCTTGTGATTCTTTCCAGAAATCATAAATATTGGCTGAAAAAAGAGCTGGATCAATGCAAAATATTGAAGCTCCTGATGCACCATGGCAAATAATAAACATGGAATTTGTAACAGGATCACCCATTACTGGGAAAGACAGTTATAACTCTTGTTGGGTTATTGTGGACAGATTCACAAAAATGTGTAAATTTATACCTACTCACAAGGATGTTTCCACTAAAGAATTAGATTTCTTGTGGTGGTCTCATATGTTTAATACTGCCAGTTTTCCAAAGGAAATAATCTCTGACAGAGACCCTAAATTTACCTCTGAATTTTGGATGTCTCTGATGGATGTTTGTGGTTGTGATCTGAAGCTTTCTACTGCCCATCACCCCCAGACTGATGGATTAGCTGAAAGAATGATTCAGACTTTAGAGGACATGATAAGAAAGTATTGTGCCTTTGGCCTTGAGTACAAAGACAATGACAGATTAACTCATGATTGGGTTACCTTACTTCCTGGTTTGGAATTTTCTTATAATATCACTGTTCATTCTGTTACTCAGAGGAATCCATTTGAGCTCTGGCTTTGATATGTTCCAAATAATCCTTCCCAAATTCTCAATAATATGATACCTAAATTGGATTTACATCCTGGTGTAAAATCTTTTCTTCAAACACAACAACTTTGCAGAACTCATGCTCAAAAATGTATTGAAAAATCTTTTGAATATGAGAAGAAGAGGTGGGACAAGTCCCATAAAGAATAAACTTTTAAAAAGGGTGATGAAGTACTGATTTCTACAGTCCGATTCAATTTACAGGGTAATAACAAATTAAAAGACCCATTTGTAGGTCCATTTGTTGTCAGAAGAATGGTTGGTGATAAAGCAGTTGTGGTTATCCTGTAATCTCCATATGACAGGAAACATCCTGTTTTTCCAATATCTCTTCTGAAACCTTACACGCCCAATAGTGATTTATTTCCCAAAAGGAGGGGAAGACCAAAGAAGACCCCTAATGAAATCACTGAGAAAGCAGATATTGATAAGATTCTAAATGAAATAAACTGCTGAGAAAGGTACTGAATACTTACTGAGATTCAAGAATAAATCTTCTGAATATAATACTTGGATACCTGGGAAATAGATATGTAACCTTCCTACTCTACTAAAGAAATATAAAGAGAAAAAATCATAGCATTTTTTTTTGTTTTTTTAGAGTGAGGGAGTGTCAGCCAGGCTACTATACTTAACCAGTAAAATAATTAATTATTTACTGGGATGAAAGCATGCCTTTAATTTCTTATTTTTAATTATATTATATTTACTTAAATAAATTACTTGTAATAATTTAACTAATTAAAATAAGTAAATTAAGTAAATATTTAAAAAATTAATTTCCCCCATATTTTTATTTCCCCAAACTGTCCCCATGAAAGGTCAAGAGTGAAATAAAAATATATTAATACAAAATTTTAAATTCAAGTTATATTATTTTAAAAATGACATTTACAGAAAAACTTTAAAGTAAATCAAATAATTGGTATATACAGGAAATATATTTTATTGACACATTCTTTATAGAAAATTCTTCATATTTGCAATATCTTATTCTAGAATTTTCCTTCTCTCATACTTCTGTATATAGAATTTTAGCTCTGTGGTTGCTCTCCTTTTTGCCTATATAAGGCCTCCCATTTTGGTTGTTTTTGATCATTCCATTCTCACCTTACAAATTTATTATTTTTATATAACACACATCTATTACTACTATTACTACCTTAGTATTTAAATCAACGTAATTCTAAGTTTTTAAAGTAATAATAATGATTATCTTTTACTTTTCATTGAGTATTAAACTTATAAGGATAAAATATATGTACCTTTTTGAAATCTTGAGTTTCCCACTTTCCACTACCATTGGACTGCCGTTGAATCTTCTAGAGAAAAAGTAACCCATTGACAGCATGACTCTTATATGGTATAAAAATGTAAATAATGTACAATTTTTTGATTTATAAAGTACTATGCTGAAGTGTGCTGTGTATGAATGGGATGATGCTGACAAATCAGTGAAATGGGACATTATGGTGAAATCAGCACTTTTGGTTGAGAAAGTGCAGATTTAAGTGAAATAAGTGACTTATTTCATTTTGAAATCCAGAAGTGTTATGGCTAGTGTGTTTTTGAAATCTTCAATTAATTAAGTGCAGATTTGTAATTGTGGATTTTCCAGAACTGACACCCCCTAATGTACCAATAAAAACCCATCCTTAATATCACTCTTCCCTGGCAACATAATTTATATTACATCTCAAATTATTTGTTTAATTTCTTAAATTTCACTTAAAATAATCATTCCATATTTTTTTCCATTGATAATTTTATATCTACTATGAATTTCTATGGTAAAAAGTAGTTATAATTGCAACTAAAATTTAAATAAAAAGAAACATTCAAGTGCTACTGCTGTTCCACCTTTTCTTTAAATCATCCTCAGTGCAAAAGTTGTTTTGCTTTAAGGGTAAAAGTTTCTGATTACCTTGGTTTCTCATCTCTCATTGGCTTCCTTCTTTATCCATTTAAATTCTCTCCCTTTGGATTACAATTTTCTCTTTTGTGAGAAGAATCTACTGTTTGGTAAGTTCTGTTTACTTTATAGAAATATTTTTATACTCAACAAGTGCTGACAGGCTGTTTCTAGAGAATTCCCCAAATTTATCAACTATGTTTTTTCTTTCTTCAGAATGACTGGCTCAACTTATATGGTGTGTTCTTGTGGTTTTTAGACCAGGTGGATGTGTAGAGAAAGAGGATGATGAATTCTTGGGAGTATCAGTCAATGAATCATCAGGAAGGCTAGTTTGAGATGATATGAAGTCTATTGAGGTACTTGTGAGAGTAAAATATTTGTTGGAAAGGTCTTTTGTGGTACTTGGGTGAGTCAAAGCTTTGTTGAAATCCTAACACTACTTTTCTGCATTTTTCAACTTGTCTCAGTCTGACAATCTCTTAAAAACCGTTTTACTTTCACTACGCAATATAGGGGGTGAACTAGCTAGCAAGTCCCCAACCTGAACTCAGACAGAACTCAGATGAAACTCAGACTGAACTCTACTTGAACACCCATCTAAAACTGCTCTGCTGAGTGGTGTTCATCCCTGATTGTATGGTTCCTTTGTCAATAGCTCAATGTGTGTTCAATTTGTGGTGAATTTGAGTCCAAGGTTGCAGACTTGCTAACAAGTACGCCCCCATATTGCGTGGTTTTTGGTCTTGATATATTGAAATTTCTGATCTCATTCAGTCACTTGGTGTGGTTCCAATAGGTGGATTTTGTTCAATAGAGCCATATATTGAACTTAATTGAAGGGTTGATGTGTTGAGGGCTTTCCATCTGTGTGTGAAAAAAATTGTTCAATTTAAATGTAAGTCTTCTCAAAAGCTTAAAATTACCTACACAGGGGAAAAAAAGTATGAAAAAGACTTCAATTTCAGTTTTGGGACTCTATTCCATTCATGGGTGCATTTCTGTGACAAAAGATGGAATGTCACTTTTTGGGCCAAGGTCACGACTCTAGAAGTAACCATTTTAGAGCCCTTGATTCTTTTGTTTTTCTGAATTTAACATCCCCCTTTGTTACTCCTCCTTCTCCTCAATCTTCATGAGTGATTTGTTCTTTTAATTTTTTGCTTTTATCATGGTTTTTTTTAACCCACTTGATTAGATAAATTCTTATTGTGATATAGTACATGCTTTCTGACCTGTTTTTTCCCTATAACTTTCCACTACATGCTATTTGGTTTCTGCCTCACATTCTTCACATTTGTTTTTTAGATCTCTCTCAGTTCACATTTGAGGATTTAAGTAAGTAGCGATTATTATCAGTTTCATAATTTGAAAAAAAAAATGATTTAAGTAAACTCATATCACAGCTCATAAAAATTTACACTAGAAGTATCTCTACAATATAACACTTATTAAAGTCTCATTACACAAAAGAAAGAGATTCATTTTTTCATAATTTAGATTCAATTTTTCAGTAATAACTGATAGGTTGGATATGCTTTTACATAATAATTAATAATAATAATGTTAACAGATTATTCTGGATTTTTATACACAACTATTAAAATTCTGTCAAATGCTCCCTTGGGAATCAGAATGTCACTGATGATTCATATACTTGGATCATTTACACAACTTATATTTCTGGTGGTGTTCTAACTACCTTATTTGAATACATAAGTTAATAGTAATATCAATATTTTAGATTTTTCTATTAGTGTTATTTTTGTATACTGAAGGACAGAACTATTGACCCATGCAATGTGGATTAGGTGTGTTGAGACCAAAGTACAGTTTAAAGCTACTGAAAAAGCTCAGGTATGGTAACTTCAATACATCAATTTGTATGTTATTCTTTTAACACCAATTTATTGAATTCTATTTCAAAATTAAATATAAAATAAAATAAAATACACAATGAGTTGGAGGAGAACGTGGTGGTGGTGGAGCTGAGAGATGAGGGAGGTAGTGGCGGTAGTGGCAAGAGGAAGAGGAGGTGGTGGTAGCCAGAGGAAGATGAGGTGGTGGTGGTGGTGGAGGAGGAGGAGATAGGTGTAAGAGGTGGTGGTGTTAATATTTTCACAGAAAATCTCACTTATTTCCATACAGTATCTCAGGATAATATTGCTTTACGTAATTTCATTACTAACATTGGTGAGCAAAAAACCAAATCAGCTGAAAGAAATTTGAGATAAATTTCTCAGGAAAAACTTGTCACAAAGATAAACAAGATAATGGATAGAAAAGTAAAAGGGGTGAGATGGCACAGAAAGATAAAAGAAAAAAATGAAATAAAGCAATAAGGAATTACAAAAGAAAAAGAAAGGGTAGGAAAGTGATTAACAATTTAAATTTTAAAGATTGGATACTTTTTAAAATAGCTATAAGAGGGGAAAGACCACTGAAAAGACAGATTATTTGTGATAAAGATATGGGGTATAAAAGACAGAGAAGTGGGAATAGTGTAATAAATTATCCAATGGTCACATCCCTTGTCATGTGATGAAATTCACAAAAAGAAAAGAGTATGTGCACAAACATAACTATCTCACTCAGAAAATGTATATAGGAAAAGGGATTGCCATGTAGTTTAGTTAATTTTAAGATAATTAATTATATTCAGTGTATATATATATAGTATTATTTTTGTAAAATATTTTAAATATTTAACTTACCAATTTAAAACATTATCAGTACCAATAGGTACCAATCTTTTAAGAATAATAATAAGAATATACTCAATTACTACCGAGTTCTTACTATTTTATAAAGTCCATACTACCTACTCTCAATTTGTGAACAAAGAATGTCTGACTCAAATAATCACAGCAACAATTGTAGAAATCCTCCTTGCCTTCTTAATGAAAAAAATTATTTTATTTGGTCTACAATTATGGAGGCCAAATTGGGTAAAATTAATTGCCTCAATTATGTATTTAAAAAACCTACAGATAAGCTAGAAGAAAGAAAAAGGAAGGCTTAAAATATGATTTTATAAAGCCTAAATGATGATCATGTAGCAATGATAGCTAGCAAGTTTTTGTAAAAGACAAAGAGTATTGTAGAAAATTGTGCAGATTGTTGAAGGAAAAATATGCTGGAGGGGAGGCTCAAGGAAGAAGAATCACCACGCAATATGGGGGGCGGACTTGTTAGCAAGTCAGCAACCTTGGACTTAAATTCACCGCAGATTGAACACACATTGAGCTATTGACAAAGGAACCATACAATAAGGGATGAACACCACTCAGCAGAACAGTTTTAGGTGGGTCTTCAAGTAGAGCTCAACATGAGTTCAGTATGAGTTCAGTCTGAGTTCCATCTGAGTTTTGTCTGAGTTCAGGTTGGGGACTTTCTAGCAAGTCCACCCCCTATATTGCGTAGTGAATGGCATTTAAAAAATTAATTACTATTAAATTTATCAATGTCTCCCAATATGTTAAAGATATTAGAACCATCAACAGCAAGATAAAACTTACCAGTTTGAAATTTGACAAAAATGTTCTTTCTCTCCAAGTAATGCATAAGCTTCCCAAGGAATACAAGTCCTTTATTTGCATATTTATTCAAGTAGAAGAGGTACTAAAAAGTTTTGAAAAAGATAGAAAGCAATTTTAAGTCAAAAAAACTGAATGTGGCTATAAAAAGTACAGCCACCATCAAGAGAGGCATCAAGTGCTACAATTGTGGGAACATGGGTCATTCTGCCTGTGAATGCAAGAAAAAATGGACCAAATAAAAGTTTTCCCCCTAAAAACCTGTTGGTTGCAGAAAACAAAGAAGAAGAGGGTGAACATAAAAATGCGGCATTTATTGGTAAATGAGTTGTCAAAGAATTCAAAGAGTTTCAAAAAATACAAGTAGCTATTGATTATAAGCAAGAGATTTTTGGGGATAGTGACAAAGAGTATCTGTATGGTACAGGTGATGAAAATGATGCAGATTTCTTTGTTAGTAATCAAGAAATACCTATCTTCAACTGTGTAGGTACTATTAAGACTAATATATGTCTGAATTCTAGTAATGCCTTGTTGCTAGATTCTAGAGCATCAGATCACATGTCCAATTAAAGAGAAGACTTTAGTAGTTTCTAGGAGTGCAAGGGTTCTGTAATTGTTTGTGAGGTGGGGAGGAGTGTGAATATTAAAGGGAAAGGGAAAGTAGAGCTATATTGTCAAGAAAAGAGTAAAATTATGTTCAGAAATGTATACTATGTTCCTGATTTACCCTATTGCTTGATTTCACAAGGGTTATTGTGGAAGATAGGGGCCCAAGTAATTAAGAGTGAGAACAATGAGTTCCATGTGCAAGTGAAAGGCATAAAAGTAATGAGTGGAGGAATGAGAAACAATTTACCTTTCCAACACTTTTAGAGGAAAAATATAAATGCCTAAGTTACCATGGAGGAGCACAAAAGATTGGGGCATAATGGGAACAAAGTTGAATGTGATACCTGAAGGTAAGGAAAGATGACTAGAAGACTGTTTAAAAAGGAGAGAATTAGTACAGAGAACCCTGGGGAAGAATTATCAGTGGACATAATGGGTCCAATAACCCAAGAATCCTTGAGTAGATCAAGATTTTTATTAACAGTAGTGGATGCAGCCTCAAGATACATGTGTGTGAAGTGTCTAAAGTATAAGAGTCAAGCAGAGAAAGAGCTGAAAGGAATAGTGAGTTTATTGAAGAAAAAGAGAAAAATAATGGTAAAAAGAATAATTAGCAATGAGGGAGGAGAGCTTTTAAATAAAAATATGGATAATTGGTTACAGGAACAAGGAATCATACACTTAGTCACACCACCAAAAACTCCTCAAAATAATGGTACCACTAAAAGGATGAACAAGAAAATCATTTTGAAATCCATAATGATGATACTTCAGTATAAAATACCAAATGAATTGTGGGAAGAGGACGTAAAAATGGAATATTATGTTTATAAATAAAAAACCAAATACAACTCATTCAAGATCCTGTGGGTAGAAGGACCCAGAATAAAAAACAGATGGTGGTGGTGAGAGGTTGAGGTGGTGGTTTCAAGAGGAGAAGGAGGTGTAGGTGGTGATGGTGGTGGTGATAAGAGGAGAAGGAGGAGGTGGTGATGGTGGTAATAATGGCAAGAGGTGGAGGTGGTGAGGGTGAAGGTGAAGGTGGTGGCTGTGGTGGCAAGAGGTGGATGAGGTTGTGGTGGTGACAAGAGGAGGATGAGGAGATGGTGGTGGTGGTAATAGCAAGAGGTGGAGGAGGTGGAGGTGGGGGTGAAGGTGAAGGTGGATGTGGTGGTGGTAAGAGGTGGAGGTAGTGGAGGTGGTGTCCAGAGGTGGAGGAGGTTGTGGTGGTGGAAAGAGGAGAAGGAGGTGGTGGTGGTGTGGCAGTCTAAAGTTTAGTAGGGCATGGAATTTTATTATAAAAAGATTCTTGGGAGATTATTATTCAGATTTGAAGAGCCAATCTAATTTTAAAATGGTTATATTTAAAGGAATGAGTATTAAAAGTGGTTTAAAAA
Source organism: Hemileia vastatrix (assembly GCA_030280995.1). NCBI lineage: Eukaryota > Fungi > Basidiomycota > Pucciniomycetes > Pucciniales > Zaghouaniaceae > Hemileia > Hemileia vastatrix. The sequence continues at coordinate 13,384,345 of JASXTE010000002.1, read as the reverse complement.
TGATTATTTTACAAGTCAAGATTAAACTAATAATTTAGGGTCAGGAAATGCAAGTATAGGTCTAAAATTTCATGGAAATTGAATTCAGGATTCTCAAGAGCCTTTGGGATGATTCGTAGAATTTTTACAATTTTTCTACAATTTTTAATTATTTCATAAAGTATTTTTGGTTATTTTTGATTTTTCATAATTTACTTAACTTTGATAATTTTTTTACTAGGTGAGTAGGGCTGCACAGACTAAGAAAATTGGAATGAATTATAAAAGAGAATTAGCTCTATCATCTAGAATTTTTATTAATATTTTAAAGGTTCTAATTGAGTCCAGAAGTCTGTACAAGCTCTGTATGAACTCCAGAATGCTCTTTACAATCTCCATAAAAACTCAGGTGATCTCCCAAAGAGCTCCAGACAAGCTCTGGAATTCTGCGGTTAGGGAAAATAGGGCACATGACATACTATGCATATAAAGCCTGTGAACTTGAAATTAGAGAAAATCAATCCATCAATATAACAGCTTAATTGCCAATCACAACAACATATATTTACAACAATCATTATTATTTTACATAAAAAATTATAAAATTGTAATACCCTTATAAATATAACATTGTTACATAACAATTCATTAATTTCACTCATCATCACATATTTAAACTTATAGGGTACCATTTTAAAAGTCTCATCACCAGGGTTCTAAATATAACAGCTAAATCTTACAAAAAATAAAAGATTCATAAAAATATAATATTCAATCATTTAAATAACTTTTCTAACTACAGCTTCATTGTTGTGTTTCTTGCCCTCATTATAAAGAACACTGTTTCAACATCTCAACACCGTTAATAAAAAATACTTTATTGGTCATTTCATAACAAGTAGAGGTTATAGCTTAGTTAGTTGAGAACTCTTTATTTACTTAATGGGACAGGGTCTTCTTTGGTTTATCCAGCTCCCTTAGATTCTGCTTACAGCAAGGCAACTGTAAGAGTCTTTCTACATTGGTGGCACCCAACATGGGGTTTGAATTCTCTAGTTTAAAGACAATCTTACTTGGTATCTGGACACACTTAGCCTGAAAGAGGCATATTTAACAAACACTTATATTCTTTTAATGGTTTAATCTTATACTTTTGGGATGTCTTCTCCTGCTGGATCTGGTGTTTCTCTTCCTGTAAATGCTTTGGTCAGAATTTTTTCTTGGGATGGGCCTAAGTTTAATGGGGAAGAAGTTAAATGGTTTCTAAATTGTTATGAAGCTGCTGCTGCTGTTGACGGGGCTTCACATTTGGAAATATTGAAGCAGATTAGGTTCTTTATTTTGGATAGAGAGGTGGAAATGGAGATCATTTCTATGGATGGTAATAAAAGATGGGACTGGTTGAAATTTTCAAAGGAGATGGTTGATAGATGGGGAGTCAGGTATACTATGGTGGACTTAACAAGATTTTCAGTGATTGGTAAGCAAAGGGTGGAGTTTCAAATATTGTGGAGTTAAAAAAGTTATGTAGGCAGTTTGATGAAGTGGTGGAATATTTGATTCTGCTGGAGGAAATAGGCCATGAAAATCAGGCTAAGGATTTATTTTGGTCATCATTCAGCAGGGACATCAGAGTGGATGTGTTGAAGGAGCTGTCTAGAAAAAACTTGATGAAGGATTTACCAAATGGAGAACAGAAACTGACTGCCCTAGAGGTCATCAAAGAAATCATTCAGGAGTATTTAAAATTAATGGCCTTGAAAAACTATCAGGAGTCCTGCACTCAATATGTTAGCAAGGTTAGTGAAGTTTTGGCCCAAAATAATGATATATTATGGTCAAGGATCAAGAGGAAAAGAAGGCTCAGTTGGGTCAGCTTGTTGCTAAAGTAGAGGGGGATTTTGATAATAAAATGGTGGATCATTTAGCTGATTTAACTAAGCAGCTCAAAATATTTGTTCAAGAAACTCAGAAGGCCAACAGAGAGCCTGTGGCTTCATCTTATCAGTCAAGAGGTTATGAGAGGAGGAATTATGGGAATAATGGAAATGGAAATGGTGGTAGTAATGGAAATGGTAATGGTAATGGTGGAAATGGTTATAGAGGTGGTTATAGCAAACCTAGAAAGTGCTCCTATTGTAATAGGAGGAGGAACAAAGCAGCAGATTGTTACTTTTTGGACAAGGACTTGCAAGCTGGCAGAGTAAAATTTGGTGGAAAGGTTTATAAGTTCCCTGATGGATCTTTCATCAAACCCAGTGACAGGAAAGTACCTTCAGATTTAGTTAGGAGGAATTTGATAGCTGAAAGGAGAGCCAGATTTGAAGAATTAACTGGTGATGATGAGGATAACACTAAAGGCGGTAAAAAGAATGGTAGTAATGATGGTGTAAAATTTGATAAGGGTAAAGAAAAGGAGGTCAGTAAGGCTACTTTTACAACTTCATTTGGTGGATTAGATTCGGGAATGGTTGCTAGGGTAGATGGAAACTGCATGATTGGTGAATATGATGTTGATGCTTCCAGAAGAGAAGCTGCTACTAAGGCTAAAAGTAGAACTCAAAGCTAACTGAGGGCTAAACCGGGAAAGGCTGAAATAAAAAAGATTTAAAAGAAACCTTACTCTAAGGACAAAATTTATTGGATGCAGGAGGAGATGGCTGATATGGGGCCTCACAGTTTTGGAAATTTTGATTTACATGTTGAGCCTATGTCTGTGGAAGAAGAATCTGATTCTGAGGAGGATGTACCAATAGCGTCTCTTCCCAGACCAAGTTTTGCTGGTCCTACTCCTATGGAAGAGGTAAGGAGAACCAGTGATGGATCTGGATTGGTGAAAGAAGCTGGTGATGGAGCTAAGGTTATTGTAGATGAAGCTGTTATTATGGGGGGTGAAGAAGGCAATGTGGGTCCTCAAGAGGTTCCCAGGGCCAAGGTTATTAAGAAAAAGTTCAATATGGAAGGCCAGTAGTATCTGGTCAAGAAAATGATATGGAGACAGTTTAAGGTAGAGTGAATAAACTCCAGAATCATTTATCTTTAGGGGAATTATTTATGATTAGACTGGCCCTTTCAGAAGAGCAGAAGAAGCATCTGAAAAGGATAAGGGTATCTGTTGGAGAGGTGGAATATATATGTGAAAATGTGGAGAAGTTTGGAGAGGAGGTGGAAACTCATTTTTCTGCTCCTCTAGGGTAAACAATGGTGATGTTGAATGGCAAAGAGGTAAAGGCCCTGGTGGATTCTGAGTCACAAACTAATTTAATTTCTTTAGATCAAGAAACTATAACAGGATTTCCAATTAAAACTAATACTGGTGGTAATTTAAGAGGGATAGGTGGGAATTCTACTGAAAATATGGGTACAGCAGAGCATGTCAAGTTATGTATTGGTGGATCTGTTGGAGGAGTGCACTTTCATGTGGCCAGGGGATCTGTAAAAACAGTTCTTGGTGGGACCTTTTTGATGGAATTTGAAGCTAGTATATGTTATCAGAGTGTTATGGGAACTAGTTTAGAGATTACTGGAGACAATATGAGAAGGCTTCATTTATGTTTAGAACCTCAAAGAGATAATGGCTGAGAAACAAGTCCTGGTCTTAACACTATGTGTAAGTGCTGCAGTTGCACCAAGAAGTGGTAAATTAAAAGGTCATCTTCTGGTGGATTTATTAAAAAAGATAAGTATGAAAACCCTCATTTTTTGGGGTAGAAGGGGCTTATTGCTCTAATGTTTCAATATTTTCTCAAGAAGAGATTCTGGATTGCAATAGGTCAGCTCACTTGGAGATAATTAAAGTGGATTCTCAATTATTTTCTGTTGATATTTAATTGGAATGTCATTATGTGATGTATTTTTCTATATTTTTATTATCTTTATCAAATTATTCTATAAAATTTAAAAACAGTTCAAAAGGAAAGATGGGATTTATTATGTTGGATAAAAATTGGAAAGGGAATTTGGCTAATTATGGTGATATTAGTGATGGAATATTTTATGGCCTCCAGAAAGAGGATAAACTGCAATTTTCATATCAAAACTAACAAGAAAATTTTAGTATAATTAATTCACAAAAAATAATATTTGTGATGATTCTATTTCTTTCCTCCATCAAGAGGTTAAGCTTGAAACTTTATTTACTGTTGATTTTATGGTGGAAAATGAAAGGGAAAAAGGTGTTGGAAAATTATATGATAAATTAGACCAAGGAAAAGGGGGTGGTAATGATAAAAATGAAAATATTGGAAATAAAAATTATGTTTCAACTTACTCTATTTCTGATTCTGGTTTTGAAGCTGAAGAAAATGGTTATGAAAAATTATTTAATAGCAAAACTTTAATGGATCAAGTATCTCAAGTAAAAGTGGACATTGGTGCAGCAAAATATAAAAAGGTAGCAAATAAAATTAGGCCAATTAATGAACCTCTTCCATCTGAATTAAATCCACCTTTGAGAAGAAAAAATTTATCAAGAGATTTATATGACTGTACTTTAATGAAGAAACTGCCTGAATTTTCTGAAACTTCCAGAATCACTTTCAAAAGATTAGAGGTTGTTAATTTTGGACCTGAGGGATGGCTTTAAGGTGAGGAAAAAAGGTTGTTTTTGGATTTAATGATTAAGAGGGAGAAGTCCATTGCATTTCTAGAAGAGGAGAGAGGTGTTTTAAAGAATTCTTATGGGGAGCCCTAAAAGATTCCAGCTGTTTTCCATGAACCATGGCAACAGAAGCCAATTAAAATACCCGCTTCTTTAAAAGAAGATTATATTGAAGTCATTAGAGAAAGATTTTAAACTGGATTATACAAGAAATCATCATCAAGTTATTCAAGTCCAGTATTATTTATTAAAAAACCATAAAATATGCAGGAATACCACCTAGCACAGAGGAGTTTGTAGAAATGTTTTCATGGAGATTGTATTATGGCTTGGGTGATATAATGAGGGGATATGAAAAAAGAGAATAACATCTGGACTCTAGACCTCTCACAACTTTTGAGATGCCACTTGGACAATTACAGCTAACAAGATCACCTCAAGGAGTAACAAACTCAGCTGCCATTTATCAAGCTCAGATGGCTTGGATTCTACAGGATGAAATTCCACAATATGCTGGTATATTTATTGATGATGGTGAAATAAAAGGACCTTCAACTGATTATGGTAATGAGCTATTGAAGGAGAATCCAGTGATACAAAAATTTATCTAAGAATATGCAGTTATTTTAGAGAGGATTTTGTTTAGTATTGAAGACACTGGGTTAACTATTTCATGCTCCAAATTTTCTTGTTGTGTGCCAGCTTTGAAAATCTTAGGTCATGTGGTATGTAGAGAGGGTAGGATTATGTCAAAGAATAAGGCAAATAAAATTCAGTCCTGGCCAAGACCCAAGAATACGACCAAAGTCAGAGGGTTTTTAGGCATGTGTGTTTATGTCCAAATGTTTATCAAGGACTTTTCTTCATTGGCTTCTCCTTTGAGATGGTTGACAGGAAGGATTCTGACTGAAAGTGGGATGAAGAGTGAAAAGAGGCTTTTTTTAGGTTGAAGAAGGTAGTTGGAGAAGATATTATTCTCTACAACTTAGATTATGGGAAAGATGAAAGCCAGATTTATTTAGAAGTGGATTCAAGTCAGATTGCTTCTGGGGAAGTTCTGTCTCAAATGGATAAAGCTGGTTATATAAGACCAGTCAGGTATGAATCTGTGGTTTTTACTGAGGTGGAATCAAGATATTCTCAACCAAAATTGGAACTTTGTGCTGTGGCAAAAATCTTAAAGAAACTTCAAAATATTTTATGGGACAGCACTTCAAATTACAAGTTTATGCTAAATCTTTAATTCAAATGATCAATTCCCCTAGTTTACCAAATGCCCCCATGACTAGATGGGTATCTTTTATTCAACATTTTTCTTTTGATTTAGTTCACAAGCCTGGAAAGACATTTACTATTCCAGATGTATTATCAAGAGGACCACCTACTGAAAAGGATTCTGAATTGGAGGAATTAGATGAAGATATACCTGCAATTAAGGCCAGTAAAAAAGGTCCTGAAGACTTTCCTTACCTCCCCCATGAGGTTAAACTGGCAGGATTAATATCTGTGGATAAAGATGATGATTACCTCCACCATGAGGATACACTGGAAAATAATAAAAATATGATAAATTATGTGCTTGGGGAGTTTGATGATGGTGTAGATAAATTTGGTAAAAAAGAGATTGGAGATTTCGTGTATATGGATGAGGATGGTGAAATAGTGTGAGATAGTAATAATTTGGTGAATGGTGTATATGTTGGAGTTTTAGAAAATTTGGTTAAAGAGAGGTTGGGTGTTAATAAAAATTAGGTAAAAAGGAGGTTGAACAAAGATGAAGATGATGATGCTGAAAAGGGTAAAAAGGGAAAAGAAGACAATGTGGTTGATAAAATGTTGGAAGGTTCAAAGATGGAAAGTTCAAAATCTTTAATGATAAAAAGGCAAAGTCTAAGATTAAAATTATTGGCTCTTTCATGTGCAGGTGACCTAGGAGATAGGGAAGTGCCCATAGATATAATATTAATGGATTTTAAAGATGATCTCTGGGGACAGACAGTTTTTTATTATACAATGGTTAAATACTTTTTAATGCTAGAAAGGCTGGACCAAAGTAATAATGATGAATGGGTGGCTATCAAAAGGAAGTCACCAGCATTTTATCTCTCTGGAAGAAGATTAATGAGGAGGAGGTATCCAAATCCTCAAGTAGTTATTACTCATATGAAAAGGCAAGAATCAGTTATGAAATCACTGCATAAAGATCTTGGGCATAGAGAAGTTGGTGAAACTTATAGATGAATTCCTGATATATTTTGGTGGCCAGGAATGAAGCTGACTGTTAAAAAATGGGTTCAGTCATGTGAAGAATGTCAAAGGAGGAGTTATTTAAGGCCAAAGGAGCCTGGAAATGCAACTGGTGAAAAAACTCTTTTTGGTAGGGTTAGTTTGGATGCTGTTCATATTAAGGAGGTAAGATATAAATATTTGATTGTAGGCAGAGATGATTTATCTGGCTGGGTGGAGGCAGCACCTCTTATTAACTTGAATTCCAGAAATGTGGCAGATTTTTTACTGAAAAATTGGGTATATAGGTATGGAGTGATGAAGTTGGTGAAATTTGATGGAGATCATGAATTTGGGACAGAGTTTAGAGAGTCTATATCAAAAGTTGGATCAAAGTTTATGGTAGCAACCCCATATTATTCTGAAGCTGAAGGAATGATAGAAAGAGGGCATTAAGTTATTAAGGATGATTTAGTTAAAATGTGTGGAGCAAGTGCCAAAAAGTGTAGGCACTATTTACCATTAGTTTTATTTTCTGACAGAATCACTGCCAAAATTACAGCAGGATATACACCATAAAAACTAGTTTTTGGACAGAAAGAAGTTTTACCAGTTGATTTAGAGGCTGAATCATATCTTGGAGTATATTGGGACATGATCAAGACTACTGAAGAATTATTATGTGAAAAAATGGTTCAGTTAGAAAAGAAAGAAGAAACACTAGAAGAGGCATATTTGAAATTGATGAATATTCAGTCAGTTTGATATTGGGATAAGAGGTTGGCTCATAGGTTAAGGAAACCTTTGAAAATGGGAGATATGGTCTTGGTGTATATTAGGAGTTTTGAAAGTCAGTGGGGAAGAATGTTTTCAGATAGGTGGAATGGACCATACAGAGTTAGAGAACAAGTAACAGGTGGTACATATGTATGGGAAGAGTTGGATGGAGTTGTATTGAAGAAGAGGGTAGATGCTGATCAGGTCAAGTGGTTCTATCCTAGGGGCACTAGGTGTGCCAAAGTATAGCTCCAAAATGAGGAGAAACTACCTGCTATTGGTTATGAATATTCTTCTGAAATGAGGATAAACTACTTTACTATTGCTTAGAGAAGATTTACTCCATAAGAGAGTATAAACTAAAGACTTTCATTAAAATTAACAATCATTAAATTTGAATGTCTCAAATTTTATGGTGAAGAATTGTGTTGGAATGTAATTTTTTTTTGGTAGAAGTGTTCACAGGGGAACCTTCTAAGTTTAATATTGGCAAGTTTGGGGGTAATTGATGGTCTGGCTGTTATATACACAATTACCCCACAATTTTTGTTATCATAGTTTTCCTGTTTCAAGTTGAGTCCTGGCTTTTTATTTTTTTATATAAGAAGTCCACTAAGACTTTAAACTGGATCAAAATGACATCAATCAATTATGTTCATTTGAAGACAGATTCAAGGATTTTTTTATGTTTTACTTTTGAGTTTTTTTATGTTAGAATTTTATTTTATTTTCATTTTAAATTTATTAAAAATTAATTTTCTCAGAGATAATAATCACTGGTGGTCTCTAATTATTTTTACAAATTGGAGGGAGCCCACCCAGTGATCATTTATATTTTTTTTTATTATGTCTTTCAAATTTAAAAAAAAATCATTTATGTTTATTTTCAATTTATTTTCTTGTGTATCCCACATCAAGTTGAACTTGGATATGAGTATGATGTCAGGGGTATGGCTCATTTAATGGCTGGGGGAAATCTTTTATATATATTTAATTTTAATATTCAAAATTTCATTAAATTTTTTTAAAAATGATTTTATTTTATTTTTTTAATTTTCTAATTTATGATTATATATTTTCTATTTCAAAATTTTTCTACTTTACAATTTACCATAAATATATATATATATATATGTATATAATAGGGGTTCTCAAACATTACCAAACACACCTAGTGTTTTTCATTTGAAAAACACCACACAAATACACCATGAAACTTGGCTGATTTGCTACTTGGGGTCTCTAAAATGTGGTCAAATATGTCCTAATTTTGTACAGGTTTCTTAACCACAACTCAGCCCACAAGTACCCACATCCTCCCAATCAGCTTCACATCACCTTCCTTCAATCCTCACCCATATACTTCACATCACAACTCCTCTTGTCAGCCAGGCTGTACCAGGAGCCCAGTAAATGTTATGTTAATTTATTGGACCTGAAAGAGGGCGTAAAATATGCATTTTATGTATATAAATTAATATTTTATTGCATAATAAAATTTTATAAGTATCTTATTAAAAATAAGTAAAATAAGTGTTATATTAATTATATTGTTATATAAATTATTTATACATTTAAATTAAGCATCATATATTTTATATTCTATAAATTATGGCGCATTTTTATGTATTTAATAATTATAAATTAATAATTAATTAATTATAAACATATATTATAATTATAAGTGTAAAATTGACTTAGTTTCACGCGCCACGTGACACTCGAGGCAAAAGCAGCTCATTAAATCAATAATATCGAGTCCTAAATCTATACTCCAAGCGCAGAAATCAATTCTCCATAGCAACTGCGATTCCCCTTTGTGTACTTACTATTTAACTGCGCTAGCCTAAACTCTAAATCTAAATTAGTCAATCTCCCAATAGGGTGCCTTAGTCTCATTTTCAATAAGCGACGCACAGTGCTAGGATCAACGTAATAGTACAGTAGTAGTTTTCATTAAAAGTTTTTGTTAATTAATAAAAAGGGGTAAATTGAGCATGGACGGATATTTAGCAAAGAGGGTCTAAGTGTATGTTAGTAATGGTCAATGGTATGGAAATGGTGCGATGAGAGGGAGGTCAATGCAAGGAGGAATAAAGGGATATAAAAGGGTTGGGTATTTGGTTCGATATTCCTTAGAATTAAATTATAAAATGTATTTACATTTAATAGTGGTAAAATATTTAAAGTTAAATCATTGTTATTGTATCTTTCTTTTATTTTCTCAATAAATCATTTCTAAATCCTAAACCTTTGATTATTGAGTTTCCAACCCTTCATGTGATCTTAAGAATTCCTATTACCTTTGAAACTATCTTATAATTCTTCTTGAACATACTTCGAACCTGTAGCTCTTACTTTGAGTGACCTTTGAATCATTTCCTCGAATCATTCCTCTGTGCTTTGAAGAAGTTTCTAAATCCCTCATCTCACTTTCAGGAACATCCTCAACCTTGTGCGTAGGTCGTCCGGTGACAGTATAATTTAATTCTCCGTAGTTCTCATTCTTTGCACTACTACGTCCTTTTAGGTGTTTTTAAAGTTTTAAAATGGCACCTGTTCAACGCACTCCTCCTCCGGGCGCTACTACTAGAGCTCGCGCTAGGGGCAGGCCAACAGCCACAAGGTCTGTTTCCTGCACTCACTCTTTGGAACCACTCGACCTTAGGGAACGGCAACATTCAGTTCAATCTGTAGAAGACATCCCACAAGATTTTGAGGATTCTAGTGATGAAGAAGAAGGAGAGGATACAATGCACGAGGCACCATCAGCCCCAGCCAATCACCCTTCTGGGAAATCCTCAGAACCTGGACCATCTAACTCTCTGGAAGATTTCATGAGACTTTTCATGAAAACCCTTTCAAATCCAACGTCTTCAGAGGGATCTAAGTTCAAAACTCCTTCTATGAAATCTCCTGACAAATTCGACGGAGATCACCCCGACAGATTGCGACCCTTCTTGCAAACCTGCAAGCTACTGTTCCATAATGACCCTCGAACCTTTAATAGCGACCGATCAAAGGTCGTTTACGCTTCTTCATTCCTAGCCGGGAAAGCAGCAAGATGGTTCAAACCTTATCTGCTCATGCTTTCTTTTACAGAAACCCACTTACTTATCAATAATTGCGAAAAATTCGAAGACCAACTTTTTACGTTGTTTGGGGACCCTAATGAAACTGACAACGCAGAAATTGAACTTGATTTTCTTCGCATGAGTGATAATGGTAAAGCCTCTGAATATATCTCGAACTTCAGAGCACTTCAAACTCAAGTAGGTTGGAATGATGCTGCCCTTAAGTATCATTTCAAGAAAGGACTTCCTTCGAGGATTCTGGATCAATTAAATCTTCACGGTCAGAAGATGACTACTTTAAAGGATTTAATGGATCGAACCCTCGAACTTGACGGCGTTTATCAAGGACGACTTCAACATCGTTGATATGCCAACAAATCTCAAGGCCTAAATTTTAAATCGGGACCTTCTTCACACCCACGACCAAATCAATCCTCCTTGACTCAATCCAAACCCAATAAGGGAAAGGATAAACCTCGACCAAAAGGCTCAACCCCAGGCGATATCAGCAAAGTACTGGATCCTAAAGGGGAACTTAAAGAAGCTGAGAGGAAGAGACGAGCAGATAATGGGTTATGTATGTATTGTGGGGGTAAGCACAAGTTGGAAGACTGTGTAAAGTTGAAGGAAAGAGAAGGTACTAGTTCTAAGTCAAAAAACTAGTAGATAGTTTACTTGTGCGCAAAGCAAACTATCTTATCTCTCCCAGTGCACAGAACCTCCATGTCTTAAGGACTGGAGTTGCCTTAAACTGCTTGAGATTCATTCTTTTTAAGGAGGATATCCCCTTCAGTTGTCTTATAGACTCTGGAGCTTCAATTTCTTTTGTTAGTTTATCTTTTGCCGAGAAGCTTCAACTAACATTTACAGATGTCGATCGAACTCCAATCTATTTGGTCGAATCAGAGGAACCCAAATATTGGGTAAGTAAGAAAGTTTTATGGGTTCTCAACTTTCCGAACTTTCCCCCCTTCGAGTGGGAATTATCAGTCTTGGACGCCCCAAGGATGGATGATACCATTCTTGGCCATGACTTTTTAACGCATTGGAATCCCGAAATTGATTGGACTAAGGGATTGATCACCCCACGCTCTAAGTATATTTCTGATTCTTCAATGCAGGTCAATAGGGAGTTAAACAACCCGCCTGACAACGTCCTGCTAGAGGACAAGTCTCTGCCAGATGACTTGCAAGCATCTGATATTTCTCTAAATGAGCAATTGGCTAACCCTTCTAGCTTGATGACTTCACTCGAAGAGGATTTAAATTGCCTCGAAGTAATCGAATTCTGCTCTCTCAATACAGGTATCCCCTCGACAGATTCTCTTAAAGATGAAGAGGACGACCAAATCAACGTTGAAGCCATTAAATCAACTCTACCAGAAATCTATCACGATTTCCTCGATGTTTTCTCAATCCGCAAGGCCGATAAGTTACCACCTCATCGACCCTACGACCATCAAATAGAGTTAATAGGCCCAGTACCTCCGGCAGGTCCCGTCTATTCTTTGTTGAATGACAAATCTCAAGTTCTTCCAGACTACATTGCAGAGAATGTAGCCAAAGGTTTCATCAGAGCCAGTAAATCTCCAACCGGCTCCCCTTTCCTCTTTGTAAAAAAGAAGGACGGTAGTCTTAGGTTGTGTGTTGACTATAGAAAGCTCAACACAGTCACTAAGAAGAATGCATATCCTGTTCCTCCTATGTCATTACTTCTTACCCTTTTCAATGGTGCTAATTTCTTTTCTAAAATTGATCTTAGAGGCGCTTACAATCTGATTCGCATCGCAGAAGGTCATGAACCACTGACTGCAATGCGCACTAGATTTGGTAGTTTTGAATATTTAGTTATGCCTTTTGGATTATGTAACGCACCTTCAACTTTTCAAACTTTTGTTAATGACATCTTTCAAGATGTTGTTGAACAATTTGTAGTCGTCTATTTAGATGATATTTTAATTTTCTCGAAGACACTGGATGAACATATTCATCATGTTTGACAGGTCCTAAATTGTCTTTGAGATCATGGTCTCTACACCAAGCATAATAAATGTGAATTCCACCTCAAATCAATTGATTTTTTGGGTTTTACATTGTCCACTGACGGTTTAGTCATGGATGACAAAAAAGTCCAGAAAATCCTGGAATGGCCTGAGCCCAAAAACATTAAATCGCTCCAAGGATTTTTGGGTTTTGCAAACTTCTATAGAAGATTTATTAAAGATTACTCTAAAACTATTTCCAATCTTACTTCTCTTCTTAGAAAAGACATTCCTTTTGTTTTTACTTCTACAGCACGAAAGGAATTCGAAGCACTAAAAGCGGTGTTCACCACAGCCCCAATTCTTCGACATTTTGATCCTTCTGCTTTGACAATAGTTGAGACAGATGCAAGCGAATATGCTATTGCAGGGGTCATCTCCCAATTAAATCCTGAAACAAAATTGTTTCATCCTGTTGCTTTTGAGTCACGCAAACTCATTGCAGCAGAATTAAATTATGAAATTCATGACAAAGAGCTTTTAGCTATTATCCATTGTCTTAAAAAATGGTGTTCTTTTCTTCTCAGCCTAGATAGTCCTTTTCAAATTTTAACAGATCATAATGCTTTAAAATACTTCATGTCTTCCAAAGTGTTAACCAGGCGTCAAGCCAGGTGGGCTGAATTTTTGTCTGAATTTTCCTTCTCTATTTCCTATCGCCCAGGTAAACACTGCATTGTCCCAGATATCTTGTCACGTCGGGACGACGTTTACCCACAGCGGGGGGACGCATTTGCTGACAAGAACCCAGCAAATGTGCAATCAATCTCCAACAAATCAATGTTAACGACTCATCAACTTAATTCGATGACAATTCAATCTTTTTGAAATCCACTATCCAACATCCTCGAAGCTCAGTCAAAGGACAAATATTGTTAAGGGTTAAAAGACAAAATACTCTTGAAGCAAGGGGCCAAAAGATTTAGTATTGAATCAGGTCTATTAGTCTTCGAAGGTAGAGTAGTCATACCCAACAACAATGAGATAAAATTATGGATTTTCAACAGTCGACATGATTCTCCATTAGCTGGTCATTTTGGGGTTGATAAAACCTACCAGTTAATAGCCAGGGATTTCTTCTGGCCAGGTATGACCAGGGAAATCAAGGCCTATATAAAAGCTTGTTACGAATGTAATAGGAATAAGGCTCCCCATCACCGGAAGCATGGGTTGCTTCAACCACTTCCTATTCCCTCTAAAACTTGGGAATCTTTATCGATGGATTTCATTTCTCAACTTCCTTTTTCTAATGATTTTGATGCTATATTAGTAATAGTAGATAGATTTTCAAAAATGTCTATTTTCATTAAAACCACTACTACTACTACAGCAGAAGATTTGTCAAAATTGTTTCTAGAATATGTATTCTCCAAACACGGCTTACCAAATGATATTATTTCAGATAGAGGCTCATTGTTTGTATCCACATTCTGGACCCAACTGTGTCGACAACTCAATATCACGAGGAACCTCTCCACGGCCTATCACCCTGAAACCGATGGTCAAACAGAAAGAGTTAACCAAATCCTCGAACAATATCTTTGAATGTATGTCAGTTACCAACAAGACGATTGGACCACATGGTTACCATTGGCCGAATTTGCTTATAATAACTCGACTCATTCTTTGACACGACAATCTCCCTTCGAAACCATTTATGGACGACATCCTCGATTCAACTCAATCCATGTAGGAACTAATCATCCTGCGGAACATTATCTTCGAACTATATCACGACTCCAAGAAGAACTTAAAACAAATTTGGAATCAGCGATTCGAAGATACAAGGAACAGGCCGACAAACATCAACAATCTGCTCCTTCCTTTAAACCAGGCAACAAAGTATGGCTCGACGCACGAAACATTCGAACAACACGACCATCAAAGAAACTGGCTGAAAAGCGCTTGGGACCATTCAAAATTGACTCTGAAGTCTCTAAAACTGCATTTTGACTCAAGTTACCTCCTAAATGGCAGGCGATTCACCCTGTTTTCCATGTATCTCTCCTGGAACTGGCTCGAGAAATATACCCGGGCAAGAACCAACCCCCTCTGGAACCGGTCGAAGTAGAAGATCATCTAGAGTGGGAAGTAAGTCGTATCCTTGATTCAAGAATACGCAAGGGGAAACTTCAATACCTTGTGGAATGGGAAGGCTTCCTCAATGACTCAGACAAAACATCCTGGGAACCAGCCATCAATGTTTCTAATGCCCCTGAACTCCTAAAATCTTTTCATTTGAAATATCCTTTAAAACCAAAACCTTAAAATTTCTTTTATTTTAAATTTTCTTTTTCTTTTTCTTTCTTTCTTTTTCTCGTAAAAAAATCTAAAACACCTCTTAAATTTCTTAGCCTTGTTTTCTTTTTTCTCTCTCTTCTTTTTCTTTCTTCTCCTTCTATAAAATTTTTCTCCGAAACCAACTAAAAGTAAAATCAAAATTAAAATTAAATAAAAATAAAACAAAACAAAATAAATAGAATAAACATAAATAATAAAATAAAATAAAATAAATAGAATAAACATAAATAATAAAATAAAATCAAAAACTCTTAAATCTCTCTAAATTTTTTCTTTCTTTTCTTTTTCAATTCTCTAAATACATTCTTTTCTTAAATTTAAAATTCTCTCTAAAATTTTCTTTTCTAAAAATTTATTCTCTTTTTAAAAACTTTCTTTCCTTCGAATCATCAAATCTTGTACGACACGACCATTTCCTCAAACTTAACTTCAACCTCTAAATCTCCCTATAAAAAATTCTTCGAACAAATGATTCTTCTTTTCAAATTCTCTTTAAATTCTAAATTCTGTTTTTTTCTTTTCTTTCTTCTTCCTCTCTTTTCAACTAAAATTTCCTAACAAAATAAAAAATAAAAAAAAAATAAAAAAATCAATCAACAACTTTTTGCAAAAAACAAATTCTTCTTTCATTAAATTCTCAATTCAACAAACTCATCTCAATCACCAACCGTTTTTTTTCTCTCTTCTCTTACATAAATTTTTCTTTAAAAAAAACTTAAAACTTCCTTCAATTAAATAACTTCTTTCTTTCTTATTTAAATTTCTTCTTTCAAATTTTAAAGCTAAATTTTATTTAAAACTTCTTTTTTCTCTCTCTCCCAAATCTTATAAAAATAATAATATTCACTTACAATAAAAAAATAAAATAAAATAAAATAAAACTAAAATATAATTCTAGTTTTCTACTTTTTTACATCTCTCCTTTTCATTTCAAATTTTTCTCTTTTAATTTTTCTCAAACCAATCTTTTCATCTTCTCCAATACTACCCTTATCTCCTTCCTGCATTTCTCAAATACCTCCTCCTCTCCTACCGGAACCACCTCTCCAATCTCCAAGAGTTCCTTGGCCACGTCAAAGGAAGCAGCGTTGATAATTGTATCGACCTCCCCACACAACTCTTCTGCGAACCTTACTCGTCAAACCTGACGAGGTTTCTTCGACCACACCTGGTCCAGCGTGTCTTCAGGTTCTTCGTTTCCACCCGTGACCAGAGGGTTTGCCTCAGTTGGTAAAAGCGGTGCAGGCTCCCCAATCGGGTCTTCAATGGTATTCGATGTCTAAACAAAACTCATCAGTAACCTCATCCTTAAAAAACAACAACGAAAAGCTTACTTCGAAGATAGGGTCAGGTTCTAAGAATAACCTTGGCGCCACCTCTACCTCTACCTCTGCTTCTCTTTCCTCCTCGTCATCTTCAATGACCACCCGTCGTTTCTTGGGTGCCCGCCCTGGAACAGGGACTTCATCTTCATCTTCCTCCACCAATTTGTCGACTTCTTCTTCGACACCCCGCTTCGAACTCGTGGCCTGGGTTACCCAGGTTGTGATCTCGTTGTTGAGCTCCTTATCATTCTCCCCCACCAATTGATCATCTCCAACCGAGACATCCCAAATGTCTTTGACCACCTCTTTTGTTTTAGGGATCACCCAAAACTTGGTCTTGGTAAACCGTTGTTCGATTTCTGCATTCTTCGTCAATGCATCGCACGCCACTCGTTGCCAACGGCAAAACTCGCATTTCTGGCAAGGGCCTCGAGTCGCCGTACTTTCGACACAAAAGTATTCCATACTTTCACAAGCTGTGCAAGCTTGGGAAAACTGTCGCGTAATCATTCCCCCATCCGCTTTAGGGTGTGGAGGCATAGGTGTGGGAGTAGGACAATTCATTACAGGGAAATTAATAAATAAGGAAGAAAATATATATATAGAAGAAGGGAAACTAGTGTGAGAAGATGGCTCAAGCTCAACGGAGCTTGCAATTCTTATACCCGGGCATCTGTCACGCGCCACGTGACACTCGAGGCAAAAGCAGCTCATTAAATCAATAATATCGAGTCCTAAATCTATACTCGAAGCGCAGAAATCAATTCTCCATAGCAACTGCGATTCCCCTTTGTGTACTTACTATTTAACTGCGCTAGCCTAAACTCTAAATCTAAATTAGTCAATCTCCCAATAGGGTGCCTTAGTCTCATTTTCAATAAGCGACGCACAGTGCTAGGATCAACGTAATAGTACAGTAGTAGTTTTCATTAAAAGTTTTTGTTAATTAATAAAAAGGGGTAAATTGAGCATGGACGGATATTTAGCGAAGAGGGTCTAAGTGTATGTTAGTAATGGTCAATGGTATGGGAATGGTGCGATGAGAGGGAGGTCAATGCGAGGAGGAATAAAGGGATATAAAAGGGTTGGGTATTTGGTTCGATATTCCTTAGAATTAAATTATAAAATGTATTTACATTTAATAGTGGTAAAATCTTTAAAGTTAAATCATTGTTATTGTATCTTTCTTTTATTTTCTCAATAAATCATTTCTAAATCCTAAACCTTTGATTTTTGAGTTTCCAACCCTTTGTGAGATCTTAAGAATTCCTATTACCTTTGAAACTATCTTATAATTCTTCTCGAACATACTTCGAACCTGTAGCTCTTACTTTGAGTGACCTTCGAATCATTTCCTCGAATCATTCCTCTGTGCTTCAAAGAAGTTTCTAAATCCCTCATCTCACTTTCAGGAACATCCTCGACCTTGTGCGTAGGCCGTCCGGTGACACTTAGAATGTAATTAAATTAAATAAAACCTTTCATATCTTATTAAACAAAATTATTGGGTGCTTTTTTGACTCATAATTGTGTCATAAAAGTATTTAACAAGTTAAAACACTTTATTAAATAAATTATTAATGTTTTATTCTAAAACTTTGTAATTTTGTTAGAATAGGGGGTATCAAAGTTAGATTTCTTCCATTTCAAAATACCTCTTTTTTCCACCAAATCAACCATGACCATTTTTTAAAATATGACATATTGTGCCCCAAAAACACCTTTTTATTGAGAGTTAATGTCAATTTTGTGGCTTTTTTTTGTGCTGTGAAATGCCTTTTAAATAATTATAAATTTCTAACATTGATACCCCCTAATAAGTACTTGTTTTAACTTAAAATAATTATTACACTAATAAAAGTAGTTAAAATAATTAATTGCTCATGTTTTATACTAAATTAATTAATTACACTATTTTTATGTGTTAAAATAGTTCATTTTTATGTTTCACTTAAAATTGGTTTTTGAATAAAGGGTTATCAGACATGTTTTAAATTAAATTAGTTGTTTTTATGTGTCTCAAACTTATTTAATTACTCCCTAATTTTATTGTACTTGTTTGGGATTAAATTAGTGGATTTTAGGCTCTTACTCATGTGTCTTAGTTAATTGTATCATGGGTTTCCCCTGAAACTTACTCAAGATTGGTTACATATTATTTTTATTTTATCTTACTTTGTATATACATTAATGTGGCGCTTCAGAGGGCCCCTTGCCTATATAAAGGCCTTGGGTAACCCCCTGTAGCCTCATCACTTATCACTTATATTAGACACATTTTAAATACTTACAATACGTTATTTTTATTTTTATTGGCATTAAAATTCTAATATCAATACTCAATGGTAAATCTAAGGTTGCTCTAAGTTTATTAATAATAAGATTTGTTAGCTTCACAGAGAAGACATTACATATTTAATTAAATATTTACAACTAAACCAATCCTCACTGTTGTGTTATTCCTCAATATTTGTCATTGCATTTCTCTTCTTTAATTTAGTTATATTACAATTTCAATTCTTTTTATTATCTTAACACCTTTTGTAATTCCGCCTTAATTTCTTCCTTCTCCTCTTCATTTTCTTCTTCTTCTTCTTCTCCTTCTTCTAGACAAACCACCAAAACTTCTCCTCCAGTCTGTTTCCAAATCAAATTTTTCTCTTTCACACCACCGTAAGTCTATTACATTTAATTCTGTTTTTTTAAAAATTTTCCTGCACAAATTTCTATACTCACAACTTCTTATTTTTATACAAGACATCATAAATATCTAAAATCTTTGTTAGTTTCTCCTTTTCTTCAACATAATTTTCTTTTTTCACTAATTTCTTTGTTTAGTGTTAATTTATCATGCCTGGCTCAAAATCAACTTCTCAAAAATTTACTCAATTAAAACTGTCTGACCTTCAGATTGTAATTAACTGGCTGAAAATTAAATCTAATTTTGATGCCTATTTTGGCTGTGCAACGTCCACTCAAGTTGGTCATCCACCAGCATCAAAAATGAGTGGCTTTAATCAAATGGAAGTGGAGTTGAAATCAAAAAATAAAGTTAAGATGGATTTGACAACAATGAAAATTGGGGAAAGATTCAAAAACTATCAAACAAAATACAAGAAAGAAAAGATGGCTTCTTTTTCAACTGGGTTTGGAGTTACTGAAGATGATGAAAGTATGGAATTACATTTGTTTCTGAAAAACTCAACTCTATGTGTCCTCTTTATTATTAAATAGACAAACACTTTGGACAAAGGCCCAATGTCAACCCCTTGCACATGGATCAAGGCCCAAGAATTTCTGAGTCTCATAAAAATAGTCAAGATTTTACTTTAGATACTTCATTTGACTCTCCAAAATTTGGAGAACCATCTGTGTTTTCTGAAATTGAGCTTGATGATCCCATGGTAGTAAGACAAAACTAATTTTTCTATCATTTTTTCTTTTGTAGTGCTGATTTACTCCCCATGTATAAAAAAGAACCAAGCCTCATCAAATCTATAAATCTTTAAGGACATAGCTGACAATGAAAGATTAGATGATAAAGAATTAAACCCTCCTAGAAGCAGAATCAAGCAAAGAGCTTCTGATAGTTTTGGGACAGCTCAATTAAATTCAAAGGCTGTTTTTTCTGTTTATGGGGAGATTGTAAATAAACACAAAAAAGGTTATATTTTTTACTTTTGTTTTGATTAGAGAGTTTTTCTAAATTTTTTTTTCTTACTCTTAAAAGTTAAACTTTTTTCAGAAAAAGAACAAGCACAAATTGAAATCATGAATTTGGGGTCTCATGAAAAAACTTCAGAACATCAACTTCTTTTTGGGGAAAAGAAGTGGTTTCATTCACAATCAAAGGAAGCAATAATTTTAGAAATTGAGAAAGATTGTTTAGATTTGTAGATGGAGAAGGTTAGGATTTAAAGAGAGGATGATGAAAAATTCAAAAATAATCAATTTCAATTGGAAAACACCAAAATTCAGTAACAGGCTGATGAATTAAAAATGAAGAAACTCGATTCTGAAAAATCAAGAAATCAAGATTTCTTACCTGCCTGTGTTAATACAAATATGTCAAATTCTGATATTAAATAGTTGCTTTCTTTACTTAGTTAAAACTAAGTAAATATTAATACATTTCTTTCTGAATTTCTCCTTTAATATCAACATGAAATTCTTCCAAAAATTTATGTATCTCCTTTCTTAGATTTTTCAACTCTTTAACATTTTCTTGTCTAACTAAACTACTTATATCTAATAATCTAGATCCTACTCTGTCAATCATACTTTCTATTTTTTCATCAATTACATTAAGGAATTTTTCTTTTGTCTTGGATTTATAACTTTTTTTTATTTGTTCCAAAATACTATCATCATCCACAGACTCTTTTCTTTTGCTTTTTTGGAACACCAAATTATTTATAAGTCAAAAAAATTTATTTCAATTTTTTTTTTGGAAATACCCTCCCCTGCTGTTTACCATAGCAGAGGGTGGGGATCACCATTTTTTTCTAAGTCAGAAAAAAATTTAATACAAAAAAAAATGGCAATACCCTCCCCTGTGTTTTATTGAAGTAGGGGAATAGATTGCCAAAATTTAAGCTCATTGCATAAATTAACATGTAAAAAAGTCTTATAAAATAATTAACAAACCTAAATTAATGACAATTCAACTAAAAATGTGAGTGGAAAATGTCTGTGACCAAATACAATGAAATCAAACACAAATTTATACATGAACCTCATGAGAAAAACAAATTTCCTCATGATTACCATTATACAAAAAACAGTCTGATGGCTCATTAATTTAGGTAAGTAGATGATCATATATAACTTGTAAAATTTTAATTTTTGAAATAAAAATAAAAGTTGACAGCCTATATTACACCCCATAATTAATCAATATTGGATAAAACTTACCTAAAAAGCTCTCCTCAAACTACCTGAATAAAAAAGTCCTAAAAAATGTCAAAAAAGAGTCCCAAAAGTACCTAAAAAGCGTTCCAAAAGTTTCAAAAAAATCCCTAAAGTCTCCTAAAAGTGTTCCAAATGTTTCCAAAAAAAAGTGTCCTGAAAGTCCCCTAAATCCTTCCCGAAAATTTCCAGAAAAGAGCCAAAAGGATTCCAGAAAAGAGGCAAGAAGTGCCAAAAAAAGTTCCAAAACAAATTTAAAACACTTCAAAATTCTTTTAAAATGTTTCTGAATGGTTTCCGATGGTTTCTGATCATTTCAAAATTGATTTAGTGAAAAAATAGACCCAAAATAGCCCAAAAACAGCTAAAATTCACTGAGATATGCTTGGAAAATGTTTCTGGAAAGTTTTAACAAAATAAAATACCAAAAACAGGACAAAAAAACCTCAAAGTAAGTTAAATTTTCTCAGAAAATGTTTCCAAATTGTTTCTGAATGATTCCAAAGAAATTTAGCAAAAAAAGGCCAAAAATGCCTAAAAATGACCAAAAAACACCAAAAAGTCAATAAATCAAGAATAAAAGTGATAGAGAACAAGAAAAAAAGGAAAAAACTGGGAGAAAGGGAAATAAGAGCATATAAATCAGTAATCAAAGAAAAAAGATGATAAAAAAAGAAACAAAAAAAAAGAGACAAGAAAAAAGAAATTTCAATTAGCAATTAAATTTTGAAAAATGAGAAAGTGACTTACTTTGAGTGCTGTGAAGTGAGAAGTATCAGATCCAACAATGGATAATGGAAGTTAGAGATGAAGAAAAGATGAAATATCTTAGTGAGACAGAATCTTAGAAATGTTTTGCATTTGCAAATGTTATGCAATTTCAAGTCTGGGAGCTGAACCAAAACAAATGAAACTGAGAAACTGGGGAATGTCATTTGCAAAAAATTTTACACAAAAGACAAAATTGTAAATCAGTGAATCTAGGCCCTCAAAATGAGAAAGGGTGATTGGTAGTATTATGGCATGCATAGAACTGGGTTGAGATGATAAAGTACTGTTAGATTCCATTGGTGGAGGTGGATCAGGAATCTCATCTTCATAAAGCTCATTCCATCCATCTTTTAAGTTAGAAAGAAGATTTTGAAATATGAGACAAGCAGTAATCAAGTATAAAGCAACATTATCTTGAATTATTCAAGTAAACTAAGAGATCCAGGAAAAGTTGTACAAAACATCTGTTGAAAGCTAGCTTCAGAAATGTTGGCAAAAACATCAAGGTGATATTGAGGTTGATGTTGTATAGAAGGTGTTTTAAGAAATAAGTAGTGGTTCTCCAAAATGTTGCACATGAAAGCCAAGTCAAGTTCTGCATCAGAATTGGTATCAGAGTTAACCGTTAGATCAAGAGCTAAAGCTTCAGAAGTGATCTCAAGTTGATGGCGGACTGAAAGTGGCATGTTATGTTAGTGAAAAGTGGTAAAGATTAAGGTTAAGTGTATAATTATGGGATTGATTAAGTTCTGGTAAGTCATATACCTCTCTCATATGAATAAGCCCCTAAGTATTAGGTGAAAAAAATCTATGTGTTGGTGCTTTTGTACTTAGTGCTGACTAATCATGATTATGAAGGGAAGTGTTTTGATGAATTTTTTGACCTAAAAGAAGATGTTTTTTGGGACAAATACACTGTTGAAATACACCTGTTCAGGGCAGATGTATTTCATTTTTTGATGGACCATTTGGTACCTTTTTTGTGGTGTGTTTATGTAGCATATTTGGTAATTTTTGAGACCCCCTAATAACAATAATAATAATAATGAAAAATAATAAATAATAATAAAAATAATAAAATATTAGTATGTTTTTTTAGGATTTTATAAATATAGTTTTTTAGTTTCTTTAAAATTTCTAGAAGGAGCCTGAAGAATTAAAGAAGTTTCTCTTTGGATGAAGACAGCACAGTAAATGTTTCAGGAGAGGCTAAATTAAATCTTTCAATCTCTTCAAATTGACAAAGTTGTTTATGGTCAAGCCAAGTGGCCATTTTAAAGTAAAATTTCAATACTTGCTCTCTTGCAAATACTTCTGCATGGTCTTTTGGAAGATAATCTTTTTAATGGTCCAAGTTAACATTGAAAACAGAATATAATTGTTGAGAGACCTCATTACATTTCACCATAGCTGAAGTGTATTCTGGTTCAGGGATAGAATAAGCAGAAAGAGAATAATGGGATCCAGAAGAATCTAGATAAGGTCATCAATAGAAGTCAAGATATATATTTAAAAAAAAATTAAAATATTAATTGCTTACTAGATTCCACTGTGTCAATCTCAAGATTTAAAGGCAGGCTTGGCAGAACTTTTTCTTCAAGAAGGGAAGAGTAGGGATTTTTAATGTTGTGATATGAAGAAGGTTTTAGGAAATTTAGGATGTATCTGGAAGGAGCAGGGATTGGAGATCCATTATCTTCTGGAATATTTCTTTTCTTATGGCAAATTATTGGAGGACTGGGAGATATGGGTCTTTTTAATGAAGAAGAAGAACAATGAGGGCTGCTAAATTTAGGTTGAGGAGGAATAATCTCTATTATAGGAGGTGGAGAGAAAAGAGAAGGAGAAACATCCAGAACTAATTTAGGTGGATTCAACTTTGCTTTTGGAGCAGTGGGAGTTTTAGCAATTGCAGAAGAGAGTCTGGATTGGAGAGAAGGAGGTGGACCCAAAGACTCAGAGTCAGAAAGAATATTTAAAAAGGCTGATGGTGTGAAAGGAGCAGGAATTTTAGAGGTGTATGATTTGGGAGAAGGAGTAGAAGGCTTCCAATGGGAGGCAAAGCTGGTATCAGGAAGGGGAAATGAGCCATATTTAAGGCCAGAACATTTTCTCTTCTTTTCAAAGCAGTTGAAACAGGCCCTGTTGTATGTGTATCTTTTCTAGTTGTAAGTGTAGGTGCACTCTTGATGGGTAAAGGAACAGTAATCATAGGCTTTTTCACTAGAAGCAGTGAAGTTGGAAAGATTCTACGTAAAAAAATTTGATAATTAGGAGGTAAAGGATAACCTGGATAGGAAAATAAGAAAAGGAGAAAAATATGGTGAAAATGGGCTAAAGGACAGTAGTAGGCAGTTGGAATCGACACAATATTTGGTCCACTATGACCTAAAACTGGAAATGAACTATAGGGATTTGGTCCTCTATGAACTTAAACTGGAAATAAAATCAAAATGTCAATCATTGGTACCCTATGACCTTAAACTGGCAAATTACTTTCACTTTGGTCCACCGAGACTATAAACTGGCAATTGATTAAAAGTTTTGATTTCAAGGATATTAGGAGGAATTTTTAAACAAGTGAAATATTCAATTCAGTCATTTTTAATTTATCACTGGTTCATCAGTACTCAAACTGGTACTCACTCATTTTGACAACTCAGTCATTAATGAAAACAGTGCAGCTAACTTTAGACAATGGAGATGTCATTAAATGGATTTATTTAGGATTAAAGAAAAAGACAGATCTCAAATGTTATTGATGGAGATTGTTAAAAGTTAAAAATAGAGGTGTCAAGAATTTCTGGAAAATTATGATTTATGATAAAATTTAGGAGTGATTTTAAAGGGTTGGAAATTTATTTGAATGTTGTGATGCTGAATCATAGAAGAAGGATAGGATCTGGATTTAGTGGGTCTCTTTGGTGGACTGTTTTAGGTGAATCTTGGAGGACTTTATGGCAAGAATGGAATCATAGTATTTGGCTCAGAGGGAAGCCCAATGGGAATGGAATCAAAATAATTTGGCTTATTAGGGAGGCCTGCTCTCTCATTCTGTGAAAAAAATTGAGACTGGTAGAGTAGAGTCTGAAGGGATTCAAACCTTGCTCTCAGTAGTGGAATCATCATAAGCCAAATATGGTTTATTAAAAGTTTATTTCAAATTATGATGATTATATGACATTTTAAAAAGATTTAAAATCAACCAGACAATAACAGTTATCAGCACCAAATGAATTAAAGAGTTAAAGAATAAAATTTTAAAGAAGAGAAGGCAATCAAAATAAATAATCTCTTTGGAATATTTCAACATCATTATCAAAGCTTTGCGTTAAAATTCTTCTCTTCATTAAATATTCAGTATTATTAGCAGGAGTTTCCTGAAAATAAGTTAAAAATTTACGCTTCATATCATCACAAAAATCAAGAAAGAGATATCTATGAAACTTAGGATAATGATTAAAGTAACCATTCTGAACCTGGCCAAAATTATCTGTATTGTTGATTTCAATAGCTTAGGAGTTGGTAGAGATAGAATTTTAATTTGGAATTAGTAGGAGGATTATAAAATTAAAATAAAAAAACTAAATTTTTGAGCCAGGAAATAATGTTTCAGCAAAACTGAATGGAGAAACTTGCATTAAAGGATTAGGATCTTGAGATGGATGAGGAAGCTCAGGATTGGGATTTTTAGATGAAGAAGCTGTTTTGGCCTTTATATTATGAAAGAAGGTGGGAATTTTTGATAATCTCTTTTTGGGAATTTTTGGATAAGAAAGGGAAGCTGGTCAAGTATAGACATTAGTTCTGGAAGGAATAATTGGACAATTACACTTAATTTTCATAAGCCTGCAAAGATCACAGGCAGTTCTTCCACAAAGACCAGGGTTAGAAATCAGATAAGGAACCTGGTATTTGGCGCAAATTTCACATGGGACAGCACGGTCTTTTTATGGCATATGGATGCTGATATTTATTTAAAAATAAAGTGAAAATATTCAGGACTAGTTAAGGTAGTTAGTTGAAGAGGAAGAAGAGAGGATGAATATGTGTTTGATCAATTATGCAAATTTAAAGAATGGGGAAATTCTTCATTGGAGGGAGGATGTGGCAGTCTAAAGTTTAGTAGGGCACTAAAGATTTTTATAAAAGGATTATTTGCAGATGATTATTGAGATTGGAACAGCCAATATAATTTTAAAATGGTTATATCTAAAGAATAAGTATTAAAAGTGATTTAAAAAGGATAATTTTACAAGTCAAGATTAAACTAATAATTTAGGGTCAGGAAATGCAAGTATAGGTCTAAAATTCATGGAAATTAAAGTCAGGAGTCTCAATAACCTTTTGGAATATTTTTGGAAGTTTTACTATTTTTCTACTATTTTTAATAATTTCATAAAGTATTTTTGGTTATTTTTTATTTCTCATAATTTAATTAACTTTGATAGTTTTTTACTAGGTAAATAGGGCTTCACAGACAACAAAAATTAGAATGGATTATAAAGGAGAAGTAACTCTATCATCTATAACTCTTCTAGATTTTTTATAAGTATTTTAAAGGTTCTAATTGAGTCAGGAAGTCCGAGTGATCTCTGTACAAACTCTGGTGATCTCTGGATGAGCTCTGGAATGCTCCGGTTAGGGAAAATAAGGCACATGAAATATTATGGATATAAAGCCTGTAGACTCAAAATTTGAGAAAATCAATCAATTGATCTAAAAACTTAATAACCAGCCACAACAATGCATATTTACAACAATCATTATTATTTTACATAACAAATTATAAAATGGTAATACCCTTATAAATATAACATTGTTACATAAAAATTTATTAATTACACTCATCATCACATATATAAACTTATAGGTTACCATTTTAAAGGTCTCATCACCAGTGATCTAAATGTAACAGCTAAATCTTACAAAAAATAAAAGCTTCATAAAAATATAATATTCAATAATTTTAATAACTTTTCTAAATACAGCTTCATTGTTGTGTTTCTTACCCTCATTATAAAGAAAACTTATTCAAAATCTCAACACCATTAATAAAAAATAGTTTATTGGTCATTTCATAAAAATTAGAGGTTATAGCTTAGTTAGTTGAGAACTCTTTATTTACTTAAAGGGACAGGGTTTTCTTTGTTTTATCCAGCTCCCTTGGATTCTGCTTACAGCAAGGCAACTGTAAGAGTCTTTCTAAAGTGGTAGTGGAAAGAGGTGGTGGTGGTTTCAAATGGAGGGGGTGGTGGTGGTGTTGTAAAGAGGTGGATGAAGAGAGGGTTGATGGTGGCAAGAGGTGAGGGAGGTTGAGGTGGTGGTAGTGGTAGTGGTGAGAGGTGGTGATGATGGCGGATATGAGAGAGAGGAAATGGAGGTTGGAAGGGAGAGATGAAGGAGGTGGTTAGAATGTATAGGTGACATAGTTTTCATATAAAATGAAGTTAATAGGTGCAACATGCATCATCCAAGCTTCTCACTGATTACCATCAAGAATATCACTTTCTAGAAACCATGCTTAAATGGGTGATGGGGAGTCAAAAGTGGGCCAGTGAGGGAAACCATAATTAAGATTGAAAGAAGGTATGAGATGAAGTAAGAAAGAGAAAATGAGGAGTGTAGGAGATGGTGTGAGAGGTATAGTGAAAAGGAGAGGAAATCAAGATATGAAGATAAAAACTCACCATAGTTGAGAAAAGAGGGAGAAAGCATCGGAAGGAGGGATTCCAACTTCAAAAAACAAAAATTAATGTGAGCATAGCCAGAGTCATTCTCACTTTGTTGAAACAGGGTTACTCCATAAAACAGACCCAGAAGTGTGCCTTGTGACCAAAAACTGAACTCAACATATAGTTTACCCTTTTTCTCCCTGTGCTAATTCTTATCTGTTTATAGTCTCTGTAATTAACCTTGAAATACCTATTAAAATTAATTTCAATTTTTTATAGAATTTCTTGCCAGATCAATGGGTCAAATATTCAGGCTGCTTGCTAATGCTGGTCCAAGATATGGCCGATTGTTCTTCTTCAAGCAGGTCCCAGTTTGAGGACTTCATTTTCTAAGTTTCATTGATCTTAGAGCTAGATAAGAGTTTTTTCATTGTTTTATACTACTAGTGGTTTTAAATATTTTGATTTGGATGGTTAAATGGGTGTGTAGAGTGAGAAATGTGAGAATCAGTAAGACTTTATTGTTACTGAAATGTGAGAGGGGAGAAGATTAAAAAAATATGGGAAAAATGAATTGGTGAAAAACTTGCATGTGTTTAAGTAACTTAGTTTTAGGTTGGTGTGTTTTGTCATAAATATGCACACTTTTCAGAAAAAATTACTGATTTCACTGGTTACAAAAGTGTCACATTTCCATAAAGAATGAATATCATTGCAAATTATTAATAATTTATGTCTAGACAGACCTACACACCACATCATGGTGGATGCTCTAATGATTTTAAATTGTCACTTGGAGAGAAACCTTCCTTGATGCCTCTATCTGGGGAAGATTGTATGGGATAAAAAATCTCTCTTGGAATGCAAACACTAAACAATAATATGATATTCCTAGCAGAGAAGTAATGGTAGAAATGAAACTAAAGTCACCACAAAAAACATCTGGAAGATGATAGCTGGTTCCAATCCATAAATCTATTTGTGACTTAAGAATAACGCAGAAAGGATGCAACACAAGCTAGCATTCTCAGTGCTTAGTGCATGGCCTTATCCAAAATATTATAGCTGAGCTAGAACTGAAACAAATAAAAGATAGGAATTAGTACCTATTATCAGGTGCCCACAATTTTTTCTGCTTAGTGCCAGTATCTGAAGCAAGAATGAAATCTGCAGCCCTAAATTCAAAAGCTGAAATTTACTTTTCTCATTCCATCACATAACTGTAAAAGCAATAAAATTAATTAGATGGGTGAGAGGAATTTTTTTCGAAACACAACATTTTCAATTACCTGTAAATCTATGAGCTATTTGTGACATATTTCCATTTAATAAAACAACAGATACTAATAGTGAAAAAAAAGAAATCAGAACATAAAATTTTTGACTAATTAGGGGGTGTCAGTTCTGGCAAATCTGCACTTAAATTTGACCAAATCTGCACTTAAATAAGTGGGGATTTCCAAAACACACTAGCCCCAATAGTGGTGGATTTCAAAATGAAATAAGTCACTTATTTCACTCAAATTCACACTTTCTTAACCAAAAGTGCTGATTTCACCATAAAGTCCTATTTCACTGATACTTGTCACTCTCATCATCATCTCTATCTTCCTCCCTCTCCTCTCTTCCATCTTCCCAATCCTCTTCTTCATCTTAATCTCATCAATCCTTTCTTATCCTTCCCTCAATTTGTAATTTACCCCCCCTCCCTCTCCCTCTCTCTCTCTTATCTTTAACATGATTTCGTCAAACTTGTCTATCTCTTCTTCATTCTCATTAGCACCCTCTTCTTTGCCTATAATTTTCCTGTCATCTTTGATTGTTAATATTTTTTACAAACTCAATTGCTCCTACATACGAAAAAAGTTCTTAATTTATTAAATTTTCATGCTATTATTTTGCTATATAATTGCCTACATCTTCTTTACCTTCATATCCTCCTCCTCCTCCCCCCCCAAAAAAAAAATAATAATAATAGGGGGTATCAATGTTGACTGATCCGCAATTAATTTAATTGTGGAAAATAATCTGCATACCCCATTTATCTTCTGCAATTATTTTTGCTAATAATTGGGTTATTAGACACTTTACGTGTCAATGTTCACCTCTTATCTGACATTTTATTACTCAATTTGCCATAACCACATGTTGCACAAATTTCTGCCATAACCACATCTTGGACTACTCTCTGGATATGGCTTCTACCTTGCTGCTTACTCACATTCTCGTCCCATCCTGTCCATATTGAGGTAAGGGACGGGTATCACCAAAATATTTACAAGACAAAAAAATTCTATATCTGTTTTAAAAAATTGGCAATACTCTCCCCTGCATTTTATTGAAGCAAGGGATGGATATCACCAAAATTTTTCTAAGTCATCAATTTCACATGTCAGATTTGAAAATTTGGCAATACCCCCCCCCCTGCATTTTATTGAAGTAAGGGGTGGAAGTCATCTAAATTTAATATAATTACATAAATTATTAAATAAATATCTAATATATATCAATTTCCCTAGTTTAAAGTAATGACAATTCCTCAAGCCAAAATGCAGATCAAATCTAGAAACAAAAGTTTGGGACTTTCCACAGGTATAGGAAAGAGGAACCCCATGAAACAAATTAATGTTATCATGATTACCTTTTGTACAACACATGGTCGTTGGCTCATCACTTAAATTGAGAAAATTGATATATATAAAATATTTATAAAAAATTTATGAAAAAATATAAAATTTTTGATGACAACTCTAATCCCCATACTTTTTGGATCTAGATAAAGTTTTTTTAAATCGATTAACTTTACCTTCTTTCATTACATTATTGATTCTTTGAATCAACTTATGACTGATTTGAAATGAGCAACCAAAATGTGTTAAATCTTGACAGGATTCCAAACCAGGAGGAGCTTTGGTTGTTTGATGATTATCCTTAGAAGAATTCCAAATAGTTTTGATGATACCATTTCCCAAACCAAAATCAATGATGCACCGGTGGTCTGGAAAATATAAACCATGTTCTTTGATTTTAGCTGGAGATGGTATTGGTTGGCCAGTTATCGGATTGATATATGAGAATATACCAAAAGTAAGAAAATTGGCATCATTCCTATCAATATGAATCCGATTGTGGAATCCTCTGTAAAAGAAAAATCAGAACAAATAAAATTAAAAAAAATTAATTCAGTAAAATGTAAAATTATTTGTAAGAAATATTAAAAATTAATATCTAAACCTTTTTTGTTTTGTAATTTACAGGGAAAGACCTTAACAGAATGTAAAAGTTTTTTTTTTTCTAAAAATCTGCCAAAAAAAAAAAAGTTACATTTTAGTATGTGTTTTTGAAAAATAGGTAACCCCTCTTTAACTCTCATTACAGTTCCCTTTCCCCCCTTTCTTTCTCTGAAATCACCTCTAAATTCCCTCCCTCCTTGCCTCAAAACCATCCTCAAATCCCCTCCTTGCCTGTCTCAAAATCCCCATGAAACCCCCCCCCAAACTCCCCCCCTTTTACCCCTCTTTACATTTCCAAAACCCCCCTCCTTTCCCCCCCTCTTTAGCCGCTTCAACCCCCCCTTAAACCATCACTAAGTCCTCCTCCTCCTTAACAAACGATCGCTAGAAATTGATTGTTAAGTAATTGAATTGGTAGCGATTTGTTTACTTAACAAATGATCACTAATGATTGTTTGTTAAGAAGGAGGGGGGGGTAGAGGTGGCTAAAGGGAAGTGGAAGGGGGGAAGGGGTAATTTGAGGCGGTTAAAGAGAGGAGAAGGGGGGAGTGTTGAGGCACCTAAAGAGAGGGGAAGGGGGGTGATGAGGTGGCTAAAGAGAGGGGAATGGGGGGTCTTGAGGCACCTAAAAAGGGGGGAAAGGGGGGATTTGGGACAGCCAAGGAGGGTGAAAGGCAGGTAAAGAGAGAGGAAAAGGGGTGAAATGAGGCTGCTAAAGAGGGTGAAGGAGAGAAAAAAAAAGAAAAAAAAGAGAAAAAAGAGAGAAAAAAAAGTTAGTCTAACCTTGAAAATAAAAAAAAGGACTTACAAAAAAAAAAAATGCAAAAAAAAAACCAAAAAACAAAAAAATGCAAAATAAAAAAATTCATGATTAGCAAATAAAAAACAAGAAAAAAGAAAAAAAAGACTTACCTGGTGAGATGAGTTGAGAAAAAAAAAGTAATGAAAATATTTGAGTGATGTTTGAGGAGAGGATGAAAAGGATATGAGTGATGAAAGAAAAAAAATCACTGGCAAAATATGTGATTTCAGAAGAAAATATGCGATTTCATGTTGAGCTGGTGAAAGAAAACCAATGAGCCATCCAAAAAAAAGATTTTCACCATAAATTCCAAAAAAAATGAATATGCAACAAACCAAAATACCAACCCAAGTGAATGAAGTACACAAAGAGGACATTTGGAGAGTAAAAAATGGTATGGGAAAGAAAGGGATGATGTGGCCAACATGTGGTTTTGAAAAAAAAATCACAAAAAAAGTGCTGATTTGAGGTCAGAACTGACATCCATTTTTGAAATAAGTGACTTTTTTGCAAAATTTAAGTGCTGATTTGGTTTGAAATCCGCACTTAAGTTAAGTGCGGATTTGCCAGAACTGACACCCCCTATTAAGAATATTATAGCCCAGTCACAAAATTTTGCAGAATTTTTGAGGAAAAAATCAATGTTTCATTCACAAAAATGATTAACCTATTCAAATGAAGTATAAACAACCTATTGCCCATTGTTTTGAGTTGAAAAATAATTTTTTGAAAGTGAAGCTTTGATTTTTTGTAAAAAATTTCACAAGTTTTTGTGATTTGCTTATATGTTTCATAACTAACTTTAGAGTTGGTAATCATTGATTAGAAATGGGTCACACAAGCTAAGTCTTCATGCAAAGAAGTTTTCTGTGCACTGTTCAATTGTGGAGGAGTGTATATCAGTTAGTGTATTTGTGTAATGATGTCTTTCCTTCTTGTAAATATATCCAAATATGTTGAAAAATCTCTTAAATAATCTTAAGAAGTGTCAAATTTGGGAAATCAGCACTTAAATAGGATGCTTCTTTAAGTACTAATAACCCTTTACTCCTCAAGTCACATAGAATCTACAAATAAAAAGACACACATTCTTCCAGCAATATAAATCAGGAATAAATGATAAAATAACCAAGAATTAAAATCTTACATGATCAAGTTTACACAATAATGGCAGTAATTAATGGAAGAGGACTAGCCAATAAAAACAAAGGAAGGTGTAGAGATGATTTTGAAAAAGCAAAAAATACAACTGAAAAAAAAAAAAAAAAAAAAAGAGAGAGTGATGGTTCTTCTTGTCTGGGAGAGGTAGGAATAGAAAAATATCTCACTTAGTTTTTGGCACAAACATAACCCATTTTTATTTATTCATTATTGGCTCTCCCAGAAAAAAAAAGTCTTGCTGGGAGAGGAGGGAGGTGAAAAATATGTGGCTTCATAATAATTATAAAACACTACAAATAGTAATCATGAATATAATTGTTTTTGATGGGCCATCCTGATGTGAAGATTTGAAAATTGAAAGTCATTATAAAATTCTCTTATTTCTTCAAAGAAGTATAATTGGATTAAATTTTAAGTGCTTAGAATACAAGGGGAGAAATGGTGAACTATATTTCTAGCTTAGTTTTGTGATCCTGCTCCATTCCTAGGTGCATTTTTGTGACAAACCATTGAATTTCACTTTTGAGCCTACCTTATTTTTTGCCTTTAAAAGAGAATTAAGGTGGTTTGATGAAGGAAGGCTTATAATAGAAGAGAAGAGGAGGTGAAAGAGATGTAAGGGAGGCTAAAAAGTGTAAAAAGTGGGTGAAGAGGATGGTGGTGAAAAAAAACAGTGAAACACTAGCAAAAGAAAGTAATATAATTTTCAGATTAATCCATAAGCATGAGAGGACATGAGACAAGGAGATTCCAATTTGAGAAAAGCAAAAAATAAGATGGGGTCAAACAGGGCCACTCTACAAATTAAACCCAGAATCATGCCCTGCAACCAAAAACTAACTAGACATTTATTCCAGGGATTTTTCCTCCTGTGGAGCTATAAATATATATAATAGGGGGTCTCATTTCTGGAAAATATGCACTTAACTTAAGTTCAGATTTCAAATCTAATTAGCACTCACAAACCAGCACTTAAATTTTGAAATAAAGTCACTTATTTCAAAAATGGGTGTCAGTTCTGACCTCAAATCAACACTTTTTGCACAATTATTCTTCACAAACACATGTTGGCCACATCATTCCTGAAACATGTCACACACAGAAAAACCTCTCTATGCAAATATCTGTGGAACACACCCCTCACTGAAATTTTCAACATTTAATTTTTACATTTTTGAATTTTTCTTAGTCAACATATCTGACTCAAATTTTTATAGTTCTAATCACAGTAAGCTCCTTACTTTTCATTTCTTGATTAATCAACTTTTCAAACCTGAAGTTTTTATCCTTCCCTGAATCATGTGGTTGCTGAGATATTTACCATATAATTTGAGCATTCTTTCTTGCACTATTCATAGTGCATTCTTTATGTATTTCACTTGCTCCATATTCAAATCACAAAAATTCCAACTTCACTATTTCTCACTATATTTTTTTCTACCTTTCCATCAAGGTAAGTTTCACATCCTTTTTTTCATGACTATCTTATATCTCTTTCTTTCTATCATGATTGCATACTCCAATCTATATAGGACACTTCTCTGGATTATGGTGGACTGATTGAAGCCCTGTAGTTGTCATTTTCACTATCACTACTCAAATTTATATGCAACTTTGAAATAAATAAATGGTTTTAGGGTTATATTTATTCAAATTTCATGTCCTTTAAACAGATGAATTTTCTGAAGTCTATCTTTCATTTCCTAGAAACAGTTTTGAATTTGGTTCAGTGGTTGCTGAGATATTGATCTTTAAAGTGGAGTTTTTTTTGCACTATTTTTCATTTTTTTACTTTGATATTATATAATTAGAGAATAGTGCTTTTTAAAATTCTTATCTGATGATTTTCTAGGTTTTTAGATTTCATGCAAATACCTGAACATTAGATTTGGATTAGTATTTGATTCTTCTACACTTTTTTTTCCACAACACCTAAATCAATCTTTTGTCAATTTTTTTCAACTAGGTCTCACTTTCTATCATGAATGCATACTCCAATATATATAGGATACTTCTCTGGATAATTGTGAACCTATTGAGCCCCTGTTGTTGTCATTTTTAATATCGCTTCTTATATTTTTATTCAATTTTGAAAAAAAAATTAGAATTAGGGTTAGCTTTATTTAAATCTCATGTCCTTTTATCTGAAGATTCTCTTGAAGCCTAATTTTTTTTCCCACAAAATTTTTTTGAATTTGGTTTAGTGGTTTCTGATATAGTGAAATTTAATGTTGAGTCTTTTTTTGCACTATTTTACTTTTTTTTACTTTGATATTACATACTTAACAAATAAAAATTTTGAAATGCTTATATCATGATAATGTTCATATTAGTAAAATTAATATTGAATTTCTAAAGAAAATCACAAGTTTAATGATTTCATTTGCACTCTTAAGAAATTTTTTTGATTTATTTTGGTACACTTTTTCTGTCTTTTTGGCTTGTATTATTTGAGGCTTATCAATGTTAAATCATGCAAAAATAAGTGAGTATTCTATTTTTATAACTATGACATGTAAAGTATGGAGTCAAAGAATTTTTTTATTTTTCTCTTTTATTGTCATAATTTAGCATATACAAGTCATGTATCTACTTTACTTACTTGAGGTTTTAGACTGTCAAGCCATGCTGCTGTGGGATCATGTCTACATTAATTTGTGGCATGTTTTCTTGAATTTATTTATGATTCACATTTATTCTCTTGAATTATATACTCTATCTTTTTGTCTTTCTCTTAATGACTTGTCTATTGTTTATTTATGAATTTTAATTGAAATTTTACAATCTGGACCCCCTACTAGGATAAATTTCAGGGGGAGTTATTGCCATTTTTTCAAATTGAGAATTTAAAAAAAAGTTAGAAAAAAAGCAATTATTTGTATGTTAGAATTATGAATTTGAAAGGAATATAAATCTTACATAAGACATATAGAACTTTACATGCTTAAACAGATGCATTTTAGATTAAAAAAATGAATTCAACAATGTACCAGATATTTATGGTACCTAATTACATTTTTTTTAAAAAAAGACCAAGTAATGAACTATTTGTGTACATATAATATATCTGGTGAGCAAAAGCAATGGCACTCTTTAAAAAAGAAAAAAAAATGCAAATTTCATTTTATCAAGG
Source organism: Hemileia vastatrix (assembly GCA_030280995.1). Taxonomy (NCBI): domain Eukaryota; kingdom Fungi; phylum Basidiomycota; class Pucciniomycetes; order Pucciniales; family Zaghouaniaceae; genus Hemileia; species Hemileia vastatrix. The sequence goes on along the minus strand of JASXTE010000002.1, from coordinate 13,348,338 downwards.
TGATTGTTTCCACCTTGAGCAGGACTCTGACTCAGTGGAATAGTTGTACCATCAACAAAACCAATAAATCTCATATAACCCTTTACTTGAATAACATGAGATTATTCAAGTCTATCTTTTGTGGTAGGCCAAGAAATTAATTGGGAACATAAGGAAAGAATAGCAGTGATTCTTCATTTGATATAGCTACTAATTGAACCATAACCTAAAGCAAAGATATTTTCCAGACTTTTCAAGGCAGCTCAATTACCATTGGAGCCAAAATGAAATAGTGTGATAGCCAATTGAATTGAAAGATCATGTTTTTGTTTTTGAGAATTGTTGTGAAACACAGGCTGATCCTGAATAAGCTCAACTAATTTAAGGAAACATTCCAGTAAAGTCCTCAATAGCTGTCTAAAACTAGGAAAAGATAGGTTAAGAAGTACCTGGATGGCGTACTTGGAGGTATGAAGTACTTGAGGCTTTCTGTGAAGAAGGTAATATTTCCTGGCCAAAGATTTAAAAAAATTAAAATATTTAAGATCACAATCAGAATCAGAATCCAAGAGGAGATCAAGAGCTATAAAACTTATTTCTTGATGTAGTTTATCATTATTTGAGAGTGAGGAAGACATGACTCTTATATGGCATAAAAATGTAAATGATGTACAACGTTTTGAGTTATAAAGGGTTATGCCTCAGAGTGCTTCTTATTAATGGGATGATGCTTAAAAATAGATGAAATCAGCACTTTTGGTTGAGAAATTAAATATTTGAGTGAAATAAGTGACTTATTTCACTTTTGAGGTCCACCAGTCTTGGGGCTAGTGTGTTTCAGAAATCTGCCTTTAGATAAGTCCAGATTTTCCAGAACTTACACCCCCTATTAGGAGGTATCAATGTAATTGCTTCTGCCACTAGGGATCTTCCCTTTTTTTCCCATATTCTTTTAACATCATCATTGCAAATATAGTGTGTGTCACTTCCCTATCTGATAAAAATAACATACTCAAAAATACACATCATAGTATTACCAACAACTACTACCGTACAGCTCAACAGAATGAATAACAAATTTAAAAGAATTAATAAGATTATATAAAAGAAGGCAAAGATAATTAGATGGAATTAAAAATTAAAAATTACATACTATGAAACAGAATAAAGATTGATAATAAGAAAAGAAATGCTGGACAAAATAAAAATAAAACTCAACACCATATCTTTATATTTAAAATTTATAAAAGAGGTTTTAAGAGAAAAGTGCCTGATGTTGGAAAAGTAAAAGTTAAAAAGATAAATGGAAATACTCAGGCATGAGAATGTGAAATTAGAAAAGTGTTCTGTACTCTTTTAAAATGTCGTAAAAGGAATGCTTTTAAGTATCATGCAGACTTTAGTGAAAATAGGTATAAATAAGATGGAGCTGTTGAGATTAAGAGTTAATTAAAAAAATTATACATTTTTTGTTTATAAATTTTATATTTGTAATCAAGATAATCAATTTAACAGTATTTCAATAGATCTAAACTTATTAATTGTGGAAGATTCTTATTCACTAGCTGGATAAGAAAATTGAAATAACCCACTAATTTCATTCAAATATTGCAAATTTCAGTTATAATGGCATTAGAATGTTTATATTTTTACCAAATACATGTCCTATATGTAAGCAATAGCTATTGGATATATCAATAAATCATATACATAGTTTCAGAGAAGTTAGAGCATGAGAAAAAGGTCAAATCATATTTGTGAGAAGGTGGAGAAAAAAAAGTGATGAGGAAAATGTTAAGTAGTAATATGAGCAAAAGCTAAAATTTCAGAACTATATTTTGCATCTTACACCTTATTCCACTATATTTAGAGCTTGGAAATGCTCATTTTTAATAAAAATATTTAATTATGGTAAAATATCTGATAAAGTCATTCATTGGGATTTCTTTAATTGGATTTGATCAAAAGAAGTCTAATTTTTGCCTATTGAAATTAAATCTCTGTCATATTCTAGAGCTGATCATGTTTGTTTAATATATTGTTTAGTTTGAACTTGTTTTCATAAAGCTGAACCTTAAATAAAACTTTCATGAATCACTTTGAAATGTTCTAAAAACCTTTGATAATGGGTGAAATGTAAATGTCTTCCATCAGCCAGATATTTTGTGTGAAAAAAATATAAGCTAAAAAAATGAAATATGGATAGATGGAAAATTTATATTAGTAAGAAAGAACTCTTCTAGGAATAATAATTTTGCCTAATAATCTTTTTTAAAGAGCGAAAAATTCTGAAAATATATTCCAAAGCTTTGATTTATTCTTACTCTTTTCCTATTAGGTTGATGATGAAAGACAGATGAAGGTATAAAGTCTATTTTGAGATTTTGGTACAGTGATTTCATAAAATGTGATGATATGGTTTTTAGAAACAATCCAAATTCATGAAGGCATTTATAAAACTATACTATCTAGTTGAGTAATTTTAAATTCCAATCAGCTCTCTTTTAGTTTTCCCTTGAATTCAATTAAGGCACTGCCCAACAGCAGTTGAAAATAAAAAAACAAATAATTACAAGGAATGCTAAAAATAAGAAAAGTCTTATAATTGCTTCTTTTATTTTATTTTTGGAAGTGACTAGATACTTTCTGAGTCCTCAAGTTCATATTTTTATTATTATTAAATTATTATCATTCTTCTATAGTAAGTAAAACAATTTCCAGTTCTTTTCCAATAAGCCTCTAATAAGGGGTCTCAAAACATCCCAAATATTCCTAGCAAGTTTATATTGATAAAACCACACAAATATCCAATGGAACATAGCTTATTTTGAACTTAGGGTCTCAAACATGGGCTCAAATGCACCCTACTTTTGTACAATTTCTAAACCACAATTAAGCCCATAAATAGCCACATCCTCTCAATCAACTGTACATCACAACCCTTCCACTCTAACCCATATAACCCATGTACTTCATGCTTTATTTCCTCTCTCCCAGTGCTTTTCTAAATTAAATTTTTCTCCTTCACATGACAGAGAGTCTATTACTTTTTATTTCTTTTTTATAAAGTTTCTATGTTCACAACTTCTTTTTATCTAAGGCTTCACAATTATCAAAAAAAAAAATTAGTTTTTCCTTTTCTTCAACAGCATTTTATTTTTCCACTAAATTATTTTTTAGTGTTAATTTAGTATTCTTCGCCCAAAATCTACTTCTCAAAAGGTTACTCAATTGAAACAATCTGATCTTCAGATTTTAGTTAACTGTCTGAGAATAAATATCATTTTGAAGCCTATTTTGACTGTGAAAATTCTACTCAATTTTGTTGTCAACCTGCCTCAAAATTAAGTGTCTTTAATAAAATGGCAGTGGAGTTGAAATCAAAATCTAGAGGGAAGATAGATTTGACAACAAGAAAAATGAGAGAAAGATTCAAATATTATCAAGAAAAATATAAGAAGGTAAAGATGCCCTCTTCATAAACTAGATTTGAGGTTACCAAAGATTCTGAGAAACATGGAATCACATCTGTTTCTGAAAAAACTCAACTCTATGTGTCCTCTTTATTATTAATTTGATGAACTATTTGAAAAATAACTCAATTTCAACCCTTTTCACATGAATCAAGGTCCAAAAACTTCTGAGTCTCATCCAAATAATCAAGAATTTCATTTAGATCCTTCACTTGACACTCCCTAATAAGAAGAGGGAGCTGACTATTCTGAAATTGAGGTATATGAGACCATGTTAGTAAGATAAGATGACTTTTTTATAATTTTCTCTTTTGTATTGCTAATTAACTTTCCATATATCAACCAGACCCAAGGCTAATCAAATTTCAACATTTATAGGGAATTTACTGATGATGAAAGGTTAGAAGATAAAGAAACTTCCTCTCCTAGAAAAAGACTCAAGCAAATAGCTTCTGCTATTTTTGGGAAAAATCAATCTACATCAAAGGCTGTTTTTTCTGCTTATGGTGAGATTTTTAATAAATGTGGATAAAATTTTACTTTTTTGTATTTACTTAGGAATTTTTTTAAATTTTTTTTCTCTTATTCTTAAAAGTTATACTTTTTGTAAAAAACACCAGATCAATTTGAAATAATGAAGTTGGAGTCTCAAGAAAAAACTGAAGAATGTCAACAAATTTTTGAGGAAAAAAAAGTGGATTCATTTACAAATGAAGGAAGAAAATTTTTTGTAAATTGAGAGAGATTGTTTATATTCAAAGAGGGAGAAGGATAGGATTCAAAGGATGGATGAAGAAAAATTTTAAAAAAATCAAAAAAAAATGGGAAAATTCCAAAATTTAGTTACAAATCAATGAATTAAAAATGAAGCAACTCAATGCTGAAAAATCCAGAAATCAAGCTTTTTTACTTTTTTGTGTTAATTCAAATAAATCAGATGCTGATATTAAAAATTTTATTGCTTTTATGGATTAAACTCAAATAAATATTAATATATTTCTCTCAAAATATCTTCTTTAATATCAGCATGAAAGTCATCCAACAATTATTGTATATCCACCATTAGATATTTAAACTGTTCAAACTTTTTTAAACTAACTAAACTACTGATATTTAATAGTCTAGATCCTAATTCATCAATTGTACATTTGACCTTTCTATTGATTACATTTATGAATTTTTCTTTGGTTTATGATTTATCATTTTCATTCATTTTTTCCCAAATACTATCTTCATCCTTAGATTCATTTCTTTTAAATTTTTTATCCAATCTACTACTTGAAGCATGAATTTCTAGTGATTTTTTTTTAGCTAAAAACTTTGGTTTTTGATTGATTCTCTATTTTTTATTAATAAAGTACTTCTCCAAAAGTACTTTATTTTCCACTTGAAAAATAATTTTTATATAATTCTTCATATTAATTAGAAACAATATCTTTTCCAGTTTGAGATTGTTTATTTTCAATTATCTTCAGTTGCTTAATAAATTTCATTTAAAAATTACTATATGTTATTTATCTATTAATATTATTAAATATAATCAAAAAATCTTACAAAATTTCTCTTTTCTCCTGGTGAGTCAAATATTTTAAATTTTTGAATTAAGATTTTGCTTCAGGATTAAGTTCAAGAACATCACATTTTAGATGACACCAGTTGCAGCTTTGACATGTTTTGACTCTTACTTGAACTATTATTTTTAACACAATATAAACTAGATTTTTTGCCTTTTTTGAAAGGTTTAAGTTATTTTTTTGTGAGCTGATAACCCTTCTTAGGATAGTCTTCAATACTAGATGAGGTACTCATTTAAAAATTCTAGAAAACACAAAACTTGAAATATACTTTGGTTTTTATATAGATTGGATCTAGGTAGACCAAGATTATTTATAGAGTGAAATATGCAATTTTATTTTGTAAATAGCCTAACCTGCTATTTATTATATTATGGGGTGTAGATCCCCAATTTTATTCATATTCAAAAAAGTTTATGTCAAGAATATTTTTTGGAAATACCCTCCTGCTATTTACCATAGCAGGGAGTGTGGATCACCAAATTTTTCCTTAGTAAAAAGAAATTTGGAAATACTCTTCCTCGTGGTTGATTGAAGTAGGGGCCTAGATTGAAAAATTTAAAGTCCATTTCTTAAATTAAAATGTAAAAAAATCATATAAGATAATCAACATATTATTAGTAATGAAAATTCATTTTAGAATGTAAATGTAAATTTCCTGTGACCAAAATCAATGAGATCAAACACATGTGTATACATGAATCTCTTGAAGAAAAAAAATATTCCCATGCTTACAGTTATACAACACATGGACTGATTACTCATTAAGTTAAGTAAGTAAAATATCTTATATAACTTATTAACTTCTAATTCATGAATCAAAATAAAACTTGAAAACCTATAATAGACCCAATACTAGTTCTAAATACTTAAAATTGACACCTATCATACTTGTTGGTTATTACAGCAAATATTTTAAGAATTTTAGAAGAATTAAACACTAATAGATAAATATTTAATACTAGAGTAAAAAAATAAGACTTAGATGTATTGAATTAAATAAATAATTTTTTTTTCATGCTGAACAGTATATATTTATAAAAAAGTTGTATTTTATTAATTATCTATTTCAGAAACTTGTTTAAGAATTTATGATAATAAGTAATAAAAGTTTGATTTATCTAATAATAATATTGAATTTAATTTGTTGTGTTTTATTTTAATAGAATAATAATAATTGAAAAGTATACTTTAAAACAAAAGAAATAGAACCCATTTTATACTGAAGAGTAAGTACAATGTGAGTTTTGTTGAAGTCAAAAAAATCATTGATAAAGCTAAAATAAAAAATAAATTGTAATTAAAATTAAATTAAATTAAATTTTAAAATGAAATTAAACCTTGAATTTTTAATCAAGAGTTTTAATAAGATAAATAAAATTTAATAAAATATATTAAATATATTAAATTAAAAATTGAAAATCTAAGTTTAATAAAAATATATCCTTTAAAGTTCCAAGGAAATACTAAAGACCATTTCAGGCTGAGTTCAATTACAGAGACATGAATCAGCTTGATTATTCAGTTTTCTAGAAGATTTAAATGGTCCAGTATGAATATTTTTGTCTAAATCCAATTAAGTAATAAATTATAATTCAATGTATTTGTTTCAGTAATTTAATCTCACTAATTATAAACAGTTTGCAGCTTACAGTTGGTAGAAAAATAGAGCTAATAATTTAAAAAAATATTTTAAAGACTTTACCATTACTAATAAATATGCATTATAATGGTTTGGGTATATATTTGTAAAGTGATGTAAAAGAATGTAGAATATAAGCCTAAAACCTCCTCCTTTTAGAATTCCCCAATGTTCCCCCTTAATTTACCAATCCTTTACACAGTCAATGACACTCCAAATAAGTATCTACACATTCCCATCAACCCAAGGACTAACCCATAACAAAAGAAGAATCATGTCATACACCAAAATACAAAAATAACAGGGGTTAATCCATAAAAATAAAGTAATAACCAAAATGAGAGTATATGTGTGTAATTCTTAAAATAAAAGACTAAATAAGGAAAGAAAGGACCTAAATAAAATTTCTAATTAAGAGGGATTTGCAGAAGAGATGAAGATTTTAATTATTACAAATTTATACATGAAATCCTCATCTTAAAATTCACTAATATAGCCTGAGAAACCATTGAAAACCCCAAAATAAGAGGTGAAATGGGGGTGACTGAATGAAGACTCTTAGAAGTCACTTGCACAAGTAAATACTTGACTAAATAGGAAATTTTAAGTGTGTTAGTGAAATCTGGGCACCATTCTTGAGCTTATTAATGAAATTAGTGCATATAATAAGGTCAATGCACAAATAATGAAATTAGGACACTAAATAAGTGCCTCTTGCTTATTTTAGCATGTTTGAAGATATGGAGCATACAATGTGGTGTAATTTTTGTGTGAAATCACTTAATTTCTAAATAATTTAGCTATGCACATGGGATAAATACAGGAATCATGAGGCCAGTACACAGAAGCCATTTCTAGCATAAAAAACATCAATTTTGAAAAAAAAATTATAAATATAAGTAGCCAAATCAATAGTCCCAAACAAGATAAATTAATCTATTAAAGTTCAATTTTAATATTATAAAATTAATAGTGCATATATTCAACTTTTAAGTGATTTAAAGTGCATTTAGTCATTATTTCACTATAATAATGAAAATAACAGCTTTAATTCTACTTAAAAATTATGTAAATTTATTTCTAAGGTTTTTAGGACTACCTTTACATATTTAAACCTAATATTTCTAATATTAAGTACATAAGACCTATAAAAGGTGGATATATGTGTGTATTTGAAGTATTATAATGGAATATATTGTATTAATTGACTTATTTCACTTATGTATACATATTGTATACTTTGACTTATTATCCCCAAGTGAAGTACATGTGTCTAGAATATTTTCTATGTATATTTTAATCAGTCCTGGGGATATCCAGGCTGACAGACCCTCTCTTGTTCTCCCTTGACCCCCTCTAGCCAACTTCAAGATTTTATCTGAGCCCCAGTAAATCAAAGGACTTAGATCTACAAATTTGCAGTAATTATATTCCCATTAAACTCAATTAAAACAATAATAAAAATAATATTTTCAATAGTTTGAAGAAATATAATAATTACTTAAATAAATTAAATAATGTAGTTACATAATTACTTATAATACTTAAAGAATTCAAAACATTGATATTATAATATTTTTAATATTTAAGTAAACAATTATTAAGTAATAAATTTAATCAGACCAGTTTACACATATAAAATAAGCTTCTGGCGTAGAATACTACTTTCAATAACATGAGAATTTTATAATGACTTTCAATTTTCCCAATTTCACATGTGGAAGGACCATCAAAAATGATTCCATTAATGATTATTATTTATAATATTTTTTAATTATTATGAAGCCACATACCTCTTACCTCCCTCCTCTCCCAGAAAGACTGTCTCTGGCTCGGAGGACCAATAATAAATAAATAAAAATAAGTGTTGTTTCTGCAAAAAAATAAGTAAGATATTTATCTATTCCTCCCTCTCCCAGACAAGAAGATTTATCACTCTCTTTTATGACTATTATTTTTTTTCAGTTGTAATTTTCACATTCTCTAAATCACTTCAAAGTCTTTTTCTGTTTTTATTGACCAGTCCTCTTCCATTAATTACTGCCATTATCTTATAAACTTGATCATTTAAGATTTAAATTATTGGTTATTTTATCATTTATTCCTAATTTTGATTACTGGAAGCATATTTGTCTTTTTATTTGTAGATTCTATGTGACTTGAGGAGTAGAGGTTTATTAGTACTTAAAGAAGCATCCTATTTAAGTGCTGATTTTCCAAATTTGACACTTCTTAAGATTGAAAGAGATTTTGTCAACATCTTTGGATATATTTACAAGAAGGAAAGACACCATTATACAAATATCCTAGCTGATAAACACTCCTCCACAATTGAACAGTGCGCAGATAGCTGCTTTTCATGAAGACTTAGCTTGTGCAACCCATATCTAATTAATGATTTCCAAATCTACAGTTAGGTATGAATCATATAGCCAAATCACCAAAACTGGGGAAATTTTTGACAAAAAATCAAAGCTTTACTATCAAAAAAATGATTTTTATATTCAAAAGGATGGGAAATATGTTGGTTATACTCCCTTTTGAATAGGAAATTTTTTTGTGAGTGAAAAATTGTTTTTTTCCTCAAAAAGTCCTCAAAATTTTGTGACTGAGCTATAATTTTTTAATTAATTTAAAGTTTTATGTTCCACTTTCTTATTTTTTATTATTAGTATCTGTTATTCTATTGTATGGTAATATGTCACAAATAGCTCACAGATTTAAAAGGCATTGAAAAATGTTGTGTTTCCAAAATGTTTCTCCCACCCATATCATTATTTTTATTTCTGTTATAGTTATATAATTGAATGAGAAAAGAAAATTTCAGCCTTTAAATTTAGGGCTTTAGATTGCATGATATCTGCTTCAGAGATACTATGTACCAAGTAAGATATCCCTGATGGGGATACTCATGTGCAAGTTGGGGACATTGTAGGGAGGGACATAAGGACAGAAAAACAAGTATGAAAACAATATGTGCAAAGATAATATGTGTGAAAAAATAAGTGTAAGAAAAATATCTCTTAACCATGTGAGTTTTTTTTTTTTTTAGAAATAAACTCTCAAAAAAATGATTATTTATCTTATTTTTTTTATTTTTTCCTATTTTTTCCTTCTTTATTTTTGAATTTTTCCTTCATGTTTGCAAATGATTTTTCTTACACTTTCTTTTCTGACCATATGTCCCTACCTAAAATTTTTACATACATAGTCATCCATTACTTAGCTACCATAGTGAGATAGTATTTAACCTGTGAATTATGCATCTGATCAACTCCAATTCTTCTATGAGTTGGTTACTGACACCTTGAGCAAACAGGTGACTCATTGTGCCAATGCAGTGGAAAGGTATTCTCAAATCTGGCCTGAAATGTCAGCTGGTTTTTACTCATGGTAACCAAGTTTTTTTTTCAACTTCCACCTTATGTCATTAGTTCAGTATCCATGATAGTAGAAAAGTGAAACATTTGAATGGTGATTGAGTATTATGGTCAAATTAAAGTAAGGTAATAAGGCTTAAGAGATAATTGAGACTTTGAAAGGGTTCTCCTCAACAATAATTGAATTGGGGAACTAGTTTTTTAGATTAAAAATCTATAATTGTGATTAATTAAATTATTAAGATTATATTTTAAGAACCAAAAAAGTGACATTCATAATGTTTATTAACTATGTTGCATGCATGTTAAGAACTAAACTCATGAGTATGATGACTAGCTGCATGAAAGAAGATAATTAATTAATGAGGTAAGCTGGAAGTTAAGAATAAAAACTTACCTTGGTTACTGTGAGTAAAAACCAGCTGGTTTTGTGGGCCAGATTTGAGAATATCTTACCACTGCATCAGCATAGGGTAGCAGCTGATGAGTCACTTGTTTGCTCAAGGTGTGATGCACACCTACAGGTAACGTAGGTGAGAAGTAAGTTTTATGTATAGGACTTAACATGATTAGTGATTATGTGTTATGTACTTAGTCTGTCTGGTATATAACCTGTGGGGAATCTGAGGTGTCTAACTCTGGTTCACTCTGGATGAGCGCTGACAATGCTACCATAGGTTATGAGCTGTCCCTTAAAAGATACTAGAGGTAGTCTCAATCTTGTAAATTCCAGGAATATTTTTTTGTACCCCAAGCCTGTCCCTTGTTAAAAGTGTCTACATGTTTGGAGTGTTCAATTAATTCTTGACACCCCATTCTAGAAGCATTCAATTAATTCTTAATTCCCAATTAATCTCCCTAGAACCCAATTTTCTTTTGAAGCCTTCAATTAAATCTTGACACCCAACTCATCTCCAAAAAATATTTTTCTTTCTACCAGGAATCTAATTCATGCCTCTAAGCCCTGATATATCCAACCTATTCCAACCTAGACCAAAAATACAATTTGAACAACCAGCTCTTGCAAGAGAGATTAAATAATCTTGAAATAACCCCCCACTTGTCTACTTCTCTAAATATGATCAAACACAACTGAAGATGTTCCTGTTCATTCTCTGGAACAGTTTCACCTGTCTCTTTCTCCAGTGGAAGAACGGCCAAACTTTTTTTTGACCCATCACCATTTCCTCATAAATTAAACTCCACTACTCCTTCCCCAATTAAACAACAACCTCATATTCTGCCTCTAGACTCCTCCTACTCAATTCCTCCTTCTACCTCATCTTCCTCAAACATGTTCATGAGACCACAACCAGATTTTCCAAACTCTGTATACAAAGGAAAAGACTGTGGAGAATTTATTGATTATATCCTGGCTCAAGTAAAGCATCTGAATGGTTTCCTTTCCAATTTATGTTTTATTTCCAGCAATCAAGATTCCAGTGTGTATGTCCTATCAAAACATGGTAAGAAAGGAATGCTTTGGATACATGTTGCTGATGGGGTTGTTGTTGCAAGTGATAATGATATTTTGAAAGAGTTGGAAACTGATATAGGTAACACATTTAAAGTTAAATGGAATAACAGTGTCTCTTCAATTGTGATTTTGGCTATTTCCAGATGCAATAAAGCTTTCACAATTTATCAACAAGAGCTGGTAAATAAAATCCTCAATGAACAAAATTTGGCATATTTGACATCAAATGCTCCTCTCCCTAGTGGCTTATCTTAAAAATCCCTAAAAAAAACTCATACTTCCATTCACCTGTTAAAGTTTTTATCCATCATTGGCTTGTTGTCTTATCTATTAGCTGGATCAACACCTGATCTAGAATATTCTGGAAACTTCCTGGAAAGACAAGCATCAAGACTAAGTAAAGCTGAATGGGATGCTCTGAATCTTTACTGAGATATCTACAGTTCACAAAAAATTTAAAATTGCATTTATTTCTGTCCATCAACCAATTCTCATCAACTGAGGTTTACTCTGATGCAAAATGGGGAGGAGAGTTTGCTAGGGAACTGGGAGGTCATAATATACAGGCAAATAGATTCCTCATTCTGTGGCAATCAAAACTTCATACACAATTGGCTACAGAATCATTACACTTGGAATTAATGGTGATGTCTAATGCTACTCGGAAAGCCTTATGGATGAGGAATCTGTTAAGGGAGGTAGATTTATGTCATGGTCCAAAGAATCTGTATTGCAACAACAAGGGAGCAATTGTGGCTGAAACTGACAACCCATCTGACAAGCATTGCAGGCATGTTGACAGGGATTTCAATTTTGCTAATGAGAAAGTGCACAGACAGGAAATTAAAAATGAATGGGTTTTGACAAACAATCAACTGGAAGATCTCTTAGAGCATGTACAATTTTCCATCAATTTAGACCAATTATGCAATTTTTTTGCATTAATTTGCCATTTTTGCTCCAATCATCACTTGTGCTAATGTTCATCAAAAGATTATCTTTATAAATACAAATTGCATAATTGACAATAATGGAGGATAATTGAGCACCATATGATCTTAACACCACAGGAAATAAGGTTCTTATGTGTTTTTATCCCTTTTTTGTTTTCATTTATGTCCTTTATGTTACCTTCTGTATGTCTCTGTCTCACCTGTATTTTAACTCAAATTAATCTCAACTTTTTATGATCTGAATGCCATGCCTACAACATAATCATCAGACACAAAATTAAGTTTCAACATGTTTCATGACTGATTCAGATTTTTTAATCAATCAGATTGCTTCAAATGTGACTAAAGTTGTCTCAAGACTTTGGAAGGGTACACACTTCATGATTCTGAATCCATAGAGCTAGTCAGACTCAAAATTTGAGTAAAATTGAGAAAGATATGGTCATTATTGACAGAAAATCTCATGTGACACTGATATAGCCACATCTCCGTCAATATCAAGCCAATGTTTAATCAGATTAGCTCAACATTCAATTTGCAAAGCATCTTCAATCAAAGAAAATGAATATGTGATGCCAAATGCATAAAAGATAATGTGAGGTCCTTTATCCCATCAAATTTAGTTTGATTGATGTGATTTGGCATGAAAAATAGCTAAATTACTTTAGATATTTGACTTATTTCATCTGAGGTAGTATTAATTTAATATCTTTTGCATAATTGTGAAAAAGATTCCCATTATTGTGTGCACTGAAATATAATTCAATATGCTTTAATTCAAACTCCATTTTTGGAAACTTTTTATGAGATGCAATACACATAAAGAGTAGATATTTCATGAAAATAGGCAAAAGAGCATGAGGCATAAGGAGTTAATTAGTCACGGCTAAAGAATTCACATTTAGTGCCAATCAGCAAAGGAAAGATGAATTCTAATTTGTGTCACTGTGGAAAAAGGCCAATTAGCCTAATTTTTTAATTTCACATGACATTTTCTAATTTAGTTTTTAATGCATGATTGTACAGGCTCTTAAAAAAAATTAGGGCCAAATGTGTGGAACAAGAAGAGAAATTTACTCAGTTTTTTCTAAAAAAAAAAAAAGTGTTGTTTCTCTACTTTTGAAATTCCTTTTATGTTTTGTCTCTCTTTCCTTTTTTTCCTTTCTCTTGATTGTATTTTTTAATGGTAATTGGGAAATAACCAAGAGGGGAGGTGTTATGTATAGTACTCAATATTCTTGGTGATTATGTGTTATGTACTTAGTCTATATGGTATAAAAACTATAGTGCAGCCAGCACGTCTAACTCTGGTTCACTACTAATGATGCGCTTACACTGCTACCATAGGTGAGTAATTGAAATTATGGTTCACTCCAGAAAAAACACTGACACTGCTACCATAGTAAGGATACAGAGTAGTTATTAATACTCTAGTTTTGGAAAAGAATTGTGCACAACTATCAATTTAATTTTTTTTCTGGACTGCAACCTCTGTAATACCTCCCAAATTCCCAGCAAAATTGGGTAACCAAGTGGTCAATTTTTCAGCAGAGCTTCAGTTAGTGTTATATTTCCCTCACTATCTTCTTCCTTGGAGGTGAGAGTTAGGCTACAATTTTTTTCATTATCTTTGAAGTTAGCATTATTAATCTGGTAGCTAGGTAAGATGAGATGACTGGATGAGACTAAAAAAAAGACAGTCTCTGAAACTGCCACAAAGGAGGCTGCTTAAATTCCTCCTTAAGTAATCATCTTTGCTCATCAGCCTGTGTAAAGACAGAAAACAGAATTGTCATTTGAATTTTCATATTTGAAGCTCTGCTGCAAACTTGATCACTTAGTTACCAGAATTTGGTGGAAATCTGGGAGATAGTATAGACATTGCAGTTAAAAAAAATTGAATTGATAGTGGTGCACAAGTCTGTGCCTGATCCAAAATACTAATTACTACCCTTTGTCCTTACTGCTCACCATAAAGTAATGCAAAATGATTCTTCTTGGAGCTGGTTACTGATTCAAAACTACAAAAGGTGAGCAGTAAGGACACAGGGTAATTATTGTTAAGTCACAAGACTATGTACTTAGTTCTGTGTGTGAATGTATATAGTCTGTAGTCGTGATGTCCCCTGCTCTCCAGTTCTTTCCGGAGTTCTACAGGCTGACACCATGCTACAGGTTACAGGCTGTACCCATGGGTGTTGAAACATTTTCCAAATATAACTCCACAACATTAGAGAAACTAGGAACATTATTAACAGAAAGACCCCCAGAATATGTCTGAAAACGACTCACCTACTTCTTGCGCTGGTAAATAAAAAACTACCCAAATCTCTTGCTCCATCTCCAACTGAGAGCTACAAAGCATCAGTATCAACCCCTTTGACCCCCCATCTTACCCATCTTCTTCTTTCTTCACTTTTACTCAACCTTCCACCTCAGAAACACCGGCCCCTACCCTTACCCTTATACCAGACACTCCTAATAACCCACCTACACCTATACTCCCACCCATAAAATAAAATGACAACTATCCTACATCCCCTACCCCTTTACCCTTTCTTCTGCTTCCTGTACCCCCTACTCCACACAAAAACTTGGTGGATCTGATTCCAATTGACAACATCACAGGCGCAATTGGCAATTTATTCCTAGGCCTACCTGATGCAATGCCTAATGTGGAACTTTCACCAGTTCCCCAGTGCTCTGTATCCCATTTTTTTTTCTCTACACCCCCACATATGTCATCTTCACAACCAGACATTGGTATTATTGAATGCCAAAGAATGCTCAGGAATGTTATTGAATTCACTAAATCAATTCCTACCCTTGATGTCTCTGGGAGAAACTACAGTACGTGGCACAGTAATGTAATGGCCCTAATTAAAGATTTTGTTGGTACTAGGGCATATGCAATGAATGATTGCACAGGTCCTAATGATTTTTAAGACAGGATTACTCACCTGATTCTCTTACATTCAATTTCTCCACAATTATGACATGAGAATTCAACTGAATGGAAAGTGTGCCAAACTTATCTTCACATCAGTAAAAAGTTCTCTAGATTTAATCACACCTCTAATATGACTGCAATTTGCAATTTCATCAATCTGAAAAAAACTCATTTTACGTCATACAGTGAGTATCTTGAAGTGTTCAAAAAATATTTTGAGGCAATTGAACATCAAAGAGTCATATTTGATCATAAAGAATTTAAAGCACTAATTTCCCACACTTTATTACCATCTTCTTTAAAAGACCTTTATGTGGATCATTTTATAGTTTTGGATAACCACCCAATTCAAAATCTGTGTTGTTTGAAGACTTCTGTCAACTCATTCCAAGCCTAGTCCAAAATAGAGCTGATTGAGAAGGCATTTCATCATCAACTACTGCAACTGTCTCTGTTGAACCATCTCTTCATTCTGCCACTCAACCTCAGAGGCAAACTGATTCTAACAGGCAATCTGGTGCACATCAAAATTTCCATGAATGCCATTCAACTGCTCACACTATGGCCAATTGTCCTTATAATCCTCATTCTGAAAATCTCTCACCTAAGCTATACATTATGCGTGAATGTGAAAATGCTTTTGCTTCTGATCCCAATGCAAGAAACAGAAAGGTCTATATTCCCTTCAAACACCCTCAATGTGGCCCCACTTGTGCTAGAGATGCTCATATTATAGCTAATGAAATCATTATCTTTGAACAAAATGTCAAAGCACTGTATGAAATGGTTGAACATATTGATCTGAATAGTGCTGAATGGTCCCCTGAGGCAATTGCTGACTACTATGCTATATTGGACAGTGGAGAAACTCATCATTTAACTTACAATGTGAGCCTTCTCAACAACTTCAGTCTTCTTAAAAAACAAATCCCAGTCAAAGTTTCCACTAACAGTACTTCTTCCTTCATCACTGGTATAGGATATTTAAGAATTAAAGGGGACATAAAAACAGTCACTATTACCAATGTTTTCTATTGTCCAGATGTTAGGACTACTCTTATCTCTTTATTTGATTTAGTAGACTGTGGTTTCTGTTTTGGTTTGTGTTCTGAAAATAAGAATTTAGGGATTTATTTTAAAGAAGATTTGATTATGACTGGCTGGGTAGAGAATACAAGAAGACAATGGGTATTGGATGTAATTGGTGTTAGTGATTGCAATCTAAATGATATTCCCTCTTATTGCTACTCCTTGAACCCTTTTCTACTTTGCATTGTAAAAAATAATCAGCATATCAACTTTCCACCTGCAGCCAAAGGTTCCCTGATGGACTGGAATAGAAGACTAGGACATATTAGCATTGAGGTCATCAGAAAAATCATCAATGCTGGTATGGGCACTGGCTTACCATTATCTATGCCTGCAGGTAAGAATTATTGTGAAGATTTTTTAATTGCAAAGAGCACTAGGAAAACATCAGCAACCCGTGAATCAAAGCCAGAATCCCTGATGAGTTTAATTGTTGGAGATATCATTGGTCACATGGATCCCACTATTCATGGTGCAAGATGGGCAGAAATGTTCAGGGAGAGCTCAACTTCCTATGGTGAGGTATTTTTACTGAACGCCAAATTTGAGGCAACTTCTTTTTTTGTTTCCTTCTATAGAAATTAGATAATGTAACTGGGAAGAAGCTTCAAATTTTACGCACTGATGGAGGTGAGATGCACAACAATAAGATGGCTCAGATCTTGGCCAATATTGGTGCTACTCACAAAGTCACCTGCCCTCACCATTATGAGCAAAATGGAACAGCTGAGAGGTTCAAAAGAACAGTTGGTGACATTGCAAGAACAATACTCCTTGCAAGAGTACTACTTGAATCATTCTGAGGTTTGGCATACAAGTGGGCAGCTCATGTTCACAACTGTGTTCCTAATGTTAAAACAGGTGAAAAAACTCCTATTCAGCTGATTTACAATGCAACCCCAAAATATTCAAGCTTTTAGATTTATGGTGAAACAGCATTTGTTCATATTCACAAGGAAACACACCAAAAACTAGATCAATGTACCTTGATGTGTAAGTCTGTAGGTTCTTCCTTAAACAATGCTGGTTGGCTTTTTTGGAATGAGGAGTCAAACACCTTTTTTGAATCCACCATGGCTGTTTTCCCTGGTGACCAACTTCTTGCTCACAAAACTTCTTATCAACCACTGCTATCCAAGGGCTCTCTTGGTCATATCCTCAACAATATGAAACTAGGTGATTTAAAAGATGAAAAAACAGTTATTTCTCAAAAAAAATCTGTAAATGACACTATAAAGAAAGGTTTTTCCCAATCATCCATTATTCCCAGAACCCATTTGCAAGCTATGCTCTCACCTGACAGTTGTAAGTGGGACCAAGCATGCAAGAGGGAACTGTTGAACATGAAAGAGATGGATGTGTGGTATGAAGAAAATTTTCCTCCTGGGTCCAAACTAACCAATGAAAAATGGGTCTTCACCATCAAGAATCCTTCATCCATATCCCCAACCTACAAAGCACAATATGTGGCAAAAGGTTTTTTGCAACATTATGGTATTGATTTTACTGACACTTTTGCTCCAACTGCCACTTTTGCTTCACAACACATTCTTCTCATGTTGGCTGCTTACCACAAATGGCCTGTAAAATCTTTTGATGTCACAACTGCTTACCTTTGCAGCCCAATTGATGAAGCAATTTGGGTACGCCCTCCTGAATGTTACCAGCTACAGGCCATTGGGAATGCACTATGCTTGAATAAAGCCCTCTATGGTATGAAGCAAGCAGCAAGATGCTGGTGGCTTCATATAGCCAGCAATTTGGATGCTCTGTGGTACAAGGCAATTCAGTATGATAAAAGTTTCTATTTTTTTAGGAAGAAGGGATGTTTGGGTGTGATATGGATTCATGTTGATGATGGTATAGTGACTGAAAGTAGTGAGGAGGTATTGAAGGAATTGGAGGATGGTTTGGATGGTAGTTTGAAGGTAAAGTGGAATGATAATGTGGATGTTATTGTAGGTGTTACTATCAAAGAAGTTCCAGAAGTTTTTGATCTTCACAATTTTCAACTCATTGACAAAATTCTACTAAGTCATAATCCCTCTGGATTGACCACAAGATTAGCCCTATCAAATAATCTGGAAATCACCAGAGCCAAGGATGAAGGTGTAGCTATTGATACAACTAAATATCTCTCTATTCTAGGTGCTCTCAGTTATGTGGCAGTAGCAACTAGGCCAGATCTATCCTTCCCTGTCAACTTTCTAGCACACTTCTCATCCAAACCTAATGCCACTCACTGTATTGCTCTCAACCACCTGCTCAGATATGCTCAACACACTGCCACCCTCTGTCTTCACATTCATCCTGACCAAAATTCACCACTTGAACTCCTATCCTTTTCTGATTCCACTTGGAATAACAAAGAATTCTCAAGAGCTCAAAGTGGATACCTGCTGCTCCTTAACTCTTGTCCAATTGTGTGGACATCAAGGTGCCAGTTGACAGTAAGTGATTCTTCATGCATGGCTGAATATGTGGCACTTGGTGGTGGGATAAAAGACACCATTTGGATCTCAAACCTTCTCAAAGATATATTTCCCAATATTCCCCCAATCAAGATCTTCTGTGACAACAAAGGTGCAATGGCAAATGCAAAAGACAACCCTGGCAACAAGAGGACATGGCATGTGGATAGATGTTTCTATATTGTGAATGAACAACTCTTTCTAAAAAAAGCAACATTAGAATTGGTCCCCATTTCTCAAATGCATGCAGATATACTCACAAAATCACTGGGCCCATCTCTGACAATGCTTAGAAGGAAAGAAGTCTGTGTGTGGTAATGGGGATATATATATATATATATTTTCTTTTCTTTTATATTTTTTCTTATTTTTCTCATTTCATTTTATTACTTTTTTCATTTTGAAGTTGGCTATGTTTTCATGGGGGGGATATCAGTAATATTGTTCATAACTAAGTGGGGGGGATGTTAAGTCACTAGGACTATGTACTTAGTTATGTGTGTGAATGTACAGTGCCCTGCCAAAAGTCTGTGAACAGTCTTTTTGTGATGTCACTCACTCAATATTGCTCAGAAAAACTTCTAGTTTTGTATTCTGGTTCAAAAGCATGTTTCTAATCAATATAATCATATATAAATACAAAAACACTATGATAACATAAAAAAAATTGAAATCCAAAAAGCAAATTTTTCAGCTACTATAAATAATTTTTTTAGCCAGATGAAATACATACCATTAGATAGCCCAGACATTATAGAATGTCTCCCCAAAAGGACATTTCAAAAAAAAAATAGATATAAAATTTGCAAAAAGAAAATAGGTTCCCCCCTCTCCTCCACTCCTGTAAGTTCCATTTTGGAACTTTGCATATTGCACATGCCAACTGTGCTCACTCAGTCATTTCAACAACCACACAACAATCATAAACACTTTTTTGCTTTATTAACACAGCTAATGTATCTCGTTTTTATTGTTTCCCTCCTTTCCTTTCTTATATATATATATTTTTTTCTTTAGATGTCAAGAGGTTGTGAAAAAAATACTGAGCTTTCATCTGAGACAAAGTGGCAAATCATTGGTTTATTCAAGGGGGATGTGCCAAATTGGAGAATCTGTGAAATTTTTGATTTGAGGCCTTCAACTGTATCCAACCTTTTCAAATGTTGGAAGGAATGAGGAACTGTTGAAACAGCTCCCTGATCTGGACATCCTCAAAAGCTTCAGAGTTGCAACCTCCGTCAACTTGCAGATATTGTCTCAAGTGAACGCAAAAAAAACTCTCTGAAATTACAGATTCACTAGCAACTCCTGTTTCATCTAGCACTGTCCGAAGAGGAATTCACTCACTTGGTTTCAATAAACATGTTGCAGTAAAGTAGAATTTTCTCACCAAGGCCCATAAAGCAAAACAATTGAAATTTGCTAAAGATCATGCTCACTGGACTGTTAAAGATTGGAGAAAGATCATTTGGTCAGATGAATCTTCATTTGAGATAGGGAAAAGTTCTTCCAATATTCTAGTTTGGTGCAGAAAAGAAGAAAAATATATTGATCAATGTCTTCAACCCACATTCAAGAGTGGGCAAACATCAACAATGGTTTGGGGTGCATTTTTCAACAAAACAAAACTTCCCCTCACCTTTCTGCCTTTTAAACAGAGAAAATCAGCTGATTTCATCAAAAATGTATGCAAGAACAATCTCGTTCCTTTTCTTAAGAAAAAAGACCCCCACCATATCCTAAGTTTAATGGAAGACAATGCCCCTGTGCACAAAGCCCTTGCATCACAAAAATTCCAAGAAGAACATAAAATTATGAAGATAGTCTGGCCAGCTCAATCTCCAGACCTCAATCATATTGAGAATGTCTGGAAAGTGCTCAAATGTGATGTGCAAGATAAATACCAGTCTAAAAATGTAAGTGAAATGCAACAAGCATTAAAACAAGCTTGGGACAACTACCCAATAACTCAATTAGACAATTTAGTTGACTCAATGCCTTCAAGGATGAAAATGGTCATTGATAACCATGAAGGATCAACTCGTTGGTAGCTTACAGGAGTGGAGGAGAGGGGAGGGGACATATTTTCTTTTTGAAAATTTTTTTTTTATTTTTTTATTTTTTGAAATTTCCTTTTGGGGAGACATTCTATAATGTCTGGGCTATCTAATGGTATGTATTTCATCTGGCTAAAAAAATTATTTATAGTAGCTGAAAAATTTGCTTTTTGGATTTCAATTTTTTTTATGTTATCATAGTGTTTTTGTATTTATATATGATTATATTGATTAGAAACATGCTTTTGAACCAGAATACAAAACTAGAAGTTTTTCTGAGCAATATTGAGTGAGTGACATCAAAAAGGAATCATTTTATTATTTGATTCAGAATGATTGCTTAAAATTTTTGTGCGGAAATGTGATTTTTTGATGTAAAGAAACGAACTCAAGTCTATTTCCAATTAACATGACAACCACCAAATCTAATCCCGAACGGTTGTTACTCATGTATAACGTTTTTTTTATCTTGATTGATCTCATGATGAAGAAAGTTGATCAAGTTTAATTTTGAAAAAAATGTGAAGGATTAGGTTCATATGTATCACTGATACTTATCAGTATTATTTTTGACTTGGCGTAAGTATGGATTTAAATGCAAGATCTGTACACTACGCATCAAGTAAGATATCCCCAATGGTGATATCCATGCACAATTGGGGACATTTCTGTAGGGTGAGCAGGACACAGTGTAATTATTAGTATTTTGGCTCGGGCACAGACTTGTGCGCCACTATCAATTCAATTTTTTTTTTTTTTTTTTTTTTTTTTTGAACTGCAACGTCTATACTACCTCCCAGATTTCCATCAAATTCTGGTAACTAAGTGGTCAACTTTGCAGCGGAGCTTCAAATCTGCAAATTCAAATGACAATGCCGTTTTCTGTCTTTACACAGGCTGATAAGCAAAGATGATTACTTAAGGAGGCACTAAAGCAACCACCTTTGTGGCAGTTTCAGAGACTGTCTTTTTTTTTAGTCTCATCCGGCCATTTCATCTTAATTAGCTACCAGAGTGATAACGCTAACTTCAAAGATAATGAAAAGTAATCGTAACCTAACTCTAACCTCTAAGGAATGAGATAGTGAACGAAATCTGACACTAACTGAAGCTCCACTGCAAAATTGACCACTTGGTTGCCCGATTTTGATGGGAATTCGGAAGGTAGTACTGAGGTTGCAGTCCAAAAAAAAATTGAATTGGTAGTGGCGCCCAAGTCTGTGCCCGAGCCAAAATACTAATAATTACACTGTGTCCTGCTCACCCTACAGAAATGTCCCCAATTGTGCATGGATATCACCATTGGGGATATCTTACTTGATGCGTAGTGTACAGATCTTGCATTTAAATCCATACTTACGCCAAGTCAAAAATAATACTGATAAGTATCAGTGATACATATGAACCTAATCCTTCACATCTTTTTCAAAATTAAACTTGATCAACTTTCTTCATCATGAGATCAATCAAGATAAAAAAAACGTTATACATGAGTAACAACCGTTCGGGATTAGATTTGGTGGTTGTCATGTTTATTGGAAATAGACTTGAGTTCCTTTCTTTACATCAAAAAATCACATTTCCGCACAAAAATTTTAAGCAATCATTCTGAATCAAATAAAAAAATGATTCCACAATACTAGGAGCTTCCTTTATTTAGGTCACTAATAAAAAAATAATGAAACAAACAACACAAACAACCCAGTGTGGCTATACTAATTCTAGCAAGTCATGAACCCACTTGATATAATCATATAAGCCACAATGTGACTTATATCAAAGTGAACTACAGTCTTTAATTTACTATATTCTTTCATGTCAATCAATCATATATTTCCCGAGAAAAAAATGCGCGTTGCAGACTGCTACACATGTATATAAAAATATCACTTCAACTATATATAGTGCAAAAATCCTTGGCCCATAGCAACCATCTAATGTCGTGCCGAATTGGATATAAATACATATACACATTGCATGCGAGATGAGAGTCATTGAATCCCCTTTTGGGACCTTGACTAAATGTTAAATAAATCAATTCAATAGAAAAGCCACATCCTAGCACAAAGTAAATTGTTCAGTAAATTTGAACGCTTGTCTAGAATTAACAAAAATAGTTACCATATCAGAAGATTGCGCAATCAAACTTCCAGATGATTGTACAGTTGATTACTCACATACCATGTTATCATCATCAGTCATACCAAATAATGAACACAACATCAATGATCATTTGCGATGCTCCCTCCACTTCAAAATAAAATAAATAGCGAGGTGCAAATATGAGTTTTTCCTCATACTTTCCAAAGTTGCCCTTTACCATCCTCAGGTTTCCCGATTTTGATTTTTGAAAGTCGTATACTTCTATCCTCTATTACCCCTTCTTTTTATATTATCTTAATTTATATATACAATGTCACCCTCTATCTCTTACCGCCAACACCCTCCTCTTCATCCTTTATTGTTTAAGATGATGAAAAAGAATGATCCATCTTCTTTCCCTCGTGAATTGACTCTCCCCCCTCAATCACGCTTTGATCCCTTTAAAGCTTTTCCCGGTGAGGAAGTTGATGCTTGGCTAGAAGGCCTGCAATCAAAGCTTAAAAATGCTCTCGCTCGTAACCGAGAGACGCTTCCCGATAAATCGATCCGGGCCACAATCGGAGGGACAAAATTTACGCGTGAAGAAAATGGACGAAACCTCCCCCCTATGCCTTCATTGTCCTCAAACCTGCTGGTCAATCATTCTCGGGCCGATGAAACTGAGTCTTGGCCTGAAAGTCTCATTAAAAGAAGCCGACACTTTCTGGCTCAACTCAGAAAGCCATCCAATTCCTCCTCCCGAACTAACCCCAATCTATTCGTGGGGTCATCTTCCACCGCTAAACCTTCGATCAATCCCTTTAATCCAGTTATTGTTGACGAGCAACTGGCTTGGTACGAGCGTAAAGCGGAAGAAATAAGAGGAGTCATTAACAAGAACAGGGAGTTTACGGCACGTCGGGAAGGTATGAAGGGAAGGAAACAAATCGATGGTGAGTTTTTTTTTCAATATAATCGTCACTCAAGATCAACCTTTTCACCATGAGATTTATTTTATCAGACCTTGGTGATATTTTGTTGGAGTGGGAATCCGAAGATGAAGTTGAAGTGCAGAACTCGGGTAGAGTGGTAAATTTATTTCTTTTATCTTCTTGGAAATTTTTTCATAATAACATGATGCAAAGTATCGTTCTGGATTTCTTATACTAACTACATCTATAATAATTTTTTTAGTTTCCATCTGCGGTAATGCCCACAATCCATGAGGAAAGTGAGGAAGAAGACTTCATGGATTCAAGGCTGGAGGATGTAGAGGATATGCGCGCAGATGAGGGAAAGATTGATGAAATGGTGGAATCAATCCGGTTACCTTCAGTTTCATATTCTGCTGGTGTTCAGCTCAACATTGAGGCCACGCGATCATCTACCTCTCCCTCATCCAGTCCAGGAGCTAAACGCGCGTTGGACGAGAAAGAATTTTCTGATAAATGCACAAAAATCAGAAAATTATCGCCTGCGAACTCGACGGATCACTTCGATTTACCCTGTTCATCAGGTCCTTCTGCACCCCCTCAATTGGATAGCGTTCCCTCTGGTGATTTAGCAGAATCGCCCTTTGACTCATCTAATTCTGATCCTTGTCCTCAACAACGCCCAACAAAGGATCAGAATCCCTATGTGTCAACTCCTTCACAACTGCGACTCCATTCTCACCAAAGGCTTCGAAATGTTGCATCTAGCTTTCGTAAAACTAAACGGACAGCTTCAACACTGAAGAATCGCTCGAGTCCTCCAGTGACGCGATCTCAGTGCCACTACGTCCGCATCAAGCTGCCCGTTGTGGAGACTAGTACTGAAGGCCACCAATTGCGCACATTTTTAGTTCCTAAGTGTGCCATAGCTGGCCCGAAGATGCAAAAGAAGATGGAGAAAGAGGGGGTTGTTGTAGAGGGTCCTGTGTTTTGCGAGGGAATCATTGAAAGTGTAAGGATTGGGACGGATGGGAAAAGGTTGGAGATTCCGGGCGAGATGGAGCTGGAAGGAAATGGTCATGACGTTCAGGTAAATGGAGTCATGATGGCGAGATTGAGTAGGATGTTTGGGTTGTCGGTGTTGCACAATGGGCAAATCGAGGTAGTGGTCTCTCCTCTGGATCCCCCACAAGCCAGTATAGCAGAAGAACCTCCTGCTAGATCACAGGCTGCGAAGCGAAAGAGGAGAAATGAAACCTCTGAACAGAATACTGTTGCTCGTCGAAATCCCAAGCGTGCAGCATCAGGGAGAAGATGAAATGGAGGATGATAATTTCTTGTACATCATATTCAGTGGGGGACAGATGCATTTTTTTTTCATTATTTATTTTATTAGATTATAATATGTAGGGATTAATGTAATATTAGTGTGAATAGAGTGATATACTTCTTGTTGTAATAGTAGTTTGCGGATTTTATTTAAGGGTTTCGTTTGGTAGTTTCTGATCACCCTCCATGTAGATTGGAGGGTTGGTGACTATTGAGAGAGAATTGATGGACGAGAGCTGAGATGTTAGTGAGAGAGCAATCGAAATTCACGTGGCTGCTGTGCGTGTGAGTGAAAGGAGTTGATATCCAAGCTTAACTCCCTGTGAAAATGTCGGGAATCCTTTTACAAATAAAAATGAGGCAGTCGTTAACAAATGTGAACTGTCCTTAAAGTGGTCTTCGCCGCTGTTACCTATTTACAATAAGCACAATTTTAATAGACATTAATAAGATAATTAGAATCAAAGAAATTATTACTCCTGACCTAATTATTAAAAATAAACAATATTAGAGCGAGAAAGAAAAGACGGGCAATAAGAGAAACATAGCCCAGTATATAAATTAATATCTTTATAACCACTTATAAGTAACCTTTCCGCCAGTCCGAGTGAGACGGGGAAAAAGTTACACGCGGTTACAGGTTTATATACATATTCATAATGACTATTTACATGCATACTAGTGACTGTTCACTACCCCCCTATTAGCGCAACGGCAGTGATTTTGGAAAAAGGAGTAAAAGATCAATAATCATCATTACTGTTTCTATGGTACTAACTATATACACTGCTGCGGCGTAGTTGGAACCTAACACTGGCCCCTCCAACAAGACGCTGATTCCAGTATATAAAACTATTTACAATTTGTTATGATGATGTTATGATAACTATTAGGAATGTAAAAAAAAAATAAACTATGATAAAGAAGTTAATATTGTTATTATTTGATACCTAAGTTTTCACATCCCCTGTCATGTAACTGTTTGTTTAGTTGTTTCGTCATTATATCTGCTAGTTGTTCTGATGTAGATACCCATGATATTCTAGCTTTTCTTTTGTGTAGTTGTTCATTGACAAAAAAGAATTCCCTGTCACAGTGTCTGGTCCTTTTATTTGAGCTTTTGTCATTCAATACCTTTATAGATGCTTGATTATCACATTTTAAATGGAACGGGCCTGTGAAATTAATCAAATCATTGAGTAAATTTTGAATCCACAAGCCCATTCTAGTGGCACCCCCAAGAGCCATGTATTCTGCATGGCATGTGGAGGAAGCAACAGATGGCATGCGTTTTGAGGACCAGAATATTAAGGAACCTTGCATGTTGATAATCATGCCTCCAGTTGACCTTGAAAATTCCCCGCCCCAGTTCGCATCTGAGTAGACATCTAGATTGATGGTATGTGAGGTTGATAGTGGATATAAGTGTAGTTTCTTTGTGGATGTATATTGTAAATAACCAAGTAAGTGTTTCAACGCTCTCCAGTGTTTGTTGGTGGGGTTTTTTGAGTGTCTGGCCAATTGATTTACAGAGAAACTAAGATCAGGACGAGTTGCTGTGGTTAGATAAGTCAAGGAACCAATAATCGACAGATAATCTCCCGGATTAATAGCTGGGTGGTTTGGTGGGGCTGTGGAAAGGTCTATATTGGTCGGCAGTGGTTGATGGTGACATATTCCTGTTATATGATGAGTTGTTAAAATTCTATCAATCAAATTTTCTTGACTAAGTTGAAATCCTCTTTCATTCCTTTCTATCTTGATGTCTACTATTGCATCCAGTCTATCTTGCCATTTGATGATGAGAGTTTGACTTAAATCTTTTTCATGTTGTTTCAGGACTTCATTGTTGTTGCCAGTTACGATTCCATCGTCAACATGAACCCAAAGCATGGCCTTTGTGTTGTTATTCTTCAAAAAATAAATGCTGTTGTCATAGGATGACATTTCATAACCCAGGTTTTTTAGTTGTTGTCCAAAATGTTGCCACCAGCAACGTGCTGCCTGACATGTGCCGTAAAGAGCTTTGAGAAATTTGAAGACTTTTCCATCTTTTCTTTCAAAGCCAGGTGGGTCCTTTACCCATACTTCTTCGTCGATTGGACTGTGTAGGTATGCTGCTGTGATGTCAAAGGCATGGACTGGCCAGTTATACATTGCTGCAATTGTGAGAATGATTCTTTGGGCTGTAAATGAGGCTGTTGGAGCAAAAGTGGAAGAGTAATCTATACCTTTTACTTTTTTAAAACCTTTTTCCACATATCGAGCCCTCAGTTTTGTGTTTCCTGTTGATGCATCATTCTTTTCTGCAAAAACCCATCTAGCATCCAGTATTCTGGCTCCTTCAGATGGTTCTTTTCTCTCCCACACCTTCATAATTGTTACGTTATCTATTTCTTGTTGACAAGCTTTTTTCCATTCATCACCCTTCTCAGATCGTAAGGCTTCTTTAAATGTTTTAGGTAGCTGTGTTGCAAAGTATTCACAATTTATTTGGATGTCTTCCACTAGACGATCTTGTTCGATCATTTGTTCTTCCAGATCAAAATTTCTTAGTATGAGATCGCTGTTGGCTAGAGTGTTTGCACTGTTCATTACAAAGTTGAGGGAAATTTTATTTTCACTTTTTGTTTCACATTCTTTGAAGCTGGCCCACGCAGATGTTAAGAATTTCTTTTCTATTGGGTCGCAAAAAATCCAGCCTTTCATACCAGCTGGAAAACCTACAGTGTAACATCTTCTTGCTCTAACATCTAGCTTTTTCCTTTTCTCTTCAGGTATGTGTACATAAGCTACTTCACCGAATTTCCTAAGAATATCTATTTGCGGTTTAGTGTTGAAGAATGCTTCATAGGGTGTAATTGAGTTGCAAATAGTGTTGGGTATTCTGTTTAGGAGATATGAAGCCCATTTGAAAGCAAAAGACCAGAAGGTTTTTCCAAGACGACTGTCAAATAGGATAGTTCTTCCCATTTCTGTAAGAGTACGATTAAATCTTTCAATATTTCCATTTTGTTGATGAAAATATGGTAAAGATTTTTCATGTATTATTCCGTTTTTTGTTGTGAAAATGTCCATCAGTTTATTGTTGAATTCTCCTCCATTGTCTGATCTAATTATTTTGACCTTCTGATTTGTCTGTTTCTCCAATCTTGTTATGATGTTGATGACTGTATGTGTTGATTCAGATTTGTTTTTGATGATGTGACACTCACTGTATGTTGTAGCTAAATCTCTGAAGGTTAAAGCATATAAACCACCGTCAACTGATTCCTCTTCAATTGGGCCGATTAAGTCCATAGTTACTGTTTCAAGTTTGTCAACTTTTCTACCAGTTGACTCAAGAAAACATTGTCTTCTACTTTTGCACATTCGACAAGAATCACATATAATATTTCCATTAGGCAATTTATCAGGTAATCCATGAACCATTTTCTCTTTGCACATCTTTCGTATTTGTCTCAGACTCGCATGGCCGAGTAGACAGTGCCAAGTGTAGAGGATTTCTTCATCTTTGTTTCTTTTTCTTAATTCAGGATACATAGTTGGGATCTCAAGACTAAATATTGCTGGTTGTATAGGTAAAACATTTAATTCATTTTTATTATGGTCAGCATATGATAATTTAGTAGTTACATCAGAAGATATATTTAAATTATTATAATGCATTGGACTATTAAATGTCCGTTTCCTATTGATGAACATGGCTGACAGAATTGGAAGGCCGTGATAGCTG
This sequence comes from Hemileia vastatrix, assembly GCA_030280995.1. Lineage (NCBI taxonomy): Eukaryota > Fungi > Basidiomycota > Pucciniomycetes > Pucciniales > Zaghouaniaceae > Hemileia > Hemileia vastatrix. The sequence continues at coordinate 13,319,214 of JASXTE010000002.1, read as the reverse complement.
ATGAGAAAATCATTGAAGTTAACACAGGAAAAGTTAGAACCACTCTTGATTAGGGATGCTGGAGAGATTAGCATACCTCTAGCATCTTCACAGTAGTATACTGGTCTAATATTGATGATTTCCCCATTGAGACCATGGAAGCGTATCATCCCTTTGCCTGTAATGAGAGGAGAGGAACCATTAGTGGCCACTTTCAAAGCAATGGGATTTTTTAGAGGGAGAAAATCAACTAACTCATTCAGATTACCAGAAAGATGATGAGTTGCACCTGTGTCAAAAATAGGGTTTGACGAGTATGCCTCATTGTCTGATAGTTGCATTCTAGCAAAAGCAGCTGCAGATGCTTCTGGGGAGTCATCAGTGAGTTCTACAATTTGTGCTGAAGCAGATTTTTCTTGAGGTGGTTGTGAGGTGTTGTGACGGTTTGTTTGTCGTTGAGGATAAATTGGGCGGTAAGAATCCATTTTATGTGGTATAGGCCTCTGGTGGATGGGTAGATTTGGTTTGGGTGGAGGATTGTTGTTAAGGACGATTGTTGGTTGTATGATAGAGGGTGGTACTACCATTGGATAGTGTTTACTGTAGCCGGCTTGCCTGTTTTGGAAAAAAGAATTGTAATTGGAACAGTTTTTGAGGGTTCTTTTAGGACAGTTGGCTTACAGATGACCTGATGAGTTACAGATATAGCAGTTGCCTGGAGATCTTTAAGTAGAAGCATTAGATTCATAGACATTCTGGTTAGCAGAATTAGATTCATAGACATTGACAGAACCAGAAACAGAATCAGAGAGAGGTAGCTTAGCAGAAACAGAAGCAGAAGATTTATTTGCAGTGACAGTAGTATTAGTATTAGTAGTAGTAGTATTCAGAAGCTTATCATCATGTTTAAGTCTTTCCCAAGTAGTACAAAAGATTTTGTTGAGAACTGAAACAGTAATTGACTTGTCTGATTTGCATAGTTGTTCTGTTTCTTTGAGGACTTCTGAGCTGAACCGTGGATTGTCTTGAATGATATGTTGACAGAGACATCCTAAGATGTCCTTTTCACTGAGTCCCTGAGCCCAAAAACAAAAACACGCATCTCAAAATTTGTTCATTAACTCTATGGGGTTGTCGCATTCTTTAGAACGAAGATCGATCACTCTTTCTATAGCATTCAGTTGAGCCGCTCTAGAAACAGTGTTGAAGACACTTTTGATATGGCGAAATGCAGTCGTGCTTGGTGCAACATCAATGATTTGAGATTTCATTTCCGGCCCAACAGAATTGATCAGTATCGCTCGACCTATTTGCTCTTTGATGGAAGTTTTTGAGGCCCCTTTTCGCTCTAGAAAGTTGGTTTCACCAGTGAAGTCACTGATGACGCCTCATAGTTCTCTATGCCATTCGCGGAAATTAGAACCATCGTCTTTTAACGTATGTCGCCAGTCTTTCAAAAGCATCCTTGCCTTAAAAATTCTGTCCCGAATATAAGAATCTTCTTGAATACGCAGTAGTACACGCGGATTGGGTGCATCTTCCATGTCAGACATTGCATCTTCATCATGAATTTGAGCTTCGTTTTTGTTATTGTCTTGAGGTGGTTGTGGTGGATAGTTAGGTATTGGACGAGAGGTTGGTGTATTGTAGTTTTGAGGGGTCAGTTGTTGATTGGATGGCATCATCAAAGTAGAGTGAGAGAGAAAAAAGGCAGAAAAAAAGGAAGAAGAAAAAAAAGAGAAAAAATAAAAGGAAAGAAATTAAATAATAAGGAAAGAGGAGGAAACAGAAGGTAGGGAAAAGGTAGAGAACGAGAACAAGGTAAAATGGAGGGATATATATATCAATAAAAGATTTTTTATTTTTTTATTTTATTATTTTTATTTATTTTATTTTTAATTTATTTGTTTGTCGGTTAAAATTCTCTTTCAGAGAGATAGTGCCACTATCTCACTTTGATGCTTGGCGAGAGCACCAACCTAATTGCTTGTAAAAATCGACGTTATTATTTATTATTTTTATTATTATTTATGTTTTTTTTATTTTTATTATTAATATATATATGTTTTATAAGTTGATAGAGAAGAAAGAAAGGAAAGAAAAAAAACAATAAGAAAAGAAAAAAGGAGAAAAGAAAATAAGAGAACAAGCAATAGAAGAAAAGAGAAGAGAGAAAAAAGAAAAAAAGGAAATAAAATAAGGAGAGAAGAAAAAAGCAAGAGGGAAAGTGAGACGAATCGTTAGTGGAAAGAGAGAAAAAAGACGAGAGGAGAAACGCGTGAGTCAAGAGACAATTGACAAGTGAACCAAAAAAATATGAGGCTGACTAGACCCTTTTAGTCAATTTAGAGAAAAAAGGAGGGAAAAAATAACTAAGAAAAAATTAGGGGCAAGAGCCCATAACCTATTAGCGCAATGGCAGTGATTTTGGAAAAAGGAGTAAAAGATTGATAATCATCATTACTGTTTCTATGGTACTAACTATATACACTGCTGCGGCGTAGTTGGAACCTAACACCCCCCCTTACATTGTGAATATCCTAAAAAGAACTGTAGCAAACTTAGAAAACCAAGAATAAAAATAAATAAAAATAAAATAGAAAAAGAAAAAAAAAGTAAAAAGTAAAAGAAAAAGTAACTAGGTAACCCCAACCATATCTCTCTTTCTGGGTAACACATTAGCGCCCAGACCATTTGTCAATATATCTGCTCTTTCATCACCACTAGGGACCCATTCTAGAACCACCTCACCACTAAATAGCCACTCATTCACAAAATAAAAATTCCTATCCGCGACTCTTGTTCTTTTTTCAGACGGATGATTGGTCAGATTTGCAATAGTGCCTTTGTTGTCACAGCAAAGATTTGTAGGAGCAATGCAATCAAAAATGTCCATTAATAAATTTCTCATTCACAATAGGGGATATCAAAGTTAGAAATTTGTAATTATTTAAAAGGCATTTCACAACACAAAAAGAAAGCCGCAAGCTTGACATTGACTCTAAATAAAATAGTGTTTTTGGGGCACAATATGTCATATTTTAAAAAATAGTCATGGTTGATTTGATGGAAAAAAGAGGTATTTTGAAATGGAAGATTTCTAACTTTGATACCCCCTAGTATGTCAGTAGTCACATTCCCCATAGCAATATATTCAGCAGCACAAGATGATTTGGTAACAGTGGCTTGTTGTTTAGACTGCCAAATTATTGGGACATTGTTGACAAAGAAAATATGGCCATTGGTAGCTCTTGAATATTCATTGCTCCATGAAGCATCAGTGTACATTTTTGTTTGGATGTTGGTCAATTTGTCAGAAAATAATTTAGGTTTCAAGTCTTTTGAATGTTTGAGATACTGTAATAGATGTTTGAGTCCAGACCAGTGATTTTCTTTCAGATGAGCTGCAAATCTAGCCAGAAAATTGACTGGGAATGAGAGATCAGGTCTAGAGCCCATTGCCAAATAGCTAAGACTGCTGATAATTGAAAGATATTTGGTTCATTCAATTGAAGCTTTGTTGTTGGAAGCTGAATCTAGTGATACTGAAGTGGGAAGAGGGTATTTAGAAGAAATGTGGCAGGGGTTATGTTCATTAAGTATCTTTTTAATAAGGATTGGCTGATGCCAAGTAAAGCCTTTGTTTGACCACTCAACATTCACCCCAATGATCTTTGGAACTTTGTTGGCCCATTTCATATTAAGATATGGTGCAAGGGATTGTTCAAGTGTAGCCAAGACCTCTATGAAGTTTTCTGTGACCACACCATCACCGACATGCAACCAGATTACCCCTACTTCACCAGGTTTCTTCAGTATATAAAGACTGGTGTCCTATTTGCTGGACGTATACCCAATTGTTTTTAGAAGTTTAGATATGTGTAACCACCAAAAGCATTCTGCTTGTTTAGTACCATTCAGTGGTTTTTGTAGACATAGAACATGATTATCTGCAGGAATGGCAAAAACTTCCGGCTGGGATACCCATATTTCTTCATCAATATTTCTGTTTAAGTAGGCTGCTACCATGTCAAAACTGTGTACTGTCCAGTTGAAATTAGCTGCTATGGTGAAAAGTAATTGTAATAATACAAAATTAGCAGTGGGCACAAAGGTATCATGGTAGTAAATTCTTGGATGTTGTTTAAAACCCTGGGCCACAAAACATGCTTTTTAACCAATAATATTGCCCTGGGTGTCTCTTTTCAAAGCAAACACCCACCTGGAATCAGTTACCCTTTTTCCTTCAGGGAGTTGTTCCAAGGTCCAAACTCCCATTCTTTCCATGTTGGCCATTTCATCATGGCAAGCATGCAACCATTAATCTGCATTTGGATGTTTCATTGCCTGCTTGAGCATTTTTGGTAATTTATGTGATAACTCAATAGCATTCACTTGAATGAATTCAACAAGGTCATCCTGAAAATGCAGATTTTTCTCATCAGTAAAATTTCCAAAGGATAAATTTTTGAGAATATGATGGAGGGACCCTTTGATTGCTGTCGGAGGAGGCACCTCTAGAGCTCATAGATGGCCGGATTGAGGATCACCAGGAAAAATGGCCATTGCTGAGTCAATGAATGATTTTTCCTCAGGACACCAAAAACTCCAGCCTCTTCCTCCATCAATATACTCCAGTACATGGCACTTTTTGACCCTAGGTTGACATTTTGTTCTTTGTTCCTTAAAAACATGTACATAAGCAATTCCTCTAAAATTTCTGAGGATAGAAAAGTCAGGTTTTTGTTTAAGGATTTTGAAAGTTGGCATTAAATGTTTCACAACTGAGTTTGGGAGACAGTTATGAGTATATGCATCCCATTTATAAGCATATCCCCACATAGACTCATCTAATCCTCTGAAAAGTAGTAATACATATGCCATATCTCCAACTTTCCAGTTGAAACGTTCAGCAGTTCCATTCTGTTCATGATGGTAATGACATGATAGTTCATGTACTATACCTCATTCCTGAAGGAAGGAATCAAGTAATTTATTACAGAATTCCCAACCTCTGTCTGATCAAAAAACTTTTAATTTAAATGACATAAATTTTTTCAATTTATTCAGAAAAGTTTTGAATGCCTCAAAGGCCTGTGACTTATTCTTCAGGAGAAACACTTCACCATAAGTAGTGGAAGACTCTTGGAAGGTTTCTACATATATTGCCCCCACCACACATCATAGGTTTAATAGGACCTATTAGATCACCTACAATTAATCCCATTTTATCATGTAATTGGAATTATGGCTTAAGTGATGACTGTCTACAACTTTTTGCTATAATACAGTCTTCAAAACTAATACATCCAGGTGGAATCTTAAGAGGAACATTTGGTCCAAGTTTTTGATGGATTATAAATCTGATTCTTTTATCACTCACATGACCTAAACTTCAATGCAAATCTAGTAGGGATACGGAAGCAGTTGAAGGACAAAATTTGGGATGTGTTTAAGCAAAAGAATTGAAAAAGGAAACAGGTTTTTCACATGGCAAGAATACTGAAATTAATGAATTACATGCATCAGGAAGAAAACAGGTATGGACCACAATCTAATGTCAGTATCACATTTATCAATTACATCTAAAAAATTTGATATCTTTACATTTATATCATTATTGCTAGTGAATGATAGAATAGCACCATGTAAAATTAAATCAATTTCTGAAATTAGAGTACATCTGCCAGCAGGGCTGTAGAATAAATCCTTGATAAAGACTGTCTCTCCTTTGATCCCTTTTATGATGATGTGTTGACAACTGGTGATAAAAGAAGGGGTGGTGTTAGTGGCTACTTTAATAGAAATGGGTGGGGAAACAGGGATAAAGTCATTAAGGAGACAAACATCACCTGTGATATGTTGATTTGGACCAGTATTAAAGCCATTGAACAAGATATGGATTTTAATTTATGGAAAGATAAAATAATATATAAATTACCTATATCTATCATAGACATTGTTGTAGCTAGAACAATAATTGTCAATTAATACTCTGAATCTATTGATATTTTTAATGAAATACTATTAAACCATAAGAGTGAAGCAAGGTACACCACATGTAAACAAAATAATGAACCTGTAAAAACTCAGAATTTAAAGCCACTCCAGGAAAAGCAGAAAAAACCTACTGCCCCTGTAGTACCTAAAAAGTATGAGACATATACTTGTTATAATTGTAATAAGCCTTGGGTTAAAGGTCACAAATGCAAGAAAAATATAAATATTGTTGAAAATAAGCAAGAATCTGAACATGAGACAGAAAAAAGTTAAGATTCAAGTGATTGTGATTGTGACAGTAATATCTCATATAGTGATGAAAATGAGGCCTGTATGTTGGAAGATGATTTGTCCATCTTTTAAAATCGAATATTAAGTATGGACTCAAATGTATTATTAATGAACTTTGAAGATTCTGAGATCAGATCATCAAAGATATTCAAGCTGATAACTTAAGAATGACACCAATCATGGCTCCAGAAATAATTTCTGGAGAAACTTTAAATATAGTATTAGATACAGGAGCTTCTGGTTCTGTTGTTTCTGCATGTACATTTCAAAAAACTGGTAGTGATTATAAGTCAAAGCTTGAGCCCCTTCAAAGTAGAAATTGGAGAAGGTTTGGATCAGTACTAAACCCAATTTTTAAATACAATGCTGCTTTTTTCTTTAAACATCAATATGGTTATGTTAAAGTAACTTGTGACTTTGTAGTAATGGATAATACTAATTGTAGTAGCTGTTTTATCATTGGTAGTGACATTCTGAAAAAGTTTGATGTGAAATTAGACCCTTCTAATATTAGTTTTACAATTGGCATGAATGTAAAAGGAAAGTTAAAATAAATTCTTTTAACACAGTCTTAAAAATTGAGTCAGTAATAGATATTCCTTGCAAAGGAAGAGAAACCAGTGAGATGGAACTTCTGGAAACAGAAACTTCAAAAGCATAATTTGGCACTCAGATAAGTGAAGCTGATAAGATAAATATTTTGGACTTATTTAAGGAATTTTTCATGGCTTTTTCAAATGGGAAAAATGAAGTTGTCCTTGTGAAAGATCATGGATGAAGATTAGTTTAACCTGTGAATTTAATAATATTCCTGCTAGCCTTAAAAAGTAACCATAACCTGCTTCACCAATGAAAAGGAAAAACATAGAGGATAATATTAAGATGTTGTTAAACATGAACATTATTGAAAAGGTAGAAATTGAACCAAAACATTGTGTCTTATCACCAGTGCTTATATCTTATGAAAAAGATAAGTCAAGACTGTGTGGTGATTATAGAGCATTGAATACATTTACAGTAGATGATTTTTACCTCTTGCCAAGGATTGCCTCTATACATACTACCCTGAAAGGTGCTAAGTATATAAGCTTCCTAGATGGGAATGAAGGGTACCATCAAATTCCTGTTGAAAATAATTCACAGAAATTTTAATTAATAACAACACATACGGGAATTTATAAATATGTCAGGATGCCATTTGGACCAAAAAATGCTTCTTCAGTATTTCAGAAATTAATGGATATAAAATTCCATAATGAAATGATTGAATGGTGTTTAACATTATATATTGATGACATCATAAAGTTCTCTAATACATATGATGAACACTTACTCCATTTGAAAAGGGTATTTCAGAAAATGGATGAAAAAAATGACCCTTGCATTGAAAAAATTTAAATCTTGGTTTGAGTCTTTAAAGTGCTTGGTCATATTGTATCTGGATCACAAATATTTGTTGGACAAGACAAAGTTATTTCAATTAAGAATAATGGAATTTCTCAAAATGTTAAGGATTTACAATTATTTCTTGGTATGTGTGGTTATTATATACAATATATAATTAATTACCAATTAATTGCTGAACCCTTGACCACACTGATAAAGTAATCAGAAGCTCGTTTGGAAAAATGAAAGACAACAAGCTTTTGATAAGTTAAAAGAATGTTTGATGACAGATCCCATCTTGGGATCATCAAACTTTCAACTACCTTTTATCTTGTATACTGATGCAAGTTTTATTGGTTTGGGTGCTGCTTTGCATCAAAAAAAACTTATTGAAGGAAAAATTTCAGAAGTAGTAATTTGCTATATTTCACAAACTTTAGGAAGTAGTGAATTAAAATATGGTGCTACTCAACTTGAATTCTTGGCAGTATTATGGGTTCTTGAGAAGCTTCATTATTACCTTTAGGACCAAAAATTTGAGTTGATAACTGACTGTAGTGCAGTTTAGTCACTCTTAAACATAAAAACTCCTAATAGGCATATGTTTAGATTGCAATTAGCTGTACAAGAGTACTGAGGACTGATGACTATTAAACATAGAGCAGAAACTTTACGCTCTAATGTAGATCTGTTATCTAGAGTACCTCTACCTAATAAGGATGATAATACAGCTTATGTTCCTGAAACAGAGATTATTAACATTTATGGCATTTATATTGTAGATCTTGAGGATGAATTTATGAAATAAATTCTTGATAATTATGCTTCAGATCCTGACTTGAGTAAATTTACTACACTATTGAATGATCCGCCTAATGCTTCAATGAGTGTTTTGATAAAAACATTGCCACAAAAATATTGGGAAGCATTAGAAAAAGGGAAATTTTCCATTGAGGATGGTTTTATATATTATAGAGAAAAATTAAGTAATGTAATTGTAATTTCCGCTTCAATGAAGGAGTTAATGTTAAGTATATGTCATGATGAAATATTAGCAGGTCATTTTGACTTCCATAAAAAATTAACCAGAGTAAAAAATACAGCTTGGTGGATTAACATTTCTGATTATGTTCAAAAATATGTTGAGACATGTGATTCTTGTCAAAAATCTAAAAGATTAAGAGGTAAAAGAGCTGGTTTATTAAAACAAATTGAGAAACCAAAAGCTCCATGGGAAATAGTTAACATGGACATTGTAACAGGTTTTCCAAGAGCAGGGAATATGAGTTATAACTCCTGCTGGGTAATTGTAGATAGATTTTCAAAAATGTGTAAATTTATTCCTACCCACAAAGAGGTTTCTGCAAAGGACTTAGCTTTTTTATGGTGGACACAAATGTTAAATATAGCAGGTTTCTCCAAAGCAATAGTTTCTGAAAGAGATCCTAAATTTACTCCTGAGTTCTGGACATCACTTATGGATGTTTCAGGGTGTCAATTAAAACTTTCTACAGCACACCATCCACAAACTGATGGGCTAGAAGAAAGAATGATACAAACTTTAGAAGATATGATAAGAAGATATTGTGCTTTTGGTCTTGACTTTAAATAAAATCACAACTTTACTCATGATTTGGTAACTCTCATCCCTGGTGTAGAATCTGCATACAATAGTACAGTACATTCTTTCACTGGAAAAAGCCATTTGAGTTATGGTTGGGTTTTGTACCTAATACCCCTCCTAAAACTCTTAATAATTTACCATGATTGGATATACATCCAGGTACAAAATATTTTCTTCACATGTAAAAATTATTTAGAAAGCATGCTCAAGAATGTATTAATAAGGCATTTGAGTATGAGAAGAGAAGATGGGATAAAGCCCATAAAGAGCAATTTTTTAAAGAGGGTGATGAAGTCCTTATTTCTAAACTACATTTAAATTTAAATGGTAATGTTAAATTGAAAGATCCATTTATTGGTTCTTTTTCAGTAAAAAAGATTGTTGGTGATAATGCTGTTGAAGTTATATTAGGGGGTATCAATGTTCAGGGATCAGCAATTAAATTAATTGCGGATAAAAATCCTTATACCCCAATTATCTTCCGCAATTATTTTTTCTAATAATTGGGTTATTAGACACTTTACGTGTCAATGTTCACCTCTTATCCGACATTTTTTTACTCAATTTTTCATAACCACATCTTGGACAACCTTCTGTCATAACCACATCTTGACCTACTTTCTGCCATAACCACATCTTGGACTACTCCCTGGATATGCCTTCTACCTTGCTGTGCACTTCCATTCTCATCCCATCCTGTTCATTCTATCCGCTCAGAATTTTTCCCCATTTCATCTATTTGATTCTGTTCCTTTTCATCTTGCTATCTCATCTGCTTGTTTCTGCTCCTTTTCATCTTCATTTATAATAACATGCCTTGTCATCCTAGATCTTCTCAAAGGCAGCCATCACCCAGTTGTTCTTCGATTCCCACTACTTCCTCTTTCCCCCGCTCAGCCAAGAAATCAAAGACTGTTCAATTAAAAAAAAGATGACCATCTCATTCTTATCAACTGGCTGAAAACCAAATCTAACTATGATTCTTGTTTTGGTACTGAGTATGCCACTAAAGTAGGATGGCCCCCGCATCAAAAGTTAATGGCTATCTTCTAATGGTAAATGAATTACGGAATAAGACCAAGGGAAGGATTGATCTTTTACCTAAACAGATGTCTGAAAGATTCGAGCATTACCAAGCAAAATACAAGAAGGCAAAGGCTCTTTCATCTTCCACTGGTTTTGGGGTTACCGACAACAATATAACTAAGGGCATAAAATCCATAGATGATAAACTTGAAACTTTATGTCCTTACTTTTAAGAGATGGATGCAATTTTTGGAGAGCAAGCCAATGTTAATCCTGTAAACATGTTGGATGGTGAAGATCCTATCTCTGAACATGATGTTGAAGCAAATCTTTTCCCATCCTCTTCCTCCACTCAAGCCTCCCCTCATTTGAATGAGGCATATCTAGATAGCTTTTCTGTAGATCCTATAGGTAATATAACCCAACCAAATCTAACTCAGGTCTGTTTCTTTTTTCTTTTATCTTATCTTTTCTATTTTTTATTTACTTATCTTTTTCTTATTTCTTAAAAGGCTGATGAACAAACCCAGGATCCTCAATCAACTGATTCTGAAGGTAGTGACAATGATGAGGAGGAAAATATGACCTTGAAAAAGAAGAGTAGGGCTTCAAGTAGTCTAAATTTCCACTCACAAAGAAGAAGAAAAAGTGATACTTTATCACAAACCCCTTTTTCGTCTATGGAACAATTTTTAGAGAAACGTGATGCTGGTAAGTGATACCATAACTCTTATTACTTTACTCTACTTTTATTCCACTTTATATTAATTTTTATTATCACTCTAGATTAAGTAGAAATTTTTAAAGAGACTCTAAGCTTTGAAAAGAAGAAATATGAGCTCTCTTTAAGGAGGGATGATAGGCTACAAGATTTGGAAGAGAGGAAGTATTAGCTCTCTTTAAGGAAGGATGATTGGGCCCAAGATTTGGAGGAGAGGAAGTACCAGCTCTCTTTACGGAAGGATGATTGGGCCCAAGATTTGGAGGAGAAGAAGTTTGAGTTAACTCTAAGTATTTAAAAATCAAAAAAAGAGGAGAAAACACTCGAACATCAAAACCTATTAGAGCAGATGAAATATAAGTTTGATCATGAAGAAAATTCCAAAAAGAAAGATTTCTTGATAGAATGTGTTAAAGCTAATAAATCTGTTGAGGAAATTGAACGTTTAAAGAAATTGTTGGATGACTAGTTTGTTTTATTTCTCTCACACTTCAAATGTTCATATTTATTTGTACATAAAATTTCCAATAATTTCCTTTATTTCATTACTCTATCTATCATTACTTGAATTTTTGTATTTTAATGTTAAATATTCTTTTTTTAAACAAAATTTTCATGTCTCCTTTGAAAATTTGACGATCCCCCACCCCTGGATTTTTTTGAAGTAAGGGGTGGGTATCACAAAAATTCTTTCATGTCATGAATCTTGAAAGTCTTATATGAAACTTTGGCTTTACTACCCCCTGCATTTTACCGGTATCCCAAAAAGTCTTACATGTCAAGAATTTCACAAGTCTTATAAGAAATTTTGGCGAAAACCCCCATGGATTTTATTGAAGTAAGGGACGGGTATCACCAAAATATTTACAAGTCAAAAAAATTCTATATCTGTTTTAAAAAATTGGCAATACTCTCCCCTTCATTTTATTGAATCAAGGGGTGGGTATCACCAAAATTTTTCTAAGTCATCAATTTCACATGTCAGATTTGAAAATTTGGCAATACCCCCCCCCCCTGCATTTTATTGAAGTAAGGGGTGTAAGTCATCTAAATTTAATATTATTACATAAATTATTAAATAAATATCTAATATATATCAATTTCCCTAGTTTAAAGTAATGACAATTCCTCAAGCCAAAATGCAGACCAAGTCTAGAAACAAAGGTTTGGGACATTCCACAGGTATAGGCAAGATGAACCCCATGAAACAAATAAATGTTATCATGATTACCTGTTATACAACCAAAGGTCATTGGCTCATCACTTAACTTGAGAAAATTGATAAATATAAAATATTTATTAATAATTTATGAAAAAATATAAAATTTTCAATGACAACTCTAATCCCCATACTTTTTGGATCTAGATAAAGTTTTTTTAAATAGAATAACTACCTTCTTTCTTTACCTTATTGATTCTTTGAGTAAACTTATGACTGATTTGAAATGAGCAACCAAAATGTGTGAAATCTTGACAGGATTCCAAACCAGGAGGAGCTTTGGTTGTTTGATGATTATCCTTAGAAGAATTCCAAATAGTTTTGATGATTCCATTTCCCAAACCAAAATCAATGATGCACCGGTGGTCTGGAAAATATAAACCATGTCCTTTGATTTTAGCTGGAGATGGTATTGGGTGGCCAGTTATTGGATTGATATATGAGAATATACCAAAAGTAAGAAAATTGGCATCATTCCTATTGATATGAATCCTATTGTGGAATCCAGAATGAGTGATAATAACATTAGAAAATAAAAGATATTCATGGCTGATATCTTCCCATTTGGAGTCACACCAATTTGGTATTCCAACTTTGGTTGAAAGTTCATGATTTTTTTCAAATGCTTTATTACAGAGCTTTTTGAGTAGAAAAGCAAGAAAAGAGTTAAAGGAAGGTAGAGTGTCCCATAAGCGAAAATCTTCATCTTTTTGAGCTTTAGTGATATTCTTGACCAACAAATATATGCCTTGATAATAATCATATCAGAGTTTCAGAATCCTTATCCTCTAAATATGCAATATAAAAATGTGAAATAAGACAAGTGAAATTTGGAAAAAAGGCTCAACTTCAAAGGTCAAAATCTCAGCAACCACTGAACCTAATTCAAACCTGTTTGTGGGAAATGAAAGATATGATTTAGTAGAATCTTCAGTTAAAGGACATGTGATTTAAATAAACCTAACCCTAATTTGTTACATAAAAAAATGAAATAAAAATTTAAATTGGGAAAAAAAAGACTTAACTTTAGCAGTCAATATCTCAGCAACCACTGAATCAAATTCAAGTCTGTTTGTACGAAATGAAAGGTAGCCTTCAGGAGAATCTTCAGTAAAAAGAACATTAGATTTGAATAAACCTAACCCTAATTCTGAGTCTGATTTTCAAAATTTTACAAAAACTTGAAAAGTGGTAATGAAGATGAGATCAAAAGGAGTTTTATACGTTCACTGTTATCCAGATAAGAGTCATACATATATTTAAGTATGAAGTTCTCATAAAAGGAATGAGATATCATATAGGCATGAAAAAAAGGAGATGAAACTTACCTTGATTGAAAAGTAGGAAAAATAGAGTGAGAAAGATTGATGTTGGAATTGTGGGGTAATTGACTATGGAGTAAGTGAAATGCATAAAGAATGTGCAATGTATGTGTTTCAATGAATTGGAGCCAAAAAAAAGTGAAATAAGGGAAAGGGGGGATAATGACCATGCCAAGGAGGGATGAAGAGTAGGGTGATGGAGCTAAAAAAGAAAGTAAAGAGGGAGAGAAAAAAAAGGTTAATTATACAATTGAAATCCAAAATAACCACTTACAAAAAAAATTTAGATAAAAAAAAATAAACAGAAAAAAACAAAAAAAATTATAATTAGTAATCAAAAAATCAAAAAAAATAATAAAATGACTTACCTGGAGAGATGAGATGACAAAATGAATGAAACCAAATTGTTTGAGGGATGTTGGAGGAGAATAGGAAAAGGATATGAGGGATGAATGAAAAAAAAAATCACTGACAAAATATGCAATTTCATGTTGAGCTGGTGAAAGAAAACCAATGAGCCATCCAAACAAAAGATATTCACCGTAAATTCAAAAAAAAAATGAATATGCAACAAACCAAAATACAAAACCAAGTGAATAAAGTACACAAAAAGGACATTTGGAAAGTATGAAAACATAAAAATTAAAAATTAAAAGCGTTGCAAAGTGAAATGTTGGAGAGTAATTGGCATTATAATGGAGCGTATGCCGGTTGATTGAATGATTTGTGAATCAAGGGAGGGGAGTGCCGGTGGTGGTTCAGGATCCTCTTCTTCATAAAGATTATTCCACTCATCCTTTAAATCAGCTAGAATATTGTGGAGCATTACGCAAGTCAAGATCCAATGATTTGCAGTTTTGATCTCCAATTTTTTTTTGAAATTGGATTCTGAACTCCCGAAGACTAGAAAATTGTCCCTTTAAAATACCTATAGCATGTTCAATTTGTACTCTTGATTGTGCAAGGTGATAATTAAAGGCAGTTTTGGGGGAATTTTCTGAAGTTGCACCACAGAAAGCAGGTATAATGTACTTTCCACTTGCATATGCTGAGTCTGCAAGGAGGTACTGAGATTTGTCAAAGTATGATTCAGGGGATTGAGAAATCCTCATTCTTTGGAAGACGGAAGAGTCATGACATGATCCAGGGCAGCCACTGTGAAAAGCAATAAATTTTTTATTGACATCACATACAAGTTGAACGGCAATAGAGTATCTAGAAAGAAGATAAAAAGTTAGATTGTGAAAAATGAGAACTTGGAGATGATTTTGAAGAAACCTTTTTTTGTGATCAAAATAATGGTTGCCATCATGAGCTGGCTTTTGACTCAAAGGGATGGTTGTGCCATCAACAAAACCTATACAGCCAGGGAAACCTTCAGCTTGCATTACTTGAGAGGATTCAAGTTTCTGTTCTGGAGTTGGCCAAGCAAGAGTTTGAGACTTGAGGGAAAGGATAGCAATCATACAGCGCTTGGTGTATAATATCACGGTACCATATCCTATGTTAAAGATATTATCCAAACGTCTTACGGCAGCACCATTTCCATTTGAGCCAAAGCGACATAGAGCAACAGCAAGTTGGATGGCAGGATTACGCTGTTTGTTATGAGAATTGTTATGGAAGATAGGATGTTCAGAAATGAGTTGATAAAGTTTGAAGAAAGAATCGGGAGAAGTTCTAAAAAGTTGGGTGAAGTTTAAATGAGGAATGTTGAGAATGGAGGCCAGATCATATCAGGGATCATGATAAAGATTTGGCCCCTTGGTGATTGTAACACTTTTTGGAAAGAACACACATATAAGCTAAAGCATCTTCCAAATCAGAGTCAGATTTATAGTAAAGAACTAAAAGAAAAGTGATAGCATTCATTGTTGAGTGAAGTAGCTTCCTAGTAGAGAGGTGCTTCATTGTTGTTGGTGGAAGGGATATGTGATGAGGGAAGTGGGAAGTGGGAATTCCCCGCCAAATGTGCAGTTGAGGTGTGTAGATAGAAAAAAACTTAAGTGTTTGCCACCAAAATTAAGTGGCATAGAGTGAGGAAAGACTTAAGGATGGCATCAGCAATTATGAGTCATGTGACTTTCTTGCAAATCCATCATGGATGAGATGAGTTTGGGATCAGGAATTAGGAATGGAAATTGGGGTATAAGAGGCAGGATAATGCATTATCATGGATTCCTTATCCACTAGCCCCAGGGCTAGTGGATAAGAATCTTCCGCAATTAATAATGTCTGATCCTGGAAAAAAAAATTCCTGATCCCTAATTGTGGATCCTTGAACATTGATACCCCCTATTATATGCACCATATGATAGAAATATCTATTATTTCTTATTTCTCTTATAAAACCATACCATTCTAATGATACTGCTCTATTTCCAAGAAGATCAGATAGGCATTAATGGAAACCTGAAGAAATAGTTGAGAGAGCAGAAGTTGAAAAGATACTTAAAAAGAGACACCTTACTAAAGGAAAGGCAGTTGAGTATCTGTTAAGGTTTAAAAATAAATCAAGTAAATATGACTAGTTAATTCCTAAAAATGAAATCTCTGATCTAAAATTTTTTTTGAAAAAATATATACCCAAATAATACTGTAATAAACACAGTATATGTAATATAGAAATGTATAAAATAGTTTTTTCCACTCCTTACTTATAAATTAAAATGTCAAGGCATTTTTTTATTATTTTTTTGAGTGAGGGAGTGTCAGCCTAGGTATCCCCAGGACTGAGTATTTTTTATTTTTAAAATAAGATAAACTTAATTACATTAATCTTGTAAGCTAATAAGTTAATATTATGGTTATAATACTTATATAAATGGTTATTAAGCTTATATATATATTTGTTATACTATTATATGACTTATATGAATTTAAATAGCTTATTCATAGCCCAATAATTTTTTAAGGTGCTAATGTGGTCATAATATACTTATCTTACGTGTTATTAAGTAATTATAGACATAAATAAGCATATATATATGCATAAATCTCATATTAAGTGAAATATGTAGTTATATCATGTATAAATAGGTTTATATATGGTTTTAACCCTCTAAATAGCCTATAACCTTTATTTTTCTGCTTATTTTAGGTAATATGGACTTAGTCAATGGTATCAACCGGCCTACACAAGCATATACACCTCTTTCAGGTGCATATATCCAGTTTGAACAACTTAATCTGCTTCCTTTAATGGATTTTCTCAGATTTATGGGTTGGAATATAATTAATGGGTTAATGTGGACTCTGGGGGATGTTATTGGGGGCTTGGACAGTTGATTTGGCTCCTTTATATGCTTAGGGTCTCATTTTATTCTCTTTGGATGAGTTGTTTTATGTGTTTCTTTATGGTATCTGCTTTTATCTGTTTTCTCTATTTATGGTATGGGTGTATGTTATCATTAATTGTGATGGAGGGTCCTTATTGGAGGTCTGTGTGTTGAAAATTCTTTGAGTACTAGCCATGGGGAGGTGATGAGCCCTCAAAGTGCTGTAATTTCTGGGGATAGAAGTGACATCATCTGGATTGAAGGTCTGTGCACTCCAGTGGATTTTGGTATAAGTAAAGGAGGATTTGGCGGGTTATTGGACATCACTTACTTACTACACTTGAAATTAAACATTATAAAACAATTATTATCATATGAAAATATATTTTAAAGCCTTTATAAATTGAAATAATCTTTATATTAAGTAAAACTATATTTTATTATCCTATTTTACACCACTAGTCCTCACCAATCAAAATATTAGAGGGTGTAATGTTGACCGATCCGCAATTAAATTAATTGCAGATAAAAATCATTATACCCCAATCATCTTTTGCAAATATTTTTGCTAATAATTGGGCTATTAGACCTTTTAAGTGTCAATGCTCACCTCTATCTGAAATTTTTATCCTCAATTTTTCATAACCACATCTTAGACAACTTTCTGGATGTGCCAGCCTCCCTACCTTGCTATGCATCCCCATCCTTTCTATTCATTCTATCCATTCACAACCCCTCCCCATCTCATCTGTTTGTTTCCTCTCCTTTTCATCTTCAAATATCTTAACATGTCTTGTCCTCATAGATCTTCTCAAAGGTATCCTTCCCCCAGTTGCTCTTCAAATCCCATTACTCCCTCCTTCCCCTTCTCAGCTGAGAAATCAAAGTCCATTCAGCTAAAAAATGATGATCATCTTATACTTATAAACTGGCTGAAAATTAAAACTAATTTTGATTCTTGTTTTGGTACTGAGATGCAACTAAAGTAGGATGGCCCCCTGCATCAAACATCAATGGATATCTTATAATGGCCAATGAATTATGAAATAAGACAGAGGGAAGGATTGATCTTTTGCCTAAACAAATTTCTAAACGCTTCAAGAACTATTGAGCCAAATGCAGGAAGTCTAAGACTCTTTCATTTTCCAATGGTTTTGGTATTATTGATGTTAATATCAGTAAGGGAATAAGATATATTGATGATAAACTTGATTCTTTATGTCCTTACTATAAAGAGATGTATTCCATATTTGGAGAGAAAGCTGATGTCAATCCTGAAAACATGTTGGATGGAGAAGATGATATCTTTGAACATGATGTCAAAATAAATCCTTTTCCTTCCTTTTCTACTCAAGCCTCCCCTCATTTAACTTCTACCAATCAAGATATCTTTTCAATAGATCCTTAAGGCAATATAAACCAACCTGATCTCACTCCAGTGAGATTTAATTTCTTGTCTGGTTGTTTTTTTATTTCTAAAAAGGCTAATGAGAAAACTGAGGATCCTCAAGCAAGCAAGTCTGAATCTAGCATAGGAGAAAAAATTTTATCTTTCTTTAAAGAGGAATGATAGAGCACATGACTTGGAGGAGAAGAAATTCGGGATAAAGAAAGAGGAGAAGGCTCTTGAGTATAATTTCCTATTGGATCAAATGAAACTCAAGTATCAACTTGAATATTGTTCAAAAAATAAAGTTTTCTTGATAGAATGTGTTAAAGATAATAAATCAGTTGAAGAAATTGAATGCTTAATGAAAATTTTTGATGAATAGTTTTTTTTATTTTGTTCATATTTTATTTCAAATCTTGATAGAATGCATTAAAGCTAATATGTCTGTTGAGAAAATTGACTGCTTAATGAAAATTCTTGATGACTAGTTTTTTTTATTTTTTGTTCATATTTCATTCCAAAATTTTTTTCAAGTCAAAATACTTACACATCTTATTTGAAAATTTGGCAATACCCCCCCCCTGAAATTTACTCTGGAAGGTGGTAAGGATTACCAAATTTTCATTTTATTTTATAAATAATTAATTGAATCAATTAAAAAATATAATCAACCAAGTAAAGAAATCCCAAATACTATCTTTCAATGATTTCATGAGCAAAGTCAAAGAAAACTTATGAAAAGAATGGTATTAAGAGCTCATTCATAGAATATAACTGAATGAACACCTTTATAAAGCGCAAGGGCTTGATGGTACAATACTTAATTTGATTGATTATCTTTAAAAATTGATGAATTAAGAATTTAAGGGGAAAAAATAAAAATTTGGAAACCCTTTAATTACCATATTTAGGACCCCTCCCTAATGTTTTAGTAGCCATTGACCTTTTAGCCCTTACCTTACTTACCTGGTTTATCAAACTTTGATTGATCTGAAAAGAACATCCAAAATGACTAAAATTTTCACAATATTCCAATCCAGAAGGTGCCTTAGTAGTTTGATAATTATCTCTTTGAGAATTCCATATTGCTTCCATAATCCCATTTCCAAATCCAAATTCCATGATACATTTATGATCCAGAGCATATATTTCATGGCCTTTGATTTTAGCAGGTGAAGGGATTGATATAACAGAAAAGCCAAAAAGTAAGCATATTAGAATCAGTTTTGTCAAAATGGCTCTGGCTATGAAATACTCCATAGTTGATGATAAAATTGAAATAAAAGATATAATCATTACAAAGCTCAACCCATTCTATATCTTTTCAATTGAGAAGTCCAGCTTTCTTGGCAGGTTATGATTAGATTGAAATGCACAAATATATAATTTTTCAAAGCAATTGGCCAAGAAATAATTGACAGATCCTAATCTTTGGGAGATAAAAGCATAGATAATCATCAGATAAGTGTCTCAGAAGCCTTATTCTCTAATTAAGAAATATGAAAACATGAAATAAATTATGTGGAATTTTAAAAAAAGGCTCAACTTTAAAGTTCAACATCTCAGCAACAACTGAACCAAATTCAAATAAGTGGAATTTGGAAAAAAAAAGGCTCAACATTTAAGGCCAAAATCTCAGCAACCACTGAACCAAATTCAAACCCGTTTGTGAGAAATGAAAGATAGGCTTCCAGAAATTTTTATTTGAAGGAAATGTGATTTAAATAAACCTAACCCTAATTTGTTACATAAAAACATGAAATTTAGAATCTTCATTTAAAAGTAAATTAGATTCAAATAAAACTAACTCTAATTCCAAGTCTGATTTTCAAAATTTAACAAAAACTTGAAAAGTGGTAATGGAGATGAGAACAAGAAGAGTTTAATAAGTCCACTGTTATCCAGATTTGAGTCATGCATATATTTATGTATGAAAGTTTCATAGAAGGACAGAGATATCATATAGGCATGAAAAAAAGGATATTAAACTTACCTTGATTGAAAAGTAGGAAAAATAGAGTGAGAAATATTGATGTTGGAACTTGGGGGAAATTGAAAATGGAGTAAGTGAAATTCATAAAGAATGTGTAATGTATGTGTTTTAATGACATAGAACCAAAAAAAGTGAAATAGGAGAAAGGTGGGATAATAACCATGCCAAGGAGGGATGTAGGGTAGGGTGATGGAGCTAAAAAAGAAAGAAAAGAGGGAGAAAAAAAAGGTTAATTTTATCATAAAAATCAAAAATAACCACTTACAAAAAAATTTAGATACAAAAAAGAAAAAAAATCAATTAGCAATTAAAAAATCAAAAAAATGAATAAAATGACTTACCTGGAGAGATGAGATAAGACAATAAATAAAAGAAAGTTGTTTGAGGGATTTTTGAGGAGAGGAAGAAAGAATATGAGGGAGAATGAAAAAAAAGAAACAGTGAAAAATTATGCGATTGCAGAAAATATATGATTTCATGTTGAGCTGGTGAATGAAGATAAATGTGACATCCAAAAAAGAGACATTCAGCATAAATTCAGAATAAAAATGATTATTCAAAAAACAAAAATACTAAACCAAGTGAATAAAGCACACAAGTTGAAAATTTGGAGAGTATGAAAAAAATGAGTTGTGTTTCAAAATGTCGGAAGGTGATTGGCATAATGACAGAGCATATGCTGGGAAAATGAATTTTTTGTGATTCAAGGGAGGGGATAGCTGGTGAAGGTTTGGGATCCTCTTCTTCATAAAGATCATTGAAAAGACATATAAGCTAAAGTGTCTTCCAAACCCAAGTCAGAATCAGAGTCATCAGCCAAAGTTAAATTAATATCATTCATAGCTGAGTGAAGTTGCTTCCTAGTAGAGAGGCACTTCATTATTTTTGGTAGATTTTTTAGGTGATAAGTGGGAAGTGGAAATTTGCCACCAAATAAGCAGGTGGGGTGTGTAGATAGAAAAAAATGTTATGTGTTTGCCACCAAAATTAAGTAGCATAAAGTGAAGAGACATGTAAGGATTAGAAAAAATGTGATGTGTTTGCCACCAAATTCAAGTAGCGTATAGTGAATAGACACATAAGGATGACATCCACAATTATATGTCTTTTGACTTACTTACAAACCAATCATGGATGTGATGAGTTGGGGATCAGGAAATTGGAACAGAAATCGGGGTATAAGAGGTGGGATAATGCATTATTTTACAATCCTTATCCACTTTCCCTGGGACTAGTGGATAAGAATCTTCCGCAATTAACAATGTCTGATCCTGGAAAAAAAAATTCCTGATTCCTAATTACAGATCCCTGAACATTGATACCCCCTATTGTGAGTTAAAAATTGAGTATAAGAGTGTTATTAGTCTTTCCCTGAGGTTTAATCTAGAAATCATTTATAAATAAGTAGTAGGACCATTAATATTTACTATTAAATCACACTTAAGTACTAGAATATACTGATAATAAGTCACCAAAAAGAATGATTCTTAGAGCATCAACACTCATAGCTCAAATTAGCTCTGGTATGCATATTTTACTGAAAATAGTGCCTAATATTCCACACTCATCATGTTTTAGTCATTTGGTAAAGGGTCACATCACTAATTTTTTCAGTAATTTGTGGAATGATCCACAAATTATTGAGCCATTGGGTAAGTCATTTTCTGCCCTGCCTTTTTTTCAGTAATACTCATGACACCTCAATACCTCCATTTCATTAAGACTTCACTCTTTCTGAAAGCTACTTTTCTCACTTCTCATCATCACACAACACCTAAAATTAAAATTTTATAATACTATAATACTTCCAAAACAATGTCCACACCTCAAAACTCTAGCACCAACAAAAATAAGAGAAAACAGGAACCCAATTGATCTCAACATGAGGAGGAACAACTTGCTATCTGTTGGATCTTCATTAGTGAACAACCTGAATTTTCAACATCTTAATCTGGCAAGACATTTTATAATAAAATTGAAAACCATTTTAATCAGTTCAGTAAGACACAATATAGAGATCATGAGCAGATAAGAATGAGGTATGTTGTGTTTAATTTTTTGACTTATGTTTTTATTAAAACTTTTGTCTTATATTATTCAATCAATCTTAGATTGCAAGCCCTTAAAATGCCCACCTTGAAGCTCAGTGCTATCTATAATTTAATTGAAATAAACCCACCTAGTGGTACCTCAGCTAGCAACTGGATAAGGCTTGCACTATCTCTTTATCAAGAACAAGCCAAATCACCTTTAAAAGCTTGGCTGTATGGGACAAACTTAAACATGTCCCTAAATGGAAAATTTATTTGAATAAGGAACAAGCAACAAACACACCCTCAAGTGGAAATATTAGATCAGAAGACCCCAACAGCAATTTGGAAGTAGAAAAAACTTTTGAAAGCCCAAATTAATCCTGAGCTGCACATCCTCCAGGTCTGAAAACCACAAAACAACTTTGTCTTAGTGAAGCAAGCAATCTTGATGAACAAAACACCCTGGAATTACAAATGGGTAAAATGGCTGATAATCAATTATCAGCAATGAAAGCAGCCAAAAAACAAAATGAGCTTACTGAACAGAAAATTCAACTTATTAAAGAGAAACTATCTATTCAAAAAGATCACCTCCAGATAGACAAAGAAAAAATTTTAAGTGAGATGAGAGGAAATGATATGAATCAACTTTTACTATTAAAAAATACAATTGTTGTACTGAAGAAGACTTAGAGATTTTACAAAAAAAAAAAGGACATGAAAAGGAGGTGGATTGAAAATAGTGGCTCTTGATTTAAATTTATTTATTTTTTATGGTAGTAGGAAAAATTAAGTAGAAATAATGGAAAATAATACAATTAAAAAACTTATGGTATATATTAATGGAGATGTTAAATTTGTAAAGAGAAATAGGTAAGAAAAGTGAAATCAGAAATTAACAAATTATTTACAAATATATACCAAATTAAAATTATTGTGCACTTACCAAAATGTTTTTATTAAACTTTACATTTATTTTCCCAGTAAGGAGGAGACATGAAAATGCTATACTTGCTGTGAAATTTATAAATAGAAATAAGTGAGATGAGAAGTGTGAGATCAGCAAGAAATACCTGTAATGTTATATATATTTTAATTATTTGTGTATTATACTCAAGTTATGTTATATATTTATTATTTATTACAGTATGTGTCAGCCTGGATATCCCCAGGACTGAGTAAAAAGTACTTATAATTTATTTTAAACACATGGACTATACATTGGAGCAATAAATTAGAGTACACAAATAGTATACATAAGTAAATTTATGATAAAATACAAAATATGCCATTATAACACCTTATATACATGCATATATCCACCTTTTATAAGTCTTATGTACTTAATATTAAGTTTGAATATGTCATGGTAATATTATGAACCTTAAATATAAGACTAAATAATTTTTAAGTAGACTTAAAGCTGTTGTTTTCATTGTTTTATGTGAAAAACAAGAAATGCACTTTAAATCACTTAAAGTTGACTATATGCGCTATAAATTTAATAATATTAAAAATGCGCTTTGACAGATAAATTTTTCTTAATTAGGGATATATATTTGGATACTAAAATGCATAAAAATAACACTTTTCAAATTTGTTGTTTTTTATGCCAGAAATGGCTTCTGTGTACTGGCCACATACTGCCTGCATTTTTCCTGTGTGAATAGCTTCATTTTTAGAAAATTTAGCTTTTTCACACTATAATTACCCCACATTCTATGCCCACTGTGGGGAAACATGCTAAAATAGGCAACAGGCGCTTATTTAGTGTCCTAGTTTTATTACAAATGCATTGAGCCTTATTATATGCACTAATTCAATTAATAACCTCAAGCTTGGCCCTTTAATTCACTACCACGCTTAAATTTTCCAAAATTATTCAAGGATTTACCAGTGCAAGCACCTGCCAAGTACTGCATGTAGTTACCCCACATCTCATGCCCTTTTTTGGGTTTTTAAGTGGTTTCTCAGTCAATTTTGGTTATTTTTGAATGGGGATTCCACATAGTATAATGTCATGATTATCCCCATCATTTATACTTTTAATCCCCCTTTATATGGAGTAATAATTAGTCTTAATCTTCCCTTTTAGTCTTTATATTTAAATGTATTACATGCATATACTCTCTTTTTTTCTTATTCTTTTATTTTGATGGATTATCCCTATTACTCCAGAATTTTGATGGGTGGTATCATTCTAATTGTGGTATTTGTCATTCCTCATTTATATGGAAAGTTTTATTAGCTAGAATGAGGCCTCATTGGCCATGTATAGGACTTGTAAATCAGGGGGATGAATTGGAGAACTATTGGGTATAAAAGGAGGGGGGTTTTTGGTCTTATTTTCTGCATTCTTTATCATTACAATTAATATATATAACCCTTAAAATTAAAATACATATCAATAGTACCTTTAAAGACTTTGGATATTGGTTGAATTATTACATGTATTTTTTACAAACTATAATATTGTAACCCATTTATATTTAGCAAGATTAAAATTACTGAGACCCTTATAATGAGTTATATTTTAATACTTATTGGATTTGTACTACAGTATTCATATAAGACCATTCAAATCTTCTAGACAACTGACGATTCAAGCTAGTTCACATCTCTGTACTTGACCTAAGCCTGAAAGTATGATATTCAAGTCTGGGACAAAAAGGAGACAGAAAAGACCAGCTTATATTATTTATTACTGTCAGAAAGTCACATTACATATAATTTATTTATTAGTGTAAGATTTACATGTTATTTTAAATATTATATATTATTTTTTACTGTAAGATAGTCATTATATATTTATTTTACTTATTAGTGTATGGTATTCAAGCTATGTTAAATATATATTATTTATTAAGTAATGATAGTAACATTATATTTATTCTATTTATTAGTGTATGATACTCAGGTTATGTTATATATTTATTATTTATTACAGTATGATAGTCAAGTCTGGGATGAAAAGAAGAAGACAGAGAAGACCAGCTTATATATTACTGGGTCTGTCTCCTATATACTACCAACTGCTTTCCTTTTCTCAGAAGAAAAATGCACTAAAAAATTTAGAAGTAGATAGAAAAAAATAACTCACTGCTAGATCAATATTCCACATAGATCTTCCAGCTTGACTGTAAGAGATGGGAAAAAAGGAGAAAAAAAATAATTAGCAATAAGAGAGACAAGAATATTAGGGAGAGTGGATGAGAAAAAATGACTCACCAGAAAATGAAAATTTACTAAAATTTTGGGAGCGCCTATACTGGAAAAAAATATTAACAATTGAGTAGCAAAAAAAAAGGCAAGAGGTGAAAGGAGATACATTTTGTGAAATTATCTCCACTCTCCTCTGGCCTTTTTTTTTAAAATAAGTGATCTAAATTATCGGGAGTGCCTATACCAAAAAAAAATTAAAAGGCAAGAGGAGAGTGAAGATATTTTCACAAAATGTATCTCCTGGCTCCTCTTGCCTGTTTTTTTTAAAAAAGTGTACTAAATTTTTGGCAGAATTTCGGTTTAGGCACCACCAAAAATTTAGTATAATTTTTTAAGAAAACAGGCAAGAGGAAAGAGGAGATACATTTTGTGAAAATATCTCCACTCTCCTCTCACCTTTTTTTTAAAAATAAGTGATCTAAATTATTGGGAGTGCCTATACCAAAAAAAAAAAAGGTGAGAGGAGATTGGAGATATTTCCGTAAAATGTATCTCCTCTTGCCTTTTTTTTTTCTGCTATTCAATTGTTAATTATTTTTTTTGGTATAGGTGCTCCCGAAATTTTAGTAAATTTTCATTTTCTGGTGAGTCATTGTTTCTCCTCCACTCTCCCTGATATTTTTGTCTCTCTTATCACTAATTATTTTTTTCTCCTTTTTTTACGTCTCTTACAGCCAAGCTGGAAGATCTATGAGGAATATTGATCTAGCAGTGGGTTATTTTTTTTCTATCTACTTATAAATTTTTTAGTGCATTTTTCTTCTGGGAAAAGGAAAGCAGTTGGTAGTATATAGAAGACAGACCCAGTAATATATAAGCTGGTCTTTTCTGTCTCCTTCTTTTCACCCAGACTTGACTATCATACTGTAATAAATAATAAATATATAACATAACTTGAGTATCATACACTAATAAATAGAATAAATATAATGTGACTATCATAACTTAATAAATAATGTATATTTATTGTAGCTTGACTACCATACACTAATTAGTAAAATAGATATATCATGACTATCTTCAGTAAAAAATAATATATAATATTAAACATAACATGTAAATCTTACACTAATAAATAATTTATATATAATGGGACTTCCTTACAGTAATAAATAATATAGGCTGGTCTTCTCTGTCTCCTTCTTTTCATCCCAGACTTAACTATCATACTGTAATAGATAATAAATATATAACATAACTTGAGTATCATACACTAATAAATAAAAGAAATATAGAATAAACTTAAAATTTTATGGAAACATTTTGCTAAGTAGCCAATAATAATATTTAATTTCTTACTTATTTCTCATTTCTCATCTCACTTATTTCTCTTTATAAATTTTACAGAAACTACAGCACTTTCATGTCTCATCCATACTGGGAGAATGTACTTGAAATTTCAAAAAGAAAATCATTTATTCTTAATATCTGGTTAGTGCACAAGATTTATTCATTCTTTGTTCTATCCAAAATCCCTCTATTTTTCCAGTTGTGTATTTTTAGATTCTCTGGCAATTCAAAGTGCACACCAGAATTGTGAAGTTCATTCATGTGCTGGATAAAACTGCAAAAGCTATTTGTCAAAGTGGGATCATGGTGGTTTGTAACCAGTTGACATTGAAGACATTTTTCATTTAGGTAAGGATTGGTATGTGAATGTGATTCCACAATCTAGTTGTGCAAAATTATACAAAAGGTAATTGTATCCTTGACTTCTTCAATATGCCATAGATGACATTGCTGCTTTAGTATACCCCACCTACTTTTCAACACCCCAAAAGCATGTTCAATGTCCTTTCTAGCACTTTCTTGTAATTTAGAGTAATATCTGCTTTCCTCATCTTGTGGATGAGCAAATGTTTTCACCAGGGTTGACCATGGTGGGTAAATTCTATCAGCAAGGTAGTAACCATTTCTATACTTTTTTATAATTTTTTTAAAATATTACATCATCTTGACTCCCTGCCAATAGTTTATCAAACAAGTTTCTTCTTTGAAGAACATTAATGTCACTAAAAACACCAGGTGATCCAAAGAAAGCATGTCAAAATCATAAATTTTTACTTGCTACAGCCTCTAATATCATTGTAAGAGTTTTTTCTTTTCCTGGTACTGACCTTCCCAGACTGTGGGGCAGTTTTTCCATTCCTAGTGCATTCCATCAATACTTCCAAGACATCCTGGAAACCCCCTATCTTCATATTCCCTCAAGATCTTGGTTTTCTCCAGTGGATTTGGTTCTTGTATGTACTTGTCCTTATATAAAGATATTATGTCTTTAACAAAGGTTTTCAGTGCCTTTAGTGAAGTGGCTTCAGCCATGAAAACATATTTGTCAGTAGAATTGGCAGATTTCTCATAGGCAATCTGGTGAAGTACACTTGTTAACTTTTGGTGAGGTTTCAAACTGAGTTTCCCACAGCAATTCTGCAGTAAGTAATGTATTTATTAGAAAAATCCTGATAAATCTTGATATTAATAAAAAATTACTATGCTTACAGATTTTAAAACCCAATAGTTATTGTGCAACTGTAGATCATGAATAATTTTTGTAAATAGATATTTTCTAATTTTAAATTGGCGTTCAAAAATAGTATTGTTGTAGGTTGGGTTATCATCAAAGTAGTCTTTCATTAAGCACTCATTACAAGTCCTACAATCTTGTTCAATCATTTTTTTTTTAGTTTTTGTGTAGCTGAGTTAGATGTTTGATTGTTGTAATAGTTAGTTAATAAATAAGTAAGAAGTAGATCTTCTTCTTCCATGTCTAGTAAATCATCAATGAAATTGAATGGCATGGGAAAGACAACAATTGAGTGAAGAAAAATGAGTGTGGTAGAAGGAGGGATAGAGCAATGAGTGCGGTGGAAGCAGGGATGTTATTGAATAAACCAAAAAACATGATTGTTGAATATTAGGAGGTATCGATGTTGACCGATCCGCAATTAAATTAATTGCGGAAAATAATCTGCATACCCCAATTATCTTCCGCAATTATTTTTGCTAATAATTGGGTTATTAGACACTTTACGTGTCAATGTTCACCTCTTATCCGACATTTATTTACTCAATTTTCCATAACCACATCTTGGACAAATTTCTGGATATCCCAGCCTTCTACCTTGCTGCGCACTTCCATTCTCATCCCATCCTGTTCATTCTATCCACTCAGAATTTCTCCCCATTTCATCTATTTGATTCTTCTCCTTTTCATCTCGCTATCTCATCTGCTTGTTTCTGCTCCTTTTCATCTTCATTTATAATAACATGCCTCGTCATCCTAGATCTTCTCAAAGGCAGCTATCACCCAGTTGTTCTTCAATTCCCACTACTTCCTCTTTTCCCCGCTCAGCCAAGAAATCAAAGACTGTTCAATTAAAAAAAGATGATCATCTCATTCTTATCAACTGGCTGAAAACCAAATCTAACTATGATTCTTGTTTTGGTACTGAGTATGCCACTAAAGTAGGACGGCCCCCCACATCAAAAGTTAATGGCTATCTTCTAATGGCAAATGAATTACGCAATAAGACCAAGGGAAGGATTGATCTTTTGCCTAAACAGATGTCTGAACGCTTCAAGCATTATCGAGCAAAATACAAGAAGGCAAAGGCTCTTTCATCTTCCACTGGTTTTGGGGTTACTGACATTGATATAACTAAGGGTATAAAATCCATAGACAATAAACTTGATTCTTTATGTCCTTACTTTAAAGAGATGGATGCAATTTTTGGAGAGCAAGCCAATGTTAATCCTGTAAACATGTTAGATGGAGAAGATCCTATCTCCGAACATGATGTCGAAGCAAATCTTTTCCCATCCTCTTCCTCCACTCAAGCCTCCCCTCTTCTAAATTCTACGAATCTAGATAGCTTTGCTATTGATCCTATTGGCGATTTAACCCAACCCAATCTAACTCAGGTCTGTTTCTTTTATCTTATCAATTCTATTTTTTTATTTACTTATATTTTTCTTATTTCTTAAAAGGCTGATGAACAAACCCAGGATCCTCAATCAACTGAGTCTGAAGCTAGTGACAATGATGAGGAGGAAAATGCTACGTTGAACAAAAAGAGAAGGGCTTCAACTAGTCTAAATTTCCTCTCCCAAAGAAGACGAAAAAGTGATACTTCATCACAAACACCTTTTTCTTCGATGGAACAGTTTTTAGAGAAACGTGATGCTGGTAAGTGATATCATACCTCTTATTACTTTACTCTGCTTTTCTTCTACTTTATGCTAATTTTTATTCTCACTCTAGAACAAGTGGAAATTGCTAAAGAGACACTGAGCTTTGAAAAGAAGAAATACGAGCTCTCTTTAAGGAGGGATGACAGAGTACAAGATTTGGAAGAGAGGAAGTATGAGCTCTCCTTACGGAAGGATGATCGGATCCAAGATTTGGAGGAGAAGAAGTTTGAGCTCTCTTTACAGAAGGATGGTAGGGCCCAAGATTTGGAGGAGAAGAAGTTTGAGTTAACTCTTAGTATTGAAAAATCCAAAAATAAGGAAAAAACACTCGAGCATCAAAACTTAATGGAACAGATGAAGTATAAGCATGATCTCCAAGAAAGTTCTAAAAAGAAAGATTTCTTGATCAAATGCATTAAAGCAAACAAATCTGTTGAAGAAATAGAACGTTTAATGAAATTTTTTGTTGACTAGTTTCTTTTATTTCTTTCACACTTCATGTGTTCATATTTATTTGTACATAAATTTTACAATTATTTTCTGTATTTCTTGAAATATCGTATTTTAATGATAAATATTCTTTTTTTAAATAAAATTTTCAAGTCTCCTTTGAAAATTTGACAATCCCCCACCCCTGGATTTTTTTGAAGTAAGGGGTGGGTATCACAAAAATTCTTTCATGTCATGAATCTTGAAAGTTTTATATGAAAATTTGGCTTTACTACCCCCTGCACTTTACCGGTATCCTAAAAATTCTTACATGTCAAGAATTTCACAAGTCTTATAAAAAATTTTGGCACAACCCCCCATGGATTTTATTGAAGTAAGGGACGGGTATCACAAAAATATTTACAAGTCAAAAAAATTCTATATCTCACCACGCAATATGGGGGGCGGACTTGCTAGCAAGTCCACAACCTTGAACCCTAATTCATATCTTTTTGTGCCCACATTGAATTAGTGATGAAACCACCAAGAAAAAATATTGACATTCTGGTGAACTCAATATGAATATAACTTGAACATTTAATGAAGCATAGGAAATAATACTTTGAACAAATCTTGAGATATAAAGAATGAGATTTTTTTATAGAAATTTTAATACAGTGCAGATCACACTCAAATTAATCTGAAAAATACATATTTAAAACTATTTAAGCAGTTTCTTTGCAATTTTTAAAAAAAAGATGAGCAATGTATAGATCCGGCAAGATACCATGTGACATTATTATATAAGTTTCTTTGGCCAGAAATACATGGAGAAACTACAATTTGAAATATGTCAATTTGTTCATGAAAGGTTATTTTGTGCATTTATATTATTAATTGTATTATTTTCAAGAATTGAAAAAATTATATACTTATTTTATGACTAGATAATATTGAATATTATAAATCATTAAAATATCTAAAGAAGGTGCAAAAATCTTAAAAATGTTTATTTCCCCTCTTCTTCAAAATTTTCAAAATATTAAAATGTAGATTTTTATTATATTTAAGTAAATGAAGAGAATAAAAGTATAGGAGTTGTGGATTTTTAGGATTCAAGGAATTTCTGTGCCCACTCTTTGTAACATATTTTATATATTTTATATTTTTTGTATATTTGTATTACTATCTTCTTTTATTGTCTTTTTTTACTCCCTCTCAAGAATACCCACTCTTTTCCCTTTGAAATATTTCTTTATCCTCACCTCATCCTTCTCCCCAACCTTTTCACTCCCTTTGTCATCATTTTCAACCCCTATCCACATTTTCCTCTCCCTCTCCACACCTCTCTACCCCTCTCCTCTCCTCTCCTTCCAGTTCGCTTACCTCCCCATTTCTCCCTAACACTTTATTTTTATATACAGAAATAGCGACTGGGTTGAAAGGGAGGAAATTGGGGTTCAAGAATTGTGGAGGCGAGGTAAAGGGGAGGAATGGGGCTACAAGGGTTGGAAAGGCTGGAGAGAGGGGTGAGGAAGGATATATGGGGTAGCAAAAAGGTTGGGAAAGAGTTGGAAGGGAAGATTAAGGGTTCTGAGGCATTTTAAATGAAGAAAAGGGTCTGGGAGAGGTTGAGAGGGGTGAAATGGGGATCAAAAGAGGATGGCATACAATGGGGCTGGGAGGATAGCGAAGGGCATGGGGAGAGAAGACAAGCATGTGTTGATAGAATTGAAAGGGATGGAGATTGGTGCAAACAGAGTGTGAAAATAGGAGGATGAACTCTGTTCTTCGGGCGAAGAACAGAGTTCACTTCCATAAAATATTAGCTGAAACATAGTTTTCAATTCTGTAAAAACAGTTGAGAAGACAAGCATGTGTTGATAGAATTGAAAGGGATGGAGATTGGTGCAAACAGAGTGTGAAAATAGGAGGATGAACTCTGTTCTTCGGGCAAAGAACAGAGTTCACTTCCATAAAATATTAGCTTGTGGGTAAAGAGAGGTGAAGGGGGGGGTTTGAGGCGCCAAAAGAGAGGTGAAGGGGGGGGTTTGAGGGACATAAAGAGAGGGGAAGGGGGGAGTATTGAAGCACCTAAAAAGAGGGGAAAGGGGGTGATGAGGGACCTAAAGAGGGGGGAAAGGGGGATTTGAGGCAGCTAAAAAGGGGGTAAAAAGGGGGTCAGAGACAGGTAAAGAGAGGGAAAAAGGGGGGCCTTGAGGATCATAAAGAGAGGTGAAGGAGAGAAAAAAAAACAAAAAAATAAAAAGATAAAAAAGAGAAAAAAGCAAAACAAAAATTAGTTTACCCTAGAACAAAAATAATAGAAGCACTTACAAAAAAAACAAAAAAACCAAAAAAAAAAGCAAAAAAAAGCAAAAAAAAAGCAAAAAAAAAAGCAAAAAAAAAGCAAAAAAAAAAAATCATGATTAGCAAATAAAAAACCATGAAAAAAGAAAAAAAATGACCTACCTGGTGAGTTGAGTTGAGAAAATAAATGCAACCAAAATATTTGAGGGATGTTTGAGGAGAATAGGAAAAGGATATGAGTGATGAATGAAAAAAAAAATCACTGACAAAATATGCGATATAAGAAAATATGCGATTTCATGTTGAGGAAGTGAAAGAAAACCAATGAGCAATCCAAAAAAAAGATATTCACCGTAAATTCAAAAAAAAAAATGAATATGCAACAAACCAAAATACAAAACCAAGTGATTAAAGTACACAAAGAGGACATTTGGAAAGTATGAAAACATAAAAATTAAAAATTAAAAGGGTGAAGAGAAATGTTGAAGAGTAATTGGCATTATAATGGGGCGTATGCCGGTTGATTGAATGATTTGTGAATCAAGGGAGGGGAGTGCCAGTGGTGGTTCAGGATCCTCTTCTTCATAAAGATCATTCCACTCATCCTTTAAATCAGCTAGAATATTGTGGAGTATTACGCAAGTCAAGATCCAATGATTTGCAGTTTTGATCTCCAATTTTTTTTGAAATTGGATTCTGAGCTCCCGAAGACTAGAAAATCGTCCCTTTAAAATACCTATAGCATGTTCAATTTGTACTCTTGATTGTGAAAGGTGATAATTAAATTTAGTTTTGGGGTCATTTTCTGAAGTTGCACCACGGAAAGCAGGTATAATGTACTTTCCACTTGCATATGCTGAGTCTGCAAGGAGGTACTGAGATTCGTCAAAGTATGATTCAGGGGATTGAGAAATCCTCATTCTTTGGAAGACGGAAGAGTCATGACATGATCCAGGGCAGCCACTGTGAAAAGCAATAAATTTTTTATTGACATCGCATACAAGTTGAACGGCAATAGAGTATCTAGAAAGAAGATAAAAAGTTAGATTGTGAAAGATGAGAACTTGGAGAAGATTTTGAAGAAACCTTTTTTTGCGATCAAAATAATGGTTGCCATCATGAGCAGGCTTTTGACTCAAAGGGATGGTTGTGCCATCAACAAAACCTATACAGCCAGGGAAACCTTCAGCTTGCATTACTTGAGAGGATTCAAGTCGCTGTTCTGGAGTTGGCCAAGCAAGAGTTTGAGACTTGAGGGAAAGGATAGCAATCATACAGCGCTTGGTGTATAATATCACGGTACCATATCCTATGTTAAAGAGATTATCCAAACGTCTTACGGCAGCACCATTTCCATTTGAGCCAAAGCGACATAGAGCAACAGCAAGTTGGATGGCAGGATTACGCTGTTTGTTATGAGAATTGTTATGGAAGATAGGATGATTGGAGATGAGTTGATAAAGTTTGAAGAAAGAATCAGGAGAAGTTCTAAAAAGTTGTGTGAAGTTTAAATGAGGAATGTTGAGAATGGAGGCCAGATCATATCGGGGATCATGATAAAGATTTGGCCCCCTGGTGATGATGTAACGCTTTTTGGAAAGAAAACACATATAAGCTAAAGCATCTTCCAAATCAGAGTCAGATTTATAGTAAAGAACTAAAAGAAAAGTGATAGCATTCATTTTTGAGTGAAGTAGCTTCCTAGTAGAGAGGTGTTTCATTGTTGCCGGTGGAAGGGTTAAGTGATGAGGGAAGTGGGAATTCACCGCCAAATGTGCAGTTGGGGTGTGTAGATAGAAAAAAAACTTAAGTGTTTGCCACCAAAATTAAGTAGCATAGAGTGAGGAAAGACTTAAGGATGGCATCAGCAATTATGAGTCATGTGACTTTCTTGCAAATCCATCATGGATGAGATGAGTTTGGGATCAGGAATTAGGAATGGAAATTGGGGTATAAGAGGCGGGATAATGCATTATCGTGGATTTCTTATCCACTAGCCCTGGGGCTAGTGGATAAGAATCTTCCGCAATTAATAATGTCTGATCCCGGGAAAAAAAATTCCTGATCCCTAATTGCGGATCCCTGAACATTGATACCCCCTATTTTGTGTAACTCGCAAATAGTGAAGATTTTCACTAAGTGTGGAATGGCCTCATTAATTAGTGGAACTCAGAACTAATATGCAAGTAAGCAGGAGTTACACACCCGCACAAGTGTGGATGCTCTTTAGAGTAAAAAACTTCCTAAAGGAAATTTTATTGTTTATTGTTTTCATTGGAAAAATAAATGAAAATTTCTAATTCTTACTTTCCATGTTCGAGACTCCCTAGTATATATATATATATATATATATATATATATATATATAGTTCATTATTCAAAGAAAAATTATCTTAATGATTTTATCATTTCTGCATGCAATAATATTTCAAAATATTTTCTTTTTTGATTGTGAGTGGCTTGAATCTTTGAAAACTCAATTGGTAGCTGGGTTATATGGTGACAAGAATTACACACTTTAACCACACTTTAAACCCTTAGAAGTTACAATCCAACCCACATTTATATGACCAAATTAAATGAAATTTGTATAAGAGCAATTAAAATAATCAATTACTCTAAAGATCAAATTTCTTAAGATTAAATGGTAAATTAATTGTTTAAAAAGTTCTTGAAAATCAAGAATGTTTACTCAAAGAATAAATTTAAACTTTACCATTTCTTTTGAGGTGTTGAGTAATTTTTTTTGTCCTAATTCATTATACACACCTAAGCATTTCATTAACATACACTACTAGTGTTCAACTTTCAAGCACCGATTTTGATTTATACTTGATACTTATCAACCAGAGGATTGGGTGGTAGAAATAAAACTTAAGAAATTTATCACTTAGTTTATAATCTAACTCCCTTAAAGGAAAATCCCAAGAAAGGGGTTGTGACATATAAGAATTTTTATTTGACATACAAAAATAACAGGATATTGTATTACTAGAGTATGTACAAAAATGATATAGGGTGAAAATAAAATGTGACATGAGTATAAAAACTTGGGGTGAGAAGAATAAAATGTATTCATCTGACCAGTATTTATACAGGAAACCCTTACAATTCTTTAAACTTTATTAATTAGGTTATTCTATCCACTTTCCCTTTTTCTTTTTTAGAGGTTTACAGCTAATCCTGGAAAGCTTGCGGTTGTCTTACATCCCATTCCCAGCCAAAATCATGAGTTTAGGGCAGCTGACCTATACTTTTGGCGGGGGATGAGAGGCAAGAGAACCGCAAGCTTTCCAGGACTAACTGTATCTGGCTTATTCAAAAATTAAAGGTTTTGACAAAGAGGGATCATCTTTTTAATGAAATAACAATTTTTTATAATTTTTGAAAAAAAAAAAAAAAAAAAAAAAATCAAAATCAAAATCCTTCTGACCAAAAAATGATTTTGCTTATTTAAAAGGATGTAGGATAAGTCGGGGGTACTTCCTTTTGAATAATAGACAAAATCAAATTTTTTGTGGGCGAAACTTTTACAGCCAAGTCACAAAAGCTTGAGGAATTTTTGTTGAAAAAATACAGCTACTTTGAAAAATCTTACTGTTTTTTGGCACCTCATACCCCGCCAAAAGCGACCTAAATTCATGTTTTTGGCGGGGGATGGAAGACAAAAACACAGCAAGCTTTTTTCAAGTAGCTGTAAAAGTTTCGCCGACAAAAAAATGATTTGCCTATTTAAAAGGAAGTACCCCCGCCCTATCCCCGACACTTATGAATAGGCAAATCATTTTTTAATGAGAACAAGTTACAGCTATTTGGGAAAACCTTGCTCTTTTTTCGCCCCTCATCCCCTGCCAAAAGCGGCTTAAACTCATGTTTTTGGCGGGGAGTGGAAGGCAAAAACACAGCAAGCTTTTCCCAAATAGCTGTAGATTTTTTCGTCAAAAATTCCGCAAGCTTTTGGGACTTAACTTTAGTACAATAATATATTTAAATCCTTGAAATTAAAAAAATGACATTCTAATTTGAGTCACTTTCACCACAAAAAAAACACCTGGAACTTGCTAGCAAGTGCCAATCCCTCAATCCATTTGTGACACAAGAATAACTCAGATTTGATGCCACGCGATCTAGCACGCTCAGTGTTCAGCGCGCGGTCTCGCTAGAAGAATTAAAGCTGAGCTAGAACTGAATCAAATCAAAGATAGGGATTGGCACCTGCGATCAGGTGCCCACATTTTTTTCTGGTGTTTTGTTGGGTTGGGTTTAATGCTAATCCTAGAAACCACATCTCCGCCAAAAGCATAGGTCAGCTGACCTAACCTCATGATTTTTTGCTGGGGATGAGATGCAAAACAACCGCAAGCTTTCCAGGATTTTAGCAGTATAATAAATTACTCGTAAAAATTACATTTATATATATAAAATGACACTTCCCACTCTCAGCATAAAATGTCGTTCTAGTCTTCAAAATAATATTGAGAGTGGTGGGACAGGTATTTGTGGTATCTGCAAATACTTACCTTTCCAAAAGTTGGACTTGAAGTATCAAAAACTCACCAACATTCATTGAAATAGCTATAATAAGATGGAATAAAAAACCTCACCAACATTCATTGAAATAACTACAGCCATATTCAAAACGGTTGGGTACAGTTTTACTAAAAAATTCAAAAATATTGGTCAGCTCAATTGACATTTGACAGCAAACTTAGCCTCCCTTCACCAAAAATTTGCCAGTTTCTCTGTCAAATGTCAAGCATTCTGTTTAAATGTTTTGATTCTTTTTGCAAAACTGCACCAAGCGTTTCGAATTTGGCTGTATAATATGGATCAGTTAACACTTTGATTTAGAGGACCCCTTGTAATTATATATTATAGTCTTCCCATTATCTCAAATATAAAATAATATAAAATAAAATAAAATAAAATAAAATAAAATAAAATAAAATAAAATAAAATAAAATAAAATAAAATAAAATAATAATAATAATAATAATAATAATAATAATAATAATAATAATAATAATAATAATAATAATAATAATAAATCCAAGACGTTTACAAAATAGGGGGTATCAATGTTAGAAATCTTCCCTTTCAAAATACCTCTTTTTTTCACCAAATCAACCATGATCATTTTTTAAAATATGTCATATTGTGCCCCATAAACACCTTTTTACTGTGAGTTAATGTCAAGTTTTTGGCTTTCTTTTTGTGTTGTGAAATACCTTTTAAATAATTACAAATTTCTAACTTTGATACCCCCTAATGACCTGACAAGGGCTAAATAAACAAAACGAAAACTTCAACACATTTACTTTAATCTCCATTTTCATTTTCAATTTCAATTTCAATTTATTTTCCTTTTCCTTTAATTCGCCAGTTCATTTTACTCTCTCTCTCTCTCTCTCTCTCTCTCTCTCTCTCTCTCTCTCTCT
This sequence comes from Hemileia vastatrix, assembly GCA_030280995.1. NCBI lineage: Eukaryota > Fungi > Basidiomycota > Pucciniomycetes > Pucciniales > Zaghouaniaceae > Hemileia > Hemileia vastatrix. The sequence goes on along the minus strand of JASXTE010000002.1, from coordinate 13,281,362 downwards.
CTCTCTCTCTCTCTCTCTCTCTCTCTCTCTCTCTCTCTCTCTCTCTCTCTCTCTCTCTCTCTCTCTCTCTCTCTCTCTCTTACTCTCTACTTATCAATTTATCAATCTCTCTCACCAGAAAAAAAAAATGTGAGGACCTGATAGCAGATGCCAATCCCTATCTTTGATAGGATTCAGTTCTAGCTCAGCTGTAATTCTTCTGGCAAGACCGCGCACTGAAAACTGAGCATGCTAGCTTGCGTGGCATCACATCTGAGTTATTCTTGTGTCACAAATGGATTGAGGGATTGGCACCTGCTAGCAGGTTCCAGGGTTTTTTTTGTGGTGTCTATTTATCCATTTATCTAGCTATCATTAGCATACAAAAATATATTATAAAAGTTATTCAAGTTTACATAATTCAATTAGAATTTCCAAATCTGAAACCAATTCCTATGGTAGCAGTGTCAGCGCTTCTTCCGGAGTGAACCGTTATGATTAGATTACTTACCTATGGTAGCAGTGTCAGCGCTTCTTCCGGAGTGAACCGGAGTTAGACGCGTCGGCTGCACCATAGGTTATATACTAAATTCTATGTACATATTGCATAATCACTAAGCATAAGTTATACTATCCATAACACCCCCCCTCTTAGTGATTTCCCCACTACCGTAGAAATAATTGCCATGTAAAAGAAAAAGAAAAATAACAGAAAAATAAATCGGAATAAAGGATTGGAAATTCGGTTTTTTTTTTTTTTTTTTTTTTTTTTTTTTTTTTAATATACACCCAGTAGAGAACGTTTTTCTTTCCACACATTAGGACCCAAATTTTTTGTTAGTAAATCAGCTATTTGATCTTGAGAGGATACCCATTCAATCAAAATTTCTTTGCGGTGAACTTGCTCATTGACGAAATAAAAATCTCTATCTACATGGCGACATCGTTTATCTGATGGATTGTCTGTCGCCGCAACAATTGCTCCCTTGTTATCGCATAGCAATCTCGTTGGGCCGTGGCACATATCGATCTCTCGTAATAGATTACGCATCCACAACGCCTGTCTGGTTGCGTTAGACATGGCCATGAGTTCCGAATGTAGTGATGCCGTTGCCACCCTAGACTGCCTCTTAGATTGCCATAAGATAAGACAACCATTCACCATGAGAATGTGGCCACCCGTGGCTCTCACAAACTCACCGCCCCATGTTGCATCACAGTATACATCAGTTGTTGGCATTTCACTGCAGGTTGGAAAAAGGTGAAACTTCATATACTTTGTAAATTGCAGGTATCGTAGGAGGTGATGAAGCGCATCCCATTCAGCTTTACCTGGTCTTGATGCATGACGTGCCAGGAAGTTGACAGGGTACGCTAAATCAGGCCTAGATCCTGCTACAAGATACGATAGAGAACCTATGATAGAAAGGAACTTAATCGGTTCGGAGGTTGTGTTGGTTTTTTGATCAAGTGAATCCAGAGATAAATTTGATGGCAGGGGTGAATGTGACATAAGACCAGTAGGATTGTGCTCCCTAAGAATCTTAGATATCAGGGCAGGTTGATGAATAGTAAAACCTTGGCTACAACGCGAAATAGCAAGGCCAACAATTGAAGATATGTCATCAGACCATTTAACCTTCAATTTGTCGTCCATGTCTTTTTGAAGAGTTTTCAGAACCTCATGATTGCTACCTACCACAACCCCATCGTCAACATGAATCCACAATAAACCGGTCATTCCTTGTTTTGCCATGACATAGACACTAGCATCTTGATTACTCGACTTGTAACCCAAAGAAGAGAGAAAACTGCTCAGGTGTTTCCACCAGCACCTCGCTGCTTGCTTAGTGCCATAAAGGGCTTTATTGAGTTTACATACATAGTTATCATTCCCAAGAATTAAACCCTCAGGTGGTCTGACGTAAATCTCTTCGTCAATATCGCTGTGTAGATATGCGGCGGTGACATCGAAGGTATGAACAGGCCAGTTGTATGTTGCGGCCAATGTGAGAATGAGGTGCAATGACGCAAAAGTTGCGGTTGGTACAAAAGTTGCGTTGAAATCAACTCCCTCGATTTGTTTAAAACCTTGGGCAACGTATCTTGCTTTGTGTTTTACAATCTCACCAAATTTATCCCTCTTTAAACTAAAAACCCATCTGGCTCCTGTGAGTGATTTATTCGGTGGCAGTGGAACAAGGTCCCATACCTTCATGGATGACATGTTGGTGAGTTCCTCGTTACAAGCCTTTTTCCACATAAGAGCATCAGGGCTTTTCATTGCTTGCTTGTATGTTCGTGGCAATCTATCGGAGAGATCCAAAGCGTTATTGGCAATATACTCAACCAAATGATCTTGAGCTGCTACGGTTTCCTCAGCTGAAAAATCGCCAAATCGAAGTGTATTCATGATGAAAGATAGATCTCCCTTGGAGGCAGTTTGAGTGTCACAAGGTTTAGTGAGGGATTTGTCTTTGATATCGTCATTTTCAGGAATGAATTTTGCCATAGCTGACTGGACAAAAGAATTTGTCTCTGGATGCCAGAATATCCACCCCTTACCTCCATCAAGAAAACCAATAACCCTGCAACGCATAGCCCGTGGCTCCATTCTTGTCCTCTTTTCAGTTGGGATGTGAACGTATGCCCATTGACCAAAAATCCTGATCAGCGACAAATCAGCTTTCCTATGATAGATAGTTTGAAAAGGAGTACTGTCAGTGATTCGCACATTAGGTAGTCTATTGTGTATGTAAGAAGCCCAGCAATAAGCTAACGTCCAGAAAGTAGGAGGCAGGTTAGATGCTAATAAAATTGTCCTTGCCATCTCACCAATGGTTTCATTAAATCTTTCTGCCATACCATTTTGTTCATGATGGTAAGGCATCGAATGTTCATGTAAGATGCCATTGGCTGATAAGAATTCAGAAAAACGTTTGTTCATATATTCTTTCCCGTTGTCCGTTCGCAGTATTGTCAAACGGCAATTTGTGATATTTTCCATACGGTTTTTGAAAATAATGAATGCATCAAGGACATCCGACTTCTTTTTCAAGACAAATACTTCGCCATAGGTCGAAAAAGCTTCCCTAAAAGTAGCAATATATATCTCGCCATTGGCTGTTACATCTACCATGGGCCCTACTAAATCCGACACGATGAGATCCATCTTACCATGGTTCCGTTTTGCAGCGAAACATGTGTTACGTCTCTTACTTTTAGAAACTGCACAAATGTCGCAATGAAGCCTAACAGACGGGACGTAGGAGGGTGCGCCATGACAAAGGCCAAGCCTTACAATCCTGTTCAAAACCCTTGTGCTTGTATGACCCAAACGCCTATGCCAATCCATAACCGAGTCCGGTAATGCTGTGGGATAAGGAATTGGTGAGTGAGGTATAGGAACAAATGGGGCGGGAAGGGAAGCAGATGATAAAGAATTAAAATAATCCATTGCAAATGAGTTAACGTCTAGTGTACATGGATATACTAGATCTATAGTCCATTTGCGGTCAGAAACAGATAACGGAGCTATGAATAAAATTTTTGAATTATGTTTAATTACAAAATCATGACTGTCATTTAAAGTCAGAGTAACATCATGTTGGAGAAGATCAAAAGGGGATATAAGCGTGGACTTCGCTTTATCACAAAAGAAAACGTGTTTAATCGTTATTAGTTCTTCTTGGTACCCTTTGATTAGAATATCGCCATATCCAGTGATAAAAGCAGCAGTGAGGTCAGTGGCTGTCTTTACTGATATTGGCGTCTGTAACTTTTGAAAGTTAGAGAGTAGACGTACGTCTCCTGTAACATGATGGGTTGCTCCAGTATCAAAAATCCCTTTCTCCCCTTCCGCATCCAAAATTTGTAACCACTCGTCGCTACCGAGGTCAAGTTCGTTCAGGGAAGTTGTCAAAACATCAAGCGCAGATGAGTTGATTTCATTCAACCGAACTTTGGATGAAGACTGTTTCCCCTTATGGTTTGGAATAGCTTTGCAAATGTTGCTCAAAACATTTTTTGCCTGCTGGAGTCGGGCTTCTCTCCTTGACCATACTTCACAATTGAAGCCTGAACCGTCACCATTATAAGGACACGCTTTCCAAAAATGCTCTGTAGATTTGCACAGCCTACAGGAATAGTCGGGGGGTTTGTTGCCAGGCCTATAACTGTCCATCTTTCCTTTCTTGAAAGCCAGCGCAGAGACATCATCATCGTCTATCGTGCTTTCCATTGCAGTGGATACTAGTTTCGATGGAAGCGAGGAATTCTTAACAGTATTTTGAAGTGCGGTGATCATGTCGTCAAACGACGGTTGTTTTATATCCTTTCGTAATTCAAAATGCCTATTAAGTTCTGCGGATATACTGGAGGAGGATGGCGGCAAGAGGAGTTGCAAAAGCATCGCACCAAGTTCATCGTAACCTAGGACAAAACCTGAACGCTGTAATGCATCAAGAATGTTTTTGATGGAATCAGCATGCGATAAGGCGTCCACGAATGGTGAGTTCCGAATGTTAAATAACTCGTTAAACAAGGAGATGCGGGCAGTATGCGTAGATGTCTCAAACTTCGACGATAAAAGTTGGTATGCGTGATAGCATGTCGTGCCGATGTCAATGAACGCTTGCAATTTTTCTTCAATGGTGAAGTAAATAATATGCCAGCAAAGCTCATCTTCAAAAATGGACGTTGGGTTGGATATAGCGTCAGGATTCGTGGCATATTTAGTGGATCGTACCTTCCGTTGCATGAACAAGGATATGTTCTTGTACCATGTTTGCCAGTTCGATCCGTCCACCTTTAATTTAGGCGTATGTTTAACCTGAGCAAGGATATCATCTATAACGGCCCCGCAATCCTTTCCTTTGTATTCGGTAAGGGGGTTTGCCGCTTCCGGGCGTATCTTCGGCATGTTCGGAGGATGAGCCAGGAGAATAGGTTTGCAAGAGGGTTGAGAATGTACGACTGGGATTGAGGGTGGTGAGAGATGAAGATCGGAGGGGTTGGAATCCAAGATATCAAAAAACGGTCGAACGGTACCGCTACTCGAAGGTGAAGAAGAGGGAGAAGGAATAGATGTCGTAAGGGTACTCGAAAAGGAACGTGACCTCCGACGATCACGTGTAGAGATGTTTGAGTTGAGGTGAGGTGGAAGGTCTAGGTTCTTAAGTTCCCTAGTGAGAGTGGGTCAATCGCGTTGTAATTTAGGTCTGGGTTTAAAAGGGTCAGAGGAAGTAGAGTCGGTCGGCATGAATTAGATGCCGGCAAGAAGATTTGCGTCAAGAATTAATTGATCGCCGGGTCGGGAGGCACTTTTAATGAGGGACTAACTCAGGGCACACAAAACAGTTCCGGGAATATACAAGATTATAACACGGCTAGTATCAAATCAGGGACAGCCCATAACCTATGGTAGCAGTGTCAGCGCTTCTTCCGGAGTGAACCGTTATGATTAGATTACTTACCTATGGTAGCAGTGTCAGCGCTTCTTCCGGAGTGAACCGGAGTTAGACGCGTCGGCTGCACCATAGGTTATATACTAAATTCTATGTACATATTGCATAATCACTAAGCATAAGTTATACTATCCATAACAATTCCAAACTGATTTCAAACACATTCCTAACCTAACCTAATCTAACCTCCATCATAAACCGATTCTAGACCTTATATATATAAACTCATATATACATACACAAACACACACACACACACACACACACGCACACGCACACACACCATATATATATATGGAACCGGTCGGAAACTGATTGAACTTGATCTCAAATCAATTCCAAATTACAGAATATTTAGGATCCTAGACCTCCAACAAAATGTAAAATGTGGGAAACGTAAAATATTCTTCATGTTTGTATCAAGTAACAGGGTATTCACAACTAGCTCGAGCTGACTCAAGCTGTTGTTTTTCTGGAAAAATTGGGAAAAGTTACAGTGACTTGTAAAAAAAGCTTGCTATGATTTTGTCTTCCGCCCCCCGCCAAAAGCATGAATATAAAGGTGATCATGATGACAAGGTGTTAAATCCTTTCAATTTGTGATTTAAATAGCTCGATCCACTTATTAAACTGCAGTTTCCAGATTTTAAAAGTAAATTGCATGCTGACTTAGTGATTAGTTATTTTTCAAAACACTTGTAAGATAGTATTGTTATTGACCAATATAAAAAAATAAACAACACAAAAAATCAAAACAATTGAGTCAAACTGATGTGATATCAAACAATTGCCAAAGACCATTCCCATATGATCGACACTAGATATCCCAATTAAGGATCTAAAGGGCAATAGAATAGCGACCAATTTTGTCAGAAATAAGACTTGTAAAGCATCTGGAGAATGAGACAAAATTGCCCGACCTAATGAACAAGGAAACTTCCCTGCCTCGCGTTGCTCATCCCATTTAGCAATCCAGCTATCTGAAAAGTCATATGAACTGATCAGGAAATGCTTTCCCGAAAGTGTAAACAAATCGACCTACTTGGGCAGAGAGAGTTGAAAGCACGGTAAAACTGTTTGCAAAGTGAAGGGCCTTGATCTTGATTGACACTTATACATCTATAGTACTCGACCTATAGTGAAGTAATGTAAGAGATGATTCAAGATTCAAGATCAAACAAAGACCAACATAAGTCTGCCAGCAGTGTCTTGTTTGCTATGTTAATTGAAAAGTGATGGGGATAGGTCAACGAAACTACGGTGAACAAAGAAAACCGCTTCACAAGTGAGCAGTACGCACGTTTGTGTTGGGAAATCGTGCATCGAAGCCGGCCGTCTGTTGAGCAAAGGGAATGATAAATACAAGGATAAAATGAGCCAAGAGACAGAAAGGAAGACCTGGAGAACAAAAGTTTGTTGTGGCTGGTCATCTTGATCGATTTGTTCGTTCTGGTTCTGGGAAGAAGGGGCAACGTGAGCTGGAAACGAGGCCATTGATTAATGAGGACTCACATTTTCGGAAGCCATGACAGAGCTGAGCCCAAGATGAGGATAAAACAGGAAACGGTCAAGAGAGGATACACACGGAAGGAGGGAACACTTAGGAGCACTCAGCTCACGTAAGAGCCATCGCAGATGCACACCTAGGGTGGATACGTATCCTCTCCCACCCAATTGTCTAATTGTTTTCTCCTCCTGCCGTCTTTGTGTCTTCTCCACTCAACCCTCGCCCAGCGCCAATGACACTCTGTCTGCCGCCCATTCGTGCAAGCATATTCCCCCTCGTGCAGAAGGTATTTTATATCTTTTCATCCTCTTTATCAATATTTTTCTAATATTAACATTTTTTTAATATTTTTTTTGCAGAGAGCAGCTCATGACTTGGTCAAGAAAAAAATAACCTCTGCCACCATTGCTGCTGCCGGACCGCCAGGTCGGCATGCCCGAAGTGGTCATGTTGCAACGGTGTTTGGGTGCACTGGTTTTCTCGGTCGCTATATTGTTTCTAAATTGGCAAAGAAGGGCACCCAAGTTATTGTTCCCTACAGGGACGAAGATTCCAAACGACATCTCCGTGTACTTGGTGATTTGGGGCAAATTGTTCCTCTTGAATTTGATCTCAAGCATGACCATCAAATTGAAGAATGTGTAAGACATTCAGATACTGTCTACAACCTTTTAGGCCGCGACTATGAGACAAAGAATTACAAGTACGAAGATATTCACGTTGAAGCAGCTCGGAAAGTTGCAAAGATTTCTTACGAAAACGGTGTCAGCCGTTTTATACATACCTCTCATTTGAATGCCCATATTGAATCTCCTTCAAGATTTTATAAATCCAAAGCTATGGGGGAACATGCTGTCATTGACGCATTTCCTGGTGCCACCATTGTTCGGCCAGGTGTCATGTTTGGCCAGGAAGATCGATTTCTTAATAAAATGGTCACCAAACCGTTTACTTTCAATGTTAATAACCTTGAGACTGTTGTCAAGCCAGTCAGCGTGAGTGTGTTCATGTGTCCTCAGTATTGTCTCTAGTTCTAACCCTCATCATGAGTCATTAACTTACAATTGATCATGTTTAGGTTTTGGATGTTGCCGAGGCAATGTATTTAGCTATGGATGCAGAGTCAACCGTTGGGAAACAAATTGTTCTGCCAGGTCCTCAAGCTTACACTTATGAAGAACTGTTCCAATCTTTGGAAAGTCTTGTATTGAAAGCCTTGACACCTAATACATTTTTGCAACTACCCAAGCCGGTTTTTAAATTTTTGGCTAACTTGCTCGATAAAGCAATTTGGTGGCCTACACTGTCCGAAGATGAGGTTGTTCGGCGATGCTTAAATGACCAAGAAGCTGAGGACGGCGCTATAGGCTTTGAGCATTTTGGCATTCAACCCCGCACAGTTGAAGAAGCAGCTATTGTTTATTTGAGATACTATAGATCCAGGTATGTTTATCTAAATGAGGCTTCTGATTTTGTTCAATATGTTTTTCACGGAGCTATTCATCTTACAAAGTAAAATGTTGATTTGTTGACTTTGCTGATGCTTTCAATTTACTTGTTTTAGTTCTACCTTCAATCTCCCGATTCGAAAAGGTGGTCTTAACTTAACGCGAAAACCCTACCAAGTTATTGAATGAATAAACTTATCAATAATGTTTTTCGATTTCAAAATCATGAGCTTATTTTATATTGATAGATATCATGCATCATTAAGAGCCTTCAGAGTAAGGTTTCAAGATTTCATTGAAAACAGTTTTTGGTCATTCAAAAGTTTTCTAACGTGGGTTCAACAGTCATTGTTAATATTAGAATTATACTGTATTATGCGCACTACTGTTGCCGGCAAAGTATTTGATATTTTCTACTGGCTTTTGAAGTGAAGCACAAACGGAGTTTGCTCTCTCTCTTTTTCTATATATATATATATATATATATGTGAAGGAGGATGAATATACATTGCCATTATAGATTCAAAAAGAAGATTATGAGAGGGCATATATGTAAAATAATAGTGTACCCTTTTGATTGTGGGATCAGTCGTGAAACCCCATAAGTCAATGATCGAAGAAAGGTGGAAAATATTGAAGAGCTAGTGAAATAATAGATTATCTACGCGGTGGTTGATTGGGATGATAGTGCGAAACAAAGGAGATTGTGTTTTGTTGTGGAAGGGTGATAGATGTTACATAGTAGAAGATTTTAAGCTGGATGATGATGACGTCAGATAGTCGCACAAGACTGAAAATCCAAAAAGAACGGCATGTGCTATGCTCAACCGGACACATTCAGTCGTTCATATTATTGACTCATGTCTTTGGATTTTGAAACATGACGATTTAATTTACCAACCAAAGTAAAGGTTATATTCTGAGACGGTGACAGTGATCGAATGGAAGAGAAGGAAGATGAGTATTTATTTTGATTGATTTGATGGTTATCAGATAAAGCGAGTCGTGATTAGCGATTAGCGTGAATTTAGATGGGTGTTTTAGTGAGTGGCTTGGGTGGCTTTCCAAGGCACCAGTAAATATAAAAAAGATGGAGAGTGAGGACCAAAAGGAAAAAGATGTCTCAGAAGTTGGAACCCAACAGAATAACATTTCGTCACATTGTATCATCTTCATATCCTGTCCTGTCAGATAGTATGTGCACTAGAACCCCCGTTGGTATTTATGTAGATACATACGTGGCGTTCTGATTGGTTCAAAAGAGAGTTTGTGGAGTTGGAGAACAAAAGTCCAAGAATCACAAAATTCATTTTGGTCCTCGTTTACATTTGTTTCCTTCCTTTCCTTCATCATTTCTCATTTCACTGTTCTATTGTCTTCTTCCTTTTCTCTTTCTCTTTCTTCTTCTTCTTTATCTCTATTTTCCTCTTCCTGTTTGTTTTCAACACTTGTCTTCGGTTTTCTCCTTTTCTCAATTTCAACCTTACCACTTACTACTCTCGATCACTAATATTGCCGATCAAAGTCTACCATTGTTACTCTGACTCCTATCACCATCATCATTCCTTCTCAATTTAAAGGGATCCACGACATGTCTCTTAATCCACTTCAAAGAAGCAAAGTTGATATCAGCGTACGTCCTACCTTTTATTTATTTCTTCAACTCTCATTCGGTATCTTGCCCTAATCATTCTGCCCTCTTCATCGTCCATGGATCCATTTCGTTCATTATACATCTACCTGTCAACCTAAAGGCCTTAAGCGAAGAAGAGCAAAAGCTATTCCGTCTTTATGGAAAGCTACCACCAAAAAAAAATGTCGTCAAGCATAGTTTGATGGTATGTCTTTCTTATTCCCCTTCCTTCTTACTTAGACCTTATTCGTACCTGGGACATATCGTACCGAAATCTCAATGACTTTTTATTCTTGGGCAGGAACGAAAATATTTTGATTCTGGGGATTACGCCATGGAGAAGGCAGGTAAAGCAGCCTCAGTGGGAACCGCTATTCCCTCACCCGATTGTATTCCTCATGCTTCTCCTCCTATGAATGGAGCTGCCCCTCTTGCAACGAGCCCGACAAACACCAACACTTTAAAGTGCGTTTTTATCATCTTGACTTGACAGTATTGCCATTTCATTTTATTTGACTTTCAACATCAACCATTTTAGCTATCATTATCCAATAAACTAAATCTGTATGCTTATTCTCACTTTTTCCAGAGACTCTAATCTTGCTCATGAAACCACTCCCAGCATTGAAGATGAAGCAGATGCACAGGTTCCAAGTGAGCTAAATGGACAACTTGTTCTCGACCCCACCATCGAACCTGAGACTACGACTGAGCCTGGAACTGAAATGGATGCTGAAACTCCAGCTGAAACTCGAGTTGAACTTCAAACCCAAACTGCTAACTGATCCAACAAGATGCACCAAGACTTAGCTTTGTTCAAAGGACGAAACAGTTGAATGACCTTCTGTTGGGGGATGTTCAAGGCAGAAGAGCTTATTTTAATTGATTGGTTGGATCGCGATTCTAGTTGCCGTCTTCTTTTTCTTTCTTTTTACAATTATTTTTTTTCTTCTTTCTTTTCTTCATCTTATTAGTCCTGTAAAGGCAGAGGCACAGGGAGTAGGCAAGGGGGGCATTTGATGTTGTTTGATTCATGTACTAGTTTCTTATCTCTTTCCTCTTCATTCCCATTTTTTCATTCTCATAAAATTTCTTTGACTTTGATATATAACTTATCAAAGCCTTATCAACTGTGAGAACGAGAGTTTTATACAAAAAGTCTAATCATTAAGTTAAAGTGGTCATAATTAAGCTTCATCAAACCTTCAAAGAATGCTTGGGTTATGAGGTTGTGAGGGTTTCTTTTTATTAGATATCAATTTGTTTGATCAAAGCCTGATGCTTAGCAAAAATCAAATGAAGCTTTTGGCGAGAACAATCGGTATTGATATTAAGAGCGAAACCAATAGCTCACTCAAAACAAATAATGATTTGGTTTGCTTTTCACTCATCTGATAAAAGTGGATCGAGACAAACTTAATGAATGAATGAATTTGTGTTATGTTATATTTGATTACCACGATAACTATTGTTTCACTCTTTAACTTTTAGGTGAAATAAGTCCTCGTAAGGTAATGTCATAAACCACTGTTTATATCGGGGTATTCCAACAATGATAATGATAATAATAATAATAATAATAATAATAATAATAATAATAATAATAATAATAATAATAATAATAATAATAATAATAATAATAATAATAATAATAATAATAATAATAATAATAATAATAATAATAATAATAATAATAATAATAATAATAATAATAATAATAATAATAATAATAATAACAACAAAGAATTGTGTTAGCTAATCCTGGTTATAATCTAATAGATATGGTAAATTAAGATACCTTCTTCCAATTTTCTGATGTCGTACTGTTCCACATAACCGTGGATAAAGAAGTAAAACAGTAAATAAGATAAGTTAGTTCTATGAACCATCAAGTTTTTTTTATATTTCTTCTGATCTTGTGAATTAAAAATAAAGTGCTTCAACAGATAAATAATTCTAATGCCTTAAGATGAAATTCAACTTGATATAGATAAATAGATATGAAAAAAATGAAAAAAACGGAAAGGAAAGGAAAGGAAAAGAGAGGAGAGGACAAGGAAAAGAAGAAGAAGAAAAGGGGAAATGGACAATAACCTTGATACTATCAAATCGTTTCCGAAGTGAATCGTTTTTCAAATTCAACATCCCGAAGCCTACGTTTAATTTTTTACAAAACTGACAAATTCCTAAAGGAGCGTGAAAGAATCCTAAAGTAACTGTATTGATCGCTAGTCTTGAACATTCGTTGATTAAGGAAACTAAACTGTGGAGATAATCTTCTGTTGTTATAATTAATGGTGATGGAACTACCACATACGTGGATATATAAATATATATTATTGATCATTAATATTTTTAAACGAAAATGTGGGAAAAAGAACACAAAAAAAAACATACGATTTAACTTTCTGACAATTTCCTCTTTAGTCAACAACCCATCATTCGTGTTATCCATCATCACATGAGGTTCAACTTCAATTTTAATATCATCGTTTGATTGTCGGCCTTCGGTATCTTTTACTTTTTTAACTAATTTACATCCTGGTATCATATTGGATTTAATCCAGTTTCCCCATATAGTTATGAATATTAATTGTTGAATCGTTCGAGCGAAACTATCATTATACTTCCCTAGGTTATTTATGGTACATCAAAATATATATATAATGTGAAAATAAATTATGAAAAGGAGTTTTGCGTGAATGATAATAACAATAACATTTTTTTTTCTTTTTTTTTTTACATTTCTTTACATTTTTCAAAAGTGCTAAAAAGGTTTAAATACATAATTTAAAATAAACTTACAAAATTGATTAATTGGAATGAGGTTAGCCAATTTGAATAAGTGTGTTTGAAGAGAGGGTAAATTTTTTTCGACTTGTTCAACTAGTTTTAAATCTTTTTTTTTAAATTTTTTTATTCATGATGAGTGGTTTTTTACCAACAAAAAGAAAGAAAGAAAGAAAGAAAGAGAGAAAAAGAAAAAAGAAAGAAAAGAAAGAGAGAGTGTGAGTTAAAAGCAAAGTGTTATTATTATTATTATTATTATTATTATTATTATTATTATTATTATTATTATTATTATTATTATTATTATTATTATTATTATTATTATTATTATTATTATTATTATTATTATTATTATTATTATTATTATTATTATTATTATTATTATCACAATATATATATATATATATATATATATATATTGTTATCTTATTAAGAAAAAAATGACAGAATTTTTTCAAGACTAACTTTGGTCTGGGGTCGAGCCATGAACTTTATTGAGAATGCCATGAAGAAACCGAACTTGACTATCGAGTTCCTTTGTAACATCACGAATCTTTTCTCGTAAAAGCGCTTCTTCATCCAGACTTGCCTTTATATATATATGTATGTATATATGTATGATCCGCAACAGTGAAATAAGAAGTTGGGTGAGTATATGAGCGATCAAATCAAATGATATGAAAATGAAAATAAGGAAATGAAGACGAAGGGGAAGAAATGAATCATAATAAGAAAGATGAAGAAAAAAAGAAAAAAATATTTGTAATAGTAGTCAGAACCATACTTGAATTTCCCGCAAATCAATCATTCTTTCTTCAATATTCATTTCAATCGTCGTTCGCTCTCTATTCTCCATCCTCTTGTGAGACTTCGAGATTTTTTTCTCTTCCTCTTCTTCTTCTTTGGGGTGCCCTTTTCTCGTTGTTGATTATCAAAAACTTAAATAAGATAAGATGCAAGGTAAATTCAAGGACAAGGGGACTTGCATCACTGGAGAATTGCGGCGTATGCAAAACACTTTTTTCAAGATTTCTTTAATTCTTCTTCACCTTCATTCTGCCTCCTCCTTTATCTTCACTTACCCACCTTCCATTTCTACCCTTTTCTGCACTCTTCACTTCTATCTAAATAAATAAACACTAAATATGGAAGGACGTACCCCTAGTATAATATAATTTTCTCTCATTTTTCATTTAGAAAAAAAAGATTATCGATACCACTTAAAAACATCTGATGCCTGTTACAAAGTGACCATCCTGCTGCCCCAATGTACCTACTCCTGCATTTGTTTCAGCTTTCCTTCATGCCCCACGCTGGGTGAGATTTTAAGAAATAAAAAAAAATAAAGAAAGTGACCGTCCTTAACTCTATTTTTAATTGAAATTGATCAATGATTTTATGCTAACTGGATTTTTTGAACATAAGTAACTCAATACCAAAAGTGTGAGTTTCACAGAAGTAAAGATGAGTTTAAATCAATATTCAGTATTGACATTGTAGACAATCCTATAGTACTAGCTATAGGCCTTGACCAAGGGAGTTGGAGTAAAACTGGAGAGAAAACCCCCTGTCCCTTTGAGAAATACCAGGTGAGATTTATTTGCTACAGCAAATTAGAGACTGTTACTATACCCCTTCCAAAACACTTCTTGACTGCTTTACAAGTCAAGACAGTAGCCAATAGCAGACCACTGAGAACTAAAGAACCAGAAACAAGAAATGCAGAAAGATCCACACTAGAAAAACAAAACACTGTGCACTTGTTGCACAGAAAACAGCAATAATATTTGATGCAGGTTGCAAAGCTACACCAGAGAAACCAGTTTCCAAAGTTGAGTTAAATGAAGAACTAACCTTGCAACAAACACAGCCAATTGTGGCCAAAAAACAGTGAAAACTGAGTGAGAAACAATGATATCACCTCTGGATGGTTGTATGATAATTAAAGTTGCCCCAAACTGTCTTATTCAGTATGTACACACAGACCACCATCTAAAAAATCCATGCACAGCAACAAATTTGGCACTTTTGGCAGCCAAATTGAATAAAAACCCTCTAGAAGCACTCCCCAGCCTTCTATAACCGAGGCAGGTGGCCCACCTAGAAGTGGCCAGACCCCCCTGAAGCCAGAAAACCACCAAAAACCTCCAATAAAGCCCAAAATACTTAGAAAAATCCACCATGACTACTAAAACCCTTAAAACACAAAATTAAGCTATGACAACATTGTGACATAAAATATAGAGCCAAATTAGCTCTACTTAATGTTACTAAGCACTTAACCCTAAGACTTAAGGTTAGTCTGTAAAACACAAAAAACAAAATTAAACAGCTATCCTTTAGAAATGAAAAATGAGCAAATGGCCCTTTAAAACCTAGAATATGACCAATGTCATCAAGACATAATAGGGGGTATCAATGTTGACCGATCCGCAATTAAATTAATTGCGGAAAATAATCTGCATACCCCAATTATCTTCTGCAATTATTTTTGCTAATAATTGGGTTATTAGAAACTTTACGTGTCAATGTTCACCTCTTATCCGACATTTTTTTACTCAATTTTCCATAACCACATCTTGGACAACTTTCTGGATATCCCAGCCTTCTACCTTGCTGCGCACTTCCATTCTCATCCCATCCTGTTCATTCTATCCGCTCAGAATTTCTCCCCATTTCATCTATTTGATTCTTCTCCTTTTCATCTTGCTATCTCATCTGCTTGTTTCTGCTCCTTTTCATCTTCATTTATAATAACATGCCTCGTCATCCTAGATCTTCTCAAAGGCAGCCATCACCCAGTTGTTCTTCAATTCCCACTACTTCCTCTTTCCCCCGCTCAGCCAAGAAATCAAAGACCGTTCAATTAAAAAAAGATGATCATCTCATTCTTATCAACTGGCTGAAAACCAAATCTAACTATGATTCTTGTTTTGGTACTGAGTATGCCACTAAAGTAGGACGGCCCCCCACATCAAAAGTTAATGGCTATCTTCTAATGGCAAATGAATTACGCAATAAGACCAAGGGAAGGATTGATCTTTTGCCTAAACAGATGTCTGAACGCTTCAAGCATTATCGAGCAAAATACAAGAAGGCAAAGGCTCTTTCATCTTCCACTGGTTTTGGGGTTACTGACATTGATATAACTAAGGGTATAAAATCCATAGACAATAAACTTGATTCTTTATGTCCTTACTTTAAAGAGATGGATGCAATTTTTGGAGAGCGAGCCGATGTTAATCCTGTAAACATGTTGGATGGAGAAGATCCTATCTCTGAACATGATGTCAAAGCAAATCTTTTCCCATCCTCTTCCTCCACTCAAGCCTCCCCTCTTCTAAATTCTACGAATCTAGATAGCTTTGCTATTGATACTATTGGCAATTTAACCCAACCCAATCTAACTCAGGTCTGTTTCTTTTATCTTATCAATTCTATTTTTTTATTTACTTATCTTTTTCTTATTTCTTAAAAGGCTGATGAACAAACCCAGGATCCCCAATCAACTGAGTCTGAAGCTAGTGACAATGATGAGGAGGAAAATGCTACGTTGAACAAAAAGAGAAGGGCTTCAACTAGTCTAAATTTCCTCTCCCAAAGAAGGCGAAAAAGTGATACTTCATCACAAACACCTTTTTCTTCGATGGAACAGTTTTTAGAGAAACGTGATGCTGGTAAGTGATATCATACCTCTTATTACTTTACTCTGCTTTTCTTCTACTTTATGTTAATTTTTATTCTCACTCTAGAACAAGTGGAAATTGCTAAAGAGACACTGAGCTTTGAAAAGAAGAAATACGAGCTCTCTTTAAGGAGGGATGACAGAGTACAAGATTTGGAAGAGAGGAAGTATGAGCTCTCCTTACGGAAGGATGATCGGATCCAAGATTTGGAGGAGAAGAAGTTTGAGCTCTCTTTACAGAAGGATGGTAGGGCCCAAGATTTGGAGGAGAAGAAGTTTGAGTTAACTCTTAGTATTGAAAAATCCAAAAATAAGGAAAAAACACTCGAGCATCAAAACTTAATGGAACAGATGAAGTATAAGCATGATCTCCAAGAAAGTTCTAAAAAGAAAGATTTCTTGATCGAATGAATTAAAGCAAACAAATCTGTTGAAGAAATAGAACGTTTAATGAAATTTTTTGTTGACTAGTTTCTTTTATTTCTTTCACACTTCATGTGTTCATATTTATTTGTACATAAATTTTACAATTATTTTCTGTATTTCTTGAAATATCGTATTTTAATGTTAAATATTCTTTTTTTAAATAAAATTTTCAAGTCTCCTTTGAAAATTTGACAATCCCCCACCCCTGGATTTTTTTGAAGTAAGGGGTGGGTATCACAAAAAATCTTTCATGTCATGAATCTTGAAAGTTTTATATGAAAATTTGGCTTTACTACCCCCTGCATTTTACCGGTATCCTAAAAATTCTTACATGTCAAGAATTTCACAAGTCTTATAAAAAATTTTGGCACAACCCCCCATGGATTTTATTGAAGTAAGGGACGGGTATCACAAAAATATTTACAAGTCAAAAAAATTCTATATCTGTTTAAAAAAATTGGCAATACTCTCCCCTGCATTTTATTGAAGCAAGGGGTGGGTATCACCAAAATTTTTCTAAGTCATCAATTTCACATGTCAGATTTGAAAATTTGGCAATACCCCCCCCTGAATTTTATTGAAGTAAGGGGTGGAAGTCATCTAAATTTAATATAATTACATAAATTATTAAATAAATATCTAATATATATCAATTTCCCTAGTTTAAAGTAATGACAATCCCTCAAGCCAAAATGCAGACCAAGTCGAGAAACATAAGTTTGGGACTTTCTACAGGTATAGGAAAGAGGAACCCCATGAAACAAATAAATGTTATCATGATTACCTGTTATACAACACAAGGTCAATGGCTCATCACATTATTTGAAAAAATTGATATATAAAAAATATTTATTAAAAATTTATGAAAAAATATAAAATTTTCGATGACAACTCTAATCCCCATACTTTTTGGATCTAGATAAAGTTTTTTTAAATTGAATAACTTTACCTTCTTTCTTTACCTTATTGATTCTTTGTATCAACTTATTACTGATTTAAAATGAGCAACCGAAATGAGTGAAATCTTGACAGGATTTCAAACCAGGAGGAGCTTTGGTCGTTTGATGATTATCCTTAGAAGAATTCCAAATAGTTTCGATGATACCATTTCCCAAACCAAAATCAATGATGCACAGGTGGTCTGGAAAATATAAACCATGTCCTTTGATTTTAGCTGGAGATGGTATTGGGTGGCCAGTTATCGGATTGATATATGAGAATATTCCAAAAGTAAGAAAATTAGCATCATTCCTATCGATATGAATCCTATTGTGGAATCCAGAATGAGTGATAATAACATTAGAAAATAAAAGATATTCGTGGCTGATATCTTCCCATTCAGAGTCACACCAATTCGGTATTCCAACTTTGGTTGCAAGTTCATGATTTTTTTCAAATGCCTTATTACAGAGCTTTTTGAGTCGAAGAGCAAGAAAAGAATTAAAGTAGGGTAGAGTGTCCCATAAGCGAAAATCTTCATCTTTTTGTGCTTTAGTGATATTATTGAGCAATGAATATATACCTATATAATTGAAATAAGTGAAATGATATTAAGAATGGAACAAAAATTATTAGACATACCAAGAGAATATCCTTTGACAAAACCAGGTCTCCAACCAAAACCAATCATGATACCACCCAACAAATTCTTATTCCTTATAGGTAATTGAACCAAAGCCATTTGATAAAGAGTTATGATAAGATTTGATAGTTGATTAAAAGCTTCATCTTTTACACCATCGAATGAATGAACTTCCAAAATGAATTGAGTCTTAAAAGCATTGCTGATAACTGCTAAAACTCGATCATCTCCAAATTCTGTTAGATATTTGATATCTTCTGGTAATTTTTTCGGATATTGATTTTTTTTATCTACTTTAGTTTTATAAAAAAAAATGTTTGGGATATGACGAAAATAACTTTCGCAGAGAGACTTTTTTTTTAAATATCTTTTCTTCTGATGAGACTGATTATCTTTAATTTTTTTTGATGATTTAGAAGATGATTGTATGGAAGTTGATTTCAAAGAAGATGATAGAGTTGATTTCAAAGAAGATGATAGAGATGATAAAGATGAAGATGATAAAGAAGATAAAGATGAAGATAAGAGAGAAGTAAGGGGTGAATCAGAAGAAGAAGACATTTTTTTGATCTGAAAAAAAAATTAATTGTCAATAAAATTTTAACTCAAATTTTTTTTAAAAAAAATTCCTACCTAATAATAAAAAAAGCTGTTTTTTTATTTTAAAAATAAAATTGAAAAAAAAAACCAAAAAATCAGTAAAAATTTTTCCAAAAAAAAAAATTATAAAAAAAAAACCTGAGGTTTTATTTTAAAAAACACAATCAAAGCAAAATCCTATTAAAAAAAATTAATAATTAAATTCATTCAAAAAAGAAAATTTCAGTAAGAATTAAAACACAAAAAAAAAAATTTAAAAAAAAATTAAAAGTGAACCTGAAGATTGGTTATTAAAAACCTTCTCACAAGATCATGAAAAAAAAAAATAATCAGTAAAATCAAAATAAAAAATAAAAAAATTATTTAATTAAAATCAAAATCACAAAAATTAATTATAGAAAAAATAAAAATAAAATTATAAACCTTTTTTGTTTTGTAAATAAGAGGGACAGTCCTTATCAGAATGAATTTTTTTTTTTCTATATTACTGCAAAAAAAATAAAAAAAATAATCAAAATTACAAACAAAAATTTGTTAGTATCTTTATTTGAAAGTTGGTAACCCATCTTTATCTCCCATTAAAGTCCCCTTTTCCCCCTCAAATGCTCTCCTTGCCTGCCTCAAAATCCCCCTGAAATACCCCCCTTTCCCCCCTCTTTAGGTCCCTCATCACCCTCCTTCCCCCCTCATTAGCTGCCTCAAACCCCCCCATTCCCCTCTCCTTAGGCGCCTCAAACCCCCCCCATTCCCCTCTCCTTAGGCGCCTCAAACCCCCCCCCATTCCCCTCTCCTTAGGCACCTCAAACCCCCCCCTTCCAATCTCCTTACCCCCTCCCAAACCCTTTCCCCAACACCCACCCCCCCCCACCTCCATGTTAACGAACGATCTATAACGATCGTTCGTTAATAAACAGGGGGGGGGTAGAGGAGGATATAATGATTGGGTAGGGGGGGGAAGGGGGGGTGTTTGAGGCGCCTAAAGAGAGGGAAAGGGGGGGTTTGATGTGGGTAAAGAGAGGTGAAGGGGGAGGGTTTGAGGCGCCAAAAGAGAGGTGAAGGGGGGGGGTTTGAGGGACATAAAGAGAGGGGAAGGGGGGTGTATTGAAGCACCTAAAAAGAGGGGAAAGGGGGTGATGAGGGACCTAAAGAGGGGGGAAAGGGGGATTTGAGGCAGCTAAAAAGGGGGTAAAAAGGGGGTCAGAGACAGGTAAAGAGAGGGAAAAAGGGGGGCCTTGAGGATCATAAAGAGAGGTGAAGGAGAGAAAAAAAAACAAAAAAATAAAAAGATAAAAAAGAGAAAAAAGCAAAACAAAAATTAGTTTACCCTAGAACAAAAATAATAGAAGCACTTACAAAAAAAACAAAAAAACCAAAAAAAAGCAAAAAAAAAGCAAAAAAAAAGCAAAAAAAAAGCAAAAAAAAGCAAAAAAAAAAAATCATGATTAGCAAATAAAAAACCATGAAAAAAGAAAAAAAATGACCTACCTGGTGAGTTGAGTTGAGAAAATAAATGCAACCAAAATATTTTAGGAATGTTTGAGGAGAGGATGAAAAGGATATGAGTGATGAATGAAAAAAAAAATCACTGACAAAATATGCGATATAAGAAAATATGCGATTTCATGTTGAGGAAGTGAAAGAAAACCAATGAGCCATCCAAAAAAAAGATATTCACCGTAAATTCAAAAAAAAAAATGAATATGCAACAAACCAAAATACAAAAACAAGTGATTAAAGTACACAAAGAGGACATTTGGAAAGTATGAAAACATAAAAATTAAAAATTAAAAGGGTGAAGAGAAATGTTGGAGAGTAATTGGCATTATAATGGGGCGTATGCTGGTTGATTGAATGATTTGTGAATCAAGGGAGGGGAGTGCCAGTGGTGGTTCAGGATCCTCTTCTTCATAAAGATCATTCCACTCATCCTTTAAATCAGCTAGAATATTGTGGAGTATTACGCAAGTCAAGATCCAATGATTTGCAGTTTTGATCTCCAATTTTTTTTGAAATTGGATTCTGAGCTCCCGAAGACTAGAAAAATCGTCCCTTTAAAATACCTATAGCATGTTCAATTCGTACTCTTGATTGTGCAAGGTGATAATTAAATTTAGTTTTGGGGTCATTTTCTGAAGTTGCACCATGGAAAGCAGGTATAATGTACTTTCCACTTGCATATGCTGAGTCTGCAAGGAGGTACTGAGATTCGTCAAAGTATGATTCAGGGGATTGAGAAATCCTCATTCTTTGGAAGATGGAAGAGTCATGACATGATCCAGGGCAGCCACTGTGAAAAGCAATAAATTTTTTATTGACATCGCATACAAGTTGAACGGCAATAGAGTATCTAGAAAGAAGATTAAAAGTTAGATTGTGAAAGATGAGAACTTGGAGAAGATTTTGAAGAAACCTTTTTTTGCGATCAAAATAATGGTTGCCATCATGAGCTGGCTTTTGACTCAAAGGGATGGTTGTGCCATCAACAAAACCTATACAGCCAGGGAAACCTTCAGCTTGCATTACTTGAGAGGATTCAAGTCGCTGTTCTGGAGTTGGCCAAGCAAGAGTTTGAGACTTGAGGGAAAGGATAGCAATCATACAGCGCTTGGTGTATAATATCACGGTACCATATCCTATGTTAAAGAGATTATCCAAACGTCTTACGGCAGCACCATTTCCATTTGAGCCAAAGCGACATAGAGCAACAGCAAGTTGGATGGCAGGATTACGCTGTTTGTTATGAGAATTGTTATGGAAGATAGGATGATCGGAGATGAGTTGATAAAGTTTGAAGAAAGAATCGGGAGAAGTTCTAAAAAGTTGTGTGAAGTTTAAATGAGGAATGTTGAGAATGGAGGCCAGATCATATCAGGGATCATGATAAAGATTTGGCCCCCTGGTGATGATGTAACGCTTTTTGGAAAGAAAACACATATAAGCTAAAGCATCTTCCAAATCAGAGTCAGATTTATAGTAAATAACTAAAAGAAAAGTAATAGCATTCATTGTTGAGTGAAGTAGCTTCCTATTAGAGAGGTGTTTCATTGTTGCCGGTGGAAGGGTTATGTGATGAGGGAAGTGGGAATTCGCCGCCAAATGTGCAGTTGGGGTGTGTAGATAGAAAAAAAACTTAAGTGTTCACCACCAAAATTAAGTAGCATAGAGTGAGGAAATACTTAAGGATGGCATCAGCAATTATAAGTCATGTGACTTTCTTAAAAATCCATCATGGATGAGATGAGTTTGGGATCAGGAATTAGGAATGGAAATTGGGGTATAAGAGGCGGGATAATGCATTATCGTGGATTTCTTATCCACTAGCCCTGGGGCTAGTGGATAAGAATCTTCCGCAATTAATAATGTCTGATCCTGGGAAAAAAATTCCTGATCCCTAATTGCGGATCCCTGAACATTGATACCCCCTAATATATGGGTAAAAACCAGTAATATTCAATGGTAGTGCCTACATACCCATAGTCCCAATATTCATTGAATAAACACAGAAAAACATCCAATTATTCAAATAATGTCAATTAAGACATACAAAAACAGCACCAAACAGACCAACAAAGGCCTCTGCCAATATTGGAAGACCACAAAATCTTTTCTAAGTTTAATTTGTTGTAAAAATTTATCAGAGCCCTAAAAGCTTCTGCCTCCCTTCTCTATATACATGCAAATATATATTTATATATGTATGTATTAGTGGGGATCAAAGTTCAGGCTATTCATGAAATCTCATTTCAGATTTTCATGAAATTTTTGCCCAAAAATCCAACTAGGGATTTTAAAAAACTATGGTAATTTGTGAGAAATGTATCAAAGTTGACCTGAAACTCAGGTATTGTCAATCATCAATCCCCATTGCATCCCTCTTTTAACCATACCAATTAACCTTTCTTTTCCAATTCATCACCAATTTTCTATCAGCATATTTCTTTCAGAACTGAAATAAAAATTATTGTTCCTTTTTATATTAATAATTTCAGGGTAACAAAAATGAAAAAGGTCTACAACCTGATTAAAACAAGATGCACTTTCCCATATCAATTCAATGAATTTAAGATATGTGTGAAATAAAAATTTTCAAAGTGGCATTGAGGTAATTTATAAGTTTAGCCCAAATAATTTTTTTACATCTTTAAGCTGCAAAAAATAGTCTAAAAACACAATATACAAATAGCAATATGAATTAATGAATGAATGAATTGGGTGGTGATGATAAAAATTTAGGGTTGTCTTAGGGTATAAATACCTTAACAGTTCCAAAATCCTACACAGAGTGGAATTTTGGAGTAGTATCTTACTCTGAAATCTAACAGCCCCAGAGCTAGTTTATTTCCTAAATCTGATGCAGAATTTTACAAAATCCTAATCCTGTTGTTGTATTTGCAAAGTAGTATTTGTAAAATTTGATACCCACTATTAATTAAACTTATAAATGGTTTTATTATTTTTCATTATCTGGAATGAAAAATTAAAACAAGAATAGTGGGTATCAAAGTTTTCAAATACTACTTTCCCAACCAGCACTGGGATTAGGGCTTCATGACATCCACTGGACACTGGGCTGATGGATTTCTGAGTAAAATAAAAATTCCCATATAAGTTACCTGATGAAGAGATAAAATCAAAAATAATTTCATTATTTAAGGATGTTGCTTTAATATGTTTTGAAACTGTATTAAGTGAGGGTAAAGATTACTCTTGGGCTGAATGGAAAAAACTAGTTGAAAAACAATTTGGAGGTTCTAAATTTAAACTAAGCATAGATTAAATGAGAAAACAAGGTATAATACATTGAATAGTGACAAACCTATGGTATTTTAAATGAATTTAAATAAAATATTAAAAGCCATCCAACAAATATGGATTTTAACTTATTGAAAGATAAAAAATATATAAATTACCTATATCTACAGAGACATTGTTGTAGCTAGAACAATAATGGTTAATGGATACTCTGAATTTATTAATATTTTTAATGAAATACTATTAAACCATAAGTATGAAGCAAGGTACACCACTTATAAACAGAATAATGAACCTATAAAAATTCAAAATTCAAAACCACTCCAGGAAAAGCAGAGAAAACATACTGTACCTGTAGTGCGTAAAAAGTATGAGACAAATACTTTTTATAAATGTAATAAGCCCTGGGTTAATGTCAAAAATGTGAGGAAAATATAAATATTGTTGAAAATCAGCATAAGTCTGAACATGAGACAGATAAAAGCAACAATTCAAGTTATTGTGAAACTAATATCTCATATAGTAATGAAAATGAGATCTATATGTTGTAAGATAATTTTTTAATTTTTGAAAATCCAATATTAAGTATGGACTCAAATTTATCATTAATAAAATTTGAAGATGCTGAGATCATCCAAGATATACAAGCTGATAACTTAAGAATGACATCTATCATGGTTCCAGCAATAATTTATGGGGAAACTTTAAATATAGTATTGGATACAGGAGCTTCTGGTTCTATTGGTTCTGCATGTACATTACAGAAAATTGGTAGTGATTATAAGTCAAAGCTTGAATCCCTTCAAAGTAGAAATTGGAGAGGGTTTGGATCAGTACTACACCCCATTGGTAAATACAAAGCTCCTGTTTTTATTAAACATCAATATGGCTATGTTAAAGTAAGTTGTGACTTTGTAGTAATGAATATTACTGATTGTAGTAGCTGTTTTATCATTGGTAATGACATTCCAAACAATTTTGGTATAAAGTTAGACCCTGCTAATAATAATTTTACAATTGGAGTGAATGGTAAAGATAAATTTAAAATAAATTCTTTTAACACAGTCTTGAACATTGAGTCAGTAGTAAATATTCCTTGCAAAGGAAGAGATACCAGTGAGATGGAGCTTCTGGAAACAGAAATTTCAAACACATCATTTGGAACTCAGATAATTAAAGCTGAGAGGACAGATATTTTGGATTTTATTGAGGCATTACCAATGGCTTTTGCACATGGAACCAATGAACTTGGCCTTGTGAAAATCATGAGATGAAAATTAGTTCAACCTGCAAATTGGATAATATTCCTGCTAGCCTTAAAAATAAACCATAACCTGCTTCACCAATGAAGAGTAAAGACATAGAGGATAATATTAAGATTTTATTAAACGGTAAGGACCATCCATCACAATTAATGATATCATACACCCATACCATAAATAGAGAAAACAGATAAATAGGGATACCATAAGTAAACAAGTAAAATAAATCATCCAAAGAGAATAAAATGAAACCCAAAGCATATAAAGGAGCCATATCAACTTTCCAAGCCCTCAATAACATCCCTAAGCATACACATTAACCCAGTAACCATATCCCAACCCATAAATCTGTAAAAATCCATAAAAGGAAGAAGATTAAGTTGCCCAAACTAGATATATGCACCTGAAAAAGGTGTATATGCTTGTGTAGGCATTGTGGGTCCATTTAATATGTCCATATGACCTAAAATAGCAGAATATTAAAGTTTACAGGCTATTTAGAGGATAAAACCAGCATATAGACCTATATATACATAATTAAACTACATATTTTACTTAATTTGAGGTTTATGAATACATATAAGCTTATGTATGTCTATAATTACTTAATACCACATAATATAAGTAAATGATAACTACATTAGCACCTTAATAAGTATTATGGGGCTATGGATAA
Source organism: Hemileia vastatrix (assembly GCA_030280995.1). Classification (NCBI taxonomy): domain Eukaryota; kingdom Fungi; phylum Basidiomycota; class Pucciniomycetes; order Pucciniales; family Zaghouaniaceae; genus Hemileia; species Hemileia vastatrix. The sequence goes on along the minus strand of JASXTE010000002.1, from coordinate 13,255,557 downwards.
GCTATTTAAAATCATATAAGTCAAATAATAGTATAATAAATATGTACATAAGCATAATAACCATATATATAAGTATTATAATGATAATATTAACTTATAAGCTTAATTAAATTAAGGTTATCTTAATTTAAAGATAAGAAACGCTCAGTACTAGGGATACCTATGCTGACACATATAAAAAATTTTCAGATGCATATATCCAGTTTGGACAACCTAATCTGCTTCCTTTAATGGATTTTCATAGATTTATGGGTTATGATATAATTACTAGGTGAATTTGGATGCTTGGGGATGTTATTAGGGGCTTGGAAAGTTGGTTTAGTTCCTTTAAATGCTTTGGTGATCATTTTATTCTCTTTGGATGGGTTATTTTACTTGTTTCCTTATGGTATCCCCTTTTATCTGTTTTCTCTATTTATGGTATGGGTGTATGATATCATTAATTGTGATGGAGGGTCCTTACTGGAGGTCTTATTGTTGAAAATTCTTGAAGTGGCCACCATGGGGAGGTGATAAGCCCTCACAGTGCTTTGATTTCTGGGGATAGAAGTGAAATCATTTAAATTGAAGGCCTGTGAACTCCAGTGAATTTTGGCATAAGTAAATTAGGATTTGGCAGGTTATTGGACATGAATTACATACTAAACATCAAATAAAAATATTAATTAACTATTAGAATATAAAAATATATTTTAAAACCCTTATAAATTGATATTATCTTTATATTAGCTATAAGTATATTTGATTAGCCTATTTTCCATCACTAGTCTGCACCAATCCAAATATTGTGAGTTAAAAATTGATTATGACAGTTTTATAAGTATTTCCCTGAGCTTTAATCTATAAATAATTGATTATTTATTAGGAACATTTATATTTACTACTAAATCATACTTAAGTACTAGCATATACTGACACAAAGTGCACCATCTTAGTGTAGTGGTTAACAACTGTGGAAATAGTGTTCTTTCCTTGTGACTTGGGTAACTCCACCATCAGGTTTTAAGAGAGTTCTTTCCATGGCTTCTTGGGTATGCTTAACAGGGTTAGTGGTGTGGCTGATGGGCTGACCTTGTTTCTCTGGAAATAGTTGCATGCTGCTACATAGTGTTGGAAATATGCCTGCATGTACTTCCAGTAAAAACTGTGATTCACCAGCTCCCCTGTCTTTGGCAGTCCTGGGTGACCTTCTATTGGAGAGTCGTGCCTTGATTTGACCACCAGCCTTTTTAGCTCTTCATAATTTTAAACCATTATCCTCCCATTAAAATACAGTGCTTCCCCTTCCAGGTGATACTTCTCTAATCCTTTCCTTACTTATACCTACTTTGATAACAGCACATCCTGTTTTCAAATTTTCTTCCCTGGTCTGAATTGGACAACAAAATTAATTCTGCATAGCAGTTCCTCATCAATTCTTTCTAGAGAGTCAAATTTTTTGTGGTCAGGAAGGTTTCCAAACTTTTATGATCTGTGTAAATTATAACTTGTAAATGGTGAGGTCCTCCTTCTAAATAGTGGTGCTAAGTGCATATAGCTTCAACTAGTGCCAATAACTCCATATCATATATTTCATAGTCAATTCAGCACCTTAAGGTGTACATGACAAGTATTCTACTGGTTGTAAGAAATTTTCAGAATAAAATTGTGATAATACCACACCCAGTGCAAAGTCTGAGCAGTAATATTCCATAAAAAATGGCTTTAGTAAGTCTGGGATTACAAGAATAGGGGCTGTCACAAATTTTCTTTTCAGGTAGTCAAAAACATCTTGTTGACTATTTGTCCAAATAAATTTGGTTTCAATTTTTGCAAGGCCGTGAAGTGGTTGGAAAATGTGTGATTAATTTTCTATAAAGCAAAGATAAAAAATTTCAAAGCCTAAAAATGACTGGAGATCCTTTACTGATGCAGGTGTTGGACATTCTGTTACTGCCTTTACTTTCTCCTGATTTATTTTTACCCTATTCTTTGAAATGATAATACCCAGGTAGGAGATTTTACTCACTGAGAAAGAAAATTTTTCTGGTTTTAAACATACCTAGGCCTCCCTAAAGTGCTGAAAAAAGTCCTTTACACATATCTGGTGTTCCTCCATTTATCTGGAGTAAATCAAGATGTTGTCCAGGCATACTGCTACATCCATCACTATTCTGTCTCTAAATATTCTGTTGGTGAGGTGTTGGAAAGTGGCAGGCGTATTACATGGATTAAATGGCATTATTAACCATCAAAAATTACCAAATTTAGTGCAGAATGCCAGTTTGTGATAATTGCCTTCTTTTACACATATGTTGTGGTATCCTGCTCTAAGATCTAGAGATGTGAAGATCTCTGCACCTTGAAGACTATCAATTATCTCACTAGTCAAAAGAAGGGGATATCTTTTCTTTACCATTAGCAGATTTAACCTTCTGAAATCCATGCAAGGTCTTAGTGAACAATCCTTTTTTCCTGAAAAGACCATAGGGGCAGCCCAGGGATATTTTGATTCCCCAATAAAACTATTCTTTAAATTCTCATCAATCATCTCTTTTAGTGTTGTTGACTCTAGGTTTGATAATGGGATTATATGGATAAATTGAAGGATTGCGCCTGGCCTCAGATCAATGGAAAAGTTGTACAGTCAATGAGTTGGATGGGTGTTGAATTCTCCATCTTCAAACCGCAGTATGAATTCCAAATAAGCTTCAGGGACTATTTCCTTAAGGCTTTTTTTAGCTTCTAGGACTGGACCTTAGCTTCAATCTTGGAAGATATGTTCCATGCTGTTGCATTGCATTCCAGTTCCTCCTCTTCCTTCAGGGCCCCATCCAAGTCCTGAAAATTAGCATCAAGAGAAAGTATCAGTTCTTGGGGAAAGCCTACTAATGATAATAAAACACCAGGAAAATTTCCAGGAGGGGCCAGGGGGAAAATTATATCTCTGCTCCTTCCACACTTCCATCCTGTGCCTCACCCCTTTTCTGCTGGGACTTTTTCTCTTCTTGGTTTGCTTCATCCCCTCTATGTTTTTCTCTGGTGCTCCCTGTTGGTGACCCATCCCCAGCCAGCTGCTTAGAATAAAGAGAAAGAATCAGTTCTGGTGGCAAGTCAACTGATGATAACAGAACATCAGAAGACTTACCAGGATGGGCCCCTATCCCCTGAAGGGGAAAGTGGGCCAATACTTTAGTGCAAGTGTCCCCTTTCCTTCCCATATGAACCTTCTTTTCCTTCCACTCAATCTGTGGTTTATACTGGTACAGCCATGTCATACTGGTCCTTCAGGTTTGTTGCATATTCCTTGCACTTAGACTCCCTTCTTTCTCACCAAAACCTGCAAAAAACCTTTTCTTTTACTTCTCCACCCCCACCAGATAATCCATCAAACATAATTAAGTGCCTGGGGTTGTCCAATTTTTATTTTCTCATTTTATTCCTTTTCAATTTTTTTTTGAAAATTAAACAGTCTGTGGCACCAAAATCCAGCAGGGCTCATACATTTGTTGTGGAGTCAAGGTTCATTCAAGACAAGTTCAGTATAACATGATTATAATTTACTTCAATTGACTTACATGCTGATAATTCCTCTACTAAATCTACCTTATCCTTTCCCTATAATCTGCTTAAGGAGGGCACAACCTTCACTCCCGAGCACTGTCTTTTACAAGCACCTTTCCTGTGCTGTCCTCCACTTCACTAACCCTTATTTTCCCTCTACACTCCATTTCCAGATGACCACTACTTTAGTGTTGGAGGCACAGCCCTTTTTTCATACTACTCTGGTATTCTTCATCAGATAGCCTTCTTCCCCCACTAGAGCTTTATGAATTTACTGCATCAATATCCATGGCATTTGGGTCACTGGAGCTGGCCCTACTTGATGAGGCATAATGTGCCACTGAAAAGCACCACTCCAACTATCCATTTACTGATGTGTAAGCTTGTTATCAATTTGGATAACCAGCTCCATAAGTTCTTTGAGAGAGATTTTTCATGGATGACTGATTAGGGCATTTCTGGTTCATGATAAGAGCCCATTTCTGAAGTGAAACATGAGTGTCCCTTCTTCCCATGCTGTGATGTAGCTGGTGTGGCCCCAGAGCTCTGACACATGCTTGGAAACAGAGTTTTTCTGTTGTAATTGGTTGAGCACATGCTCCAAGGTTGTGGCCACATTGGGGTCACCAAAGGGTAATTCAAAATGCTGCCATGAACTTATGTAAACTTGGTTCCAACTTGCCATTTCTAAGGAGTTCCTTTGTATATGGCCTTTCCCAGAATGCTGCCTCATCTTTTAGGTAAGAAATTGTGAATTCAATTTTTGATTGTTCATTGGGAAACTGATTATTGTTATGCAGGACATAAATATTCACCTGAAATGCATACTGATCTGTACAGGGGCTTCTTTTTCAATCAAAGATTTCTGGGACTGAAATTTTTAGGCTTTTTACAGGTGGCTCTGGTGTGGCAGGAAGTACCTATGCTTTGGCTTTGGAAGAATAAAATTTGGCTTCAGTAGGGCGGCTGTATGAGGGCTTTTCCTCCACTAGAAATTCCATGAGTCTTACATTCTGTTCTTGCAAATTAGCAAGAAGTTTGGCATCAGGTTTACCTGAGGAGTTCATAATCCTTTTGTAGTGCACCAGTGCTAGATTGGAAAAAATTTTAGGACCTAAGAGGGCATACTACTACTAGATCTGATGCTAGCCTAAGATGGGACTGAATATGCTACTTGAGCAGTGAGACTAACTAGACTGACTATGTTGGTACTCACTATTCTGATACAGCAGTGAGACTAAGAAGTAACTGGATTACTATATAAGTTGTCCAATGAGGATCACCCCACAGCTCTTTCCCAATAGAACCCCCTTATGCAATATCCCTTTCTTCTGCCAATTACAATGCATAGCGCCCAAAGTGCTCCTCCTCATCACCTCTCAACCCAAATCCTAACAAAGACCTTTGTAATAAAGAATTTTTTTGAGTTGCCTTTTGAGTGTTGGATTTTCTGGGAGGCATTATGAAACTGCTATTTTAAAAGAAAATACATTAAGAGGTTGAAAACATAAAAAAATAAGGGAAAAAACATGCCTGGTAAAAATGTGGCAATAAAATGTTTCAAATCTCAGTGAGGGGTGTGTGCCAAGGATTGATATGGGGATGGAGGTCTGGGTTTCACATGTGACAGGGAAAGGGTGGGAAAGTAAGGAATGATGTGGTCAACATGTGGTTGTGAAAAAAAAAATTGGGAAACAAGTGCTGATATGAGGTCAGAACTGACACCCATTTTTGAAATAAGTGACTTTTTTGCAAAATTTAAGTGTTGATTTGGTTTGAAATCTGCACTTAAGTTAAGTGCAGATTTTTCAGTTCTCTTTCCAAGAGAAAAATATTCTTTGATAATTTGCATTAAACATGACTATATTTTAACCTCTATAGCTAAAGGTGCTAGTCTCATCTTGCTACAATCACTATTTTTGAAGTATAGATTTAAAATTTTTCATTAAATCTAAAGGCATGAAGAAATTACTCATTATTTTATATTTTTGCTATGATATTAGGAAGCTAGATCTCTGAAATTATCATGTTAGGGGGTGTCAAAAATTAGAAATATATGCCATTCAAGAATGCCACAAAACTGGTACCAAGTAAGTCATTTTTGTGTAAAGTACACCTGCCCAGGGCAGGTGTACTTCAATGGTGTTTTTTCCCTTAAAATGCCATCTATTGGGTACATCAAAGCATTTCAAGCACTCCATTCACTTCTATTAACTAGTATGCACCAGATACATACATGCCCATAACTTAAAACACTTCTTCACCTATTCCTTAGGGGCTCATTTATACATGCACAGTACAATGTGCATCAAGTCTTAAGGCCCCTCTATGATCATATCACAATTCTTGACCACTCCTAAAATTGATTACTCCCCCTTATTTCCCCCCCCAAACACTGACAAAAGTTCTTCACTTTTACAACAGCTTCAAACAACCAATAATTCTGTAGCCCTTGATCTTAAGGTTTAGTCTCATACATATTTGGATGCTGAATTAGATTTAGGCTATATGAGTCACCTGTTAGAGAACCACTACCTTACTCCCCAAACACCTTCTTTTCACCATCAATCACAATATTCACCTCATAGATTTTCAGAGATTCCTAAAACTAAATTTTGATAAATTTTCTAAACCACTTATCATGGTTTTTCAATGGCTAAATTATCTGATCCATAATTATTATATTTTCCATAACAACTCTTATTTCTCACAGCAGGATCCTGAAATAAAAACTCTGAGGCACTTTTCCAATTTGGCTCAAATAGAAATTGTGTGGCCATAACTCATCTTGAGAGCCTCTTCAATGTAATTCATGGAAAAGTAGATCTATACACCAAACAAACTATCATATCCATCTACTCACTTCAATCAAAAATTATCACCTGGCCCACTGAGGAGGTTAGACCAGACAATATAATTTTATTATTTTTAGAACTCTTCATCTTTTTATTTTTCCATGTATATGTTTTTAAAAAATATTTTCCAACCAATTCATCTTTAACTTTTGTGAAAAAAATATTTAAAAAAAAGGAAATAAGCTTCTGTGAAATTTACTATGAAAGGAGTTGAGGATTACCAATTTTTCATTTTTACTTCATAAATTAATAGGGTTTAACAAAGTTAGAAATTTGTAATTATTTAAAATTGTATTCCACAACACAAAAAGAAAGTCACAAACTTGAAATTAACTCTCAGTAAAAAGGTATTTTCGGGGAAAAATATGGCATATTTTAAAAAATAATCATGTATGATTTGGTGGAAAAAAGAGATATTTTGAAATGGAAGATTTCTAACTTTGGTACCCCCTTATAAGTAAACCAGTCAAAAAAGATAATCAATCAAGTAAAAGTAATGGAATTCAGAATACTGCCTGCTAATAATTTCAGAGGTGATCAAGGTTAAAGAAGACATATGACAAGGAATAATATTTTGAACTCATTCAATCAATTAATTGTTTGAATGATTACTTTTATACAGCCAAAAGGCCCAATGGCCTATTACTTAAATTTGATAATTATATTTAATGAGTGATAAATTATAAATTTAAGAAACAAAAATAAAAATCTAGAAAATCCTTTAATTACCATCTTTAGTCTCCTTACCTAAATCTTTATTATGCATTGAACCTTCACCCCCTACTTGACTTACCCAGTTTATCAAACTTTAGTTGATCTGAAATGAACAACCAAAATGAGTAAAATTTTCACAAGATTTTAAAACTGGAGTATACTTATTCATTTAAAAAATTTTCAGGTAATTGAATAAGAGCTAATAGCCTAGATTATTATCAGACAAGCTTTTCAGAAGCCCTACCATCTAAGTGTGTAATGTTAAAGCAAATAAAATTGAAATTGTGAAAAAAGGGCTGAACTTTAAAGGATGATATCTTAAAAACCACTGAACCAAATTCAAAACTGTTTGATGGAAATGAAAGGCAGGATTTTGGAGAGTATTCTGTTAAAATAATGTGGGATTCAAAGAAGCATAACCTTAATGTTAAGGTTTTTTTTCCAACTTGAATTAAAATGTTCAACATGATGGGAAAAATGTCAAAAAGAGTAATTAAATAAGTTAAGATTATTCAGATAAGAGTCCTAGATATAATTAAGTGTGAATTATTGACAGAAGAAAAGTAATATCAGATAGGCAGGAAAAATTAAAAAGGAGATGACATTTACCTTGATGGAAAGGTAGGAAAAAAAGATTGAGAAAGAGGGAAGTCAGGATTTGGGGGAACTTGAATATGGAGCATGTGAAATGAATAAATAATGTGCTATGAATGCATACCAATGAGATGTAAACAAAGAAAAGTAAAATAATGCAAAAAAGAAGGCTTAACCTTAAAGGTCACTATCTCAGCAGCCACAAGATGCAGGGAAGAATGGAAAACTCAGCTGGAAAAAGGTGGATGATTCAAGAAATGAAAAGGAATGTACTTACTGTGATGAGATTGGTGGGCTGAATTGTGGTTGTGAAAATGGCACAAGAGTAAAGAGTATTTGACCTCATGCTTGACATGTCTAACCCCAAGTCTACCATTTATGATGGCATCTTGGAATGGTGTGGCATATATGGTAATATTTGACATCCCCTATTTAAAAGTTTTAGGTCACTTGGGAGATGATTTTGATGTCAACCAAATGTTTAAAAACTGTTGAGGACTTTTATCTGGGCATTTGTGCACTCCTTAGCAAAAAAAAGTCCTTGTGATTTTTTTTACACATTAGGGAATCTCAAAGATTAGCATACATGCCTAGCAGACTTCAGTCTCAAAACTCCATTCCAAGACATTATGATAAATGGCAGACTTGGAGTTAGGGATCTCAAACATGAGATCAAACAATGCCTGCTTTTGTGCTAAAATATGGGCATGTATATATATATATATATATATATATATATATATATATATATATATATATATATATATATATGTGTGTGTGTGTGTGTGTGTGTGTGTGTGTGTGTGTGTGTGTGTGTGTGTGTGTGTGTGTGTGTGTGTGTGTGTGTGTGTGTGTGTGTGTGTGTGTGTGTGTGCCAGGTGCTGACTAATCATGATAAGGAGATGGAATGTGTGAAAGGCGTAGATTTACCCCAAAAAGGGCATGTTGAGGTACAAGTACACTATTCAAGTATACCTGTCCTGAGCAGGTGGTGTACTTCAAATAAAAATGACTTACTTGGCACCAAATTCGTGAAGTGTTTGAATGGCGTACATGCTGGTGTTTGAGACCCCCTAATGAAACAAAACCAAATCAACCCCCCTTCATCTAACCAGAAATATCACCCCCCTCCCCCCATGTAAATTCTTCCCATTTACCAACAATAAACATGTAATCAAAACAAAACAAATCAATTTTCTAAAAACCTCTCTCTCTCTCTCTATCTCTCTGCAACACCCCCCTCTACTTTTTTTTAATAGAAAGAGTTACTTATATATATATCATAAATCACCGTTACATTAATAATTCAAAGTAAAACAAGACATCATCTCTCATGGCTTTCCCATGGCGTATATGCATGGTATATATATACACACATACACATATATATAATACCTCTTAACAAAAAAAAATGCTTAAGTTTGTAGTTTATAGGGCAACTTTATATTATGTATCTAAAACGATTCAATTTTTATAGCAAAAATAAATATAAAGAATAAATAAGATAGAGAAATTTTCCAAATAAAAAAATAAATAAAAGCCAACTTTGACACCGCAAAGCATAAAGATTAGAAGAATGGCCAAAAAAAAAAAAAAAAAAAAAAAAGTCTATTGTGCCCATGGAGCTGTCCAAGAAAAGCCTTCAAATTCCTGTCACATGACGCAATTCAAAAAAAAAAAAAAGAATAAATAAATAAATCCATTAAAGTACATTCAGTGCTTGTAACTTTCAAAACGTCCAAAATAAAACATTACATACTTTTTGATCCTCTGCTCTCAGCTGACTATGTACTGGGGTTAGACGTGGACTTTCTCGTGTAAATTCACTATCGAAATTTGATACATCCATGGCCCCGTTCTTTCGTCAAAAGATAGCCCTAAGTCTGAGTCAATCAGTCATATTTATCTGAAATGATACTTACAACAGTAGGAAAGTATGGAGCAGGCACCCGCTTATGATAAACATCGCTCCAATTGACATCTCTAAAAAACGGATGGGCTTTGATGTCTTCAGCGTCACTAGGTCCAGATCCTAATCTTCTGGCGGGATCCCTGGTTAATAACTTTTGCAGTATCGAAACAGAGTCTCGAGGCATGTGAATGGGGTAAAGTGGCTCATCTTCTAGAATAGCATCAAATATTTCATCTTCATCTTCCCCACGAAATGGAGATTGTCCGAGGAGCATCTCATAGATCAAAACACCAAACGCCCACCAATCTACAGCCCGTCCATATCTTTGTTCTAGTAAAATTTCTGGTGCCATGAATTCAGGCGTACCGCAAAACGTACTCTGGACATTGAATAAGTAAAAATTTGATTGTAAAAGTTAGTTTCAATTTCAAGAAAACATCTTTGTGAAGTTAAATAGGAGCCGTAATAGAATAAACTCACAGTGGTATTTTGGTACCACATTTCTTCTTTGCAGAGACCATAATCAGCCACTTTGATGTGACCATCCAACGTCAGTAGAATATTATCGAGTTTCAAATCTCTATTCAAATTTACGAATATAAAATGTTAATCATTAAGAAACAAGGGAGGAGGAGGGGGAGGGGAGTGGGCAGGATAGAGACTAGATGATAAAATGCGGCTTCAAAAGTTTTTTTAAAAAAAATAATGACAAACCGATATATTACTCCGTTTTGATGAAAGTACTCTAGAGCCAATAAAACTTCACTAGCGTAAAACTTAGCTCTTCTGGGTGTGAATTGTTCCCGTTGAATATGCAACATAAGATCACCTCCGCTAATATATCTATACAAAATATAATTAGGCCACAAATCAAAACGTCAAAAACATTCTTAAATTGAGAGGGCATGAGGTGTGCACAATAAACTAACTCCATGACAAAATAAACCCGAGTTTCAGTTTGAAAGCATGAATGAAGCCCAATCAAAAATGGATGTCGTTCACGGCTAGCAGTCAAGAATACTCGTTTCTCCGATTTTGTACTGTTATGGAAATTTAACTTGTTTATATCAACTGTTATTGAAGATGCCCTAAAAGTGTACTGCCACACACCTTTCAACTTCATCATTCTCTATGATGAAATCTTTCTTTAAAACCTTGATAGCCCATAGCTGTCCTGATCGCTTCTCTTCAGCTAGCATGACTTTCCCAAAGTTACCTTTACCCAAAACTGCCAAGAAATTGAAATCATCAAGTCCGATTTTTCGTGACTTAAGCGGAGGTTTTTGTGCTGAAACAGGAGCTTTGGAAGGTGACTGCTGGGAGAGTGAAAGGTTGGCAGTCTCAGTCGCCAAAGAAAACTGGGATGACTGCGTGTATTGGCTGGGCGGTGGCTGAGTAGGGGTTGAAGTGTGGCTAGATGGTGGACCAGACATTCCTGAGAACCTATTTGGAGAAGCAGGCGATTGCGCCTGTGGGGGATTAAGAGGCAAAGGACGACTTCCGGAAGGATGAATGGCATGAGCTGTAGATGGAGGACGGTCTGAGGATGGGGGGGCGATATGCGACGTTGATGGGGGCCGTTGGGAAGGCGAACTAGCCTGAACTGAAGCAGAAGCAGGGTGAATACGCTCTTTAGGATAAATTGGCGAGCTAGCGCTCTGATGAGATAAATCAGGTCTTAGCTGTGAAGATTGCTTGGATGAATATTCGGGTGCAGGCATTCCTATAACACTGGATGGAAGGGAACCTACAGCTGGCCCACTAACAGATTCATAAGTACTCGAATAAGATGTTGGCTTGGTAGGTGAGGCAGTCATTGAATGCACAGATTCATGTTTGGGATAAGCAGGGGCACTTTGCCGTCCAACTTGCCGACTTCTAGCGGTCTTAATCTCTTGCAGAAGCTTGTTGGCTACTTCCATTGACATTCCGCAAAAGTCGGGCACTAAATGCGCACAATCAGCATGGCTAGTCATATTACATTCTGTACATCTTCTTGCGTGCTTGCGCCCTAATGGGAGTATCATCCCACAATGACAACACCAATTGGGACTAATATTGATGATCGGTTCAAAGCGATGAGGGATTCTATGATTTAGCAGTTTGTCTTCGTCTCCATCCTATGAGAAAACAGAGTAGAAAAGGCTGGGTCAAAAATATCGTCAAATGGGACTTGCAGTTTAGCCAAGCAAGGAATATTGCCAGAAAAAAAATGAGTGAAAGACTAGAGGAATACTTCTTACGCTAGTATCAGCATTGGATTTTGAAATACACTTCGTGACGACTTTTGTGTAGCATTTCTTGTGGCATAGATATTTACAATCTTCACATTGCATTCCAGAAGCGTTATAAAGCAATTCTCCACATAAAGCACATCGGACGATTTGATAGAATTGTTGGGCGACAAATTGATGTCCATTTTGCTCATGAATTTCTTCTTTTTTTTTCCTAACAGCTCCCTGCCGTCCCAATCCACCCGCATCATAAGGTCTTTTCCGAACGTTGGACTTGACTGTTATAGACACGCATTAGCAATCCCACCAAACAATCCAACCATTAAATAAGAAACTGAGAAAAAGCTCCAAGATGAGGAAAAGATCATCAACACACCAAAATTCAAATTTAAGCCGATAGCCCCAGCAGGTTCCACACCAAACCAGGCTTCAATCCCGTCTGCTGCAGTCCCAGTAACCCCAGCAAGATCTGGTGTCCCACCGGTGTTATCATGACCAGCGGACCCAGAAGGCCTTCGCATATCATTAGGGCCGTCAACATGATCAGGCGAAATAACAGTACTTCCACTTCCACTTCCCGCGGTCACTCGAGCGGCAGTCACCCAACCAGGTCCAGTTTCATTGCCCAACTTTTTTCTTCTCAGCTCCTCCACAACATCACTCAATCTAATCCACAGCAAGCCAATAGGAATAGGCATTTCATTTCCAACTTTATCGTAAATCGTTACTTCAACTTCGTTAGCTTTATCGACATGAATTTCAAAATGTTCATTCCATTTGTCATTTTTGGAAGGATGGGTTCTAGCTCTGGGAGTATCTTCAACTTTGACGACCACTACGGATTCAGAAATTGCTTTACCACCTCGTTTAGGCAAAGGAGCATGATCCAGCTCTTTTGCAGATGTAATTGCGATTTGTAAAGCACCAGAAAGAGGTCGACGAAAATTCCCCTTTCGTTCGTCACTGTCGGCATCTTCATCTTCAATTCCAGTAACTTGCAGAGCTTTATAACGTTTTAAAGCTTGTTGCAGCAAAAGCATTTTCTGATTAGATTCAATTCTCTTAGATTCAGTTTCCAAACGACTTTTTTTGTCACCTCTGGCATTTGTTGAAGTTACAGATGTTGGAGAGAGTGTAAAGTTATGATATACAGATATATAAATATTATGTTAATACATATACAACCTTGGAGAAAATGAAAAAGTCGAAAACGTACTCTACTTGATACAACTGAGACATCTTTTCAATTCCTTGTTTGTACTGCCTTTCAACAAAAATCTTGAATTCGAGCTGATGGAGCATTCTTCCGATCTTTGCAGCCGTGAGGGGAGTGTCATACTTGATCAAGTCTATAAGAGAGAAAAAGTTGATTTAAGAATGAATGTTGCAATCAAAAAACTTTAATAAAATCTAAAAATAAAAAGCTGGGACGGTCGAACCTAATGAGGTATAGTTGGTTTTGGGCTTGAGTGAAGTTGTGGTGGGAGAAAGAGCAGGATCATTTGGGAGAAATCGACTGCTTAAAGGAGAGTTTTCTGGATGACCAGGGGCACCGCCACCAGTAGAATGATAAGCTCCAGAATTTGGAGTATTCAGACCAGCACTACCAGGTTGGTTGGGATAACCAGTCAAAACAGTGGGGCTACTTTCAAGAGCACGATCTTGTAGCTCTTGGATGGATTGCTCAAAAAACCGAATAGTCTTCTCTCCATCTCGAATTTTGGATTCACATGATCTGATGGTATCTTGATTGGAGGTAGCAGATCGCATGGCCTGAAATCCAGATATTATCTTCTTTTCCTTCGCAATACGATTCTGGAGATCTTTGATTTTGTCATTGCTGTACTAGATGGGAAGAAGACACACAGAAGAGAATATATAAAAGTCAACCAAGACGCCCAAGTAAAAGAAGACAGGAGATGAGGGCAAAAAGGCGGTAATGGAGGGAATGAAAGGGATGAAGGGAAGTTACCTGCATGTTGAAGCCGATTCTTTAGGATTCCCTCAGAAAAAAAGATAAAGATTGTTGATGAGCCAAAATGGAGAGGGATGGATAAAGATTTGGCGTCTGCCTGCCGGGAAGTTCAGCTTGGATATCAACTCCTTTCACTCACACGCACAGCAGCCACGTGAATTTCGATTGCTCTCTCACTAACATCTCAGCTCTCGTCCATCAATTCTCTCTCAATAGTCACCAACCCTCCAATCTACATGGAGGGTGATCAGAAACTACCAAACGAAACCCTTAAATAAAATCCGCAAACTACTATTACAACAAGAAGTATATCACTCTATTCACACTAATATTACATTAATCCCTACATATTATAATCTAATAAAATAAATAATGAAAAAAAACGCATCTGTCCCCCACTGGATATGATGTACAAGAAATTATCATCCTCCATTTCATCTTCTCCCTGATGCTGCACGCTTGGGATTTCGACGAGCAACAGTATTCTGTTCAGAGGTTTCATTTCTCCTCTTTCGCTTCGCAGCCTGTGATCTAGCAGGAGGTTCTTCTGCTATACTGGCTTGTGGGGGATCCAGAGGAGAGACCACTACCTCGATTTGCCCATTGTGCAACACCGACAACCCAAACATCCTACTCAATCTCGCCATCATGACTCCATTTACCTGAACGTCATGACCATTACCTTCCAGCTCCATCTCACCCCGAATCTCCAACCTTTTCCCATCCGTCCCAATCCTTACACTTTCAATGACTCCCTCGCAAAACACAGGACCCTCTACAACAACCCCCTCTTTCTCCATCTTCTTTTGCATCTTCGGGCCAGCTATGGCACACTTAGGAACTAAAAATGTGCGCAATTGGTGGCCTTCAGTACTAGTCTCCACAACGGGCAGCTTGATGCGGACGTAGTGGCACTGAGATCGCGTCACTGGAGGACTCGAGCGATTCTTCAGTGTTGAAGCTGTCCGTTTAGTTTTACGAGAGCTAGATGCAACATTTCGAAGACTTTGGTGAGAATGGAGTCGCAGTTGTGAAGGAGTTGACACATAGGGATTCTGATCCTTTGTTGGGCGTTGTTGAGGACAAGGATCAGAATTAGATGAGTCAAAAGGCGATTCTGCTAAATCACCAGAGGGAACGCTATCCAATTGAGGGGGTGCAGAAGGACCTGATGAACAGGGTAAATCGAAGTGATCCGTCGAGTTCGCAGGCGATAATTTTCTGATTTTTGTGCATTTATCAGAAAATTCCTTCTCGTCCAACGCGCGTTTAGCTCCTGGACTGGATGAGGGAGAGGTAAATGATCGCGTGGCCTCAATGCCGAGCTGAACACCAGCAGAATGTGAAACTGAAGGTAACCGGATTGATTCCACCATTTCATCAATCTTTCCCTCATCTGCGCGCATATCCTCTACATCCTCCAGCCTTGAATCCATGAAGTCTTCTTCCTCACTTTCTTCACGGATTGTGGGCATTACCACGAATGGAAACTGAAAAAAAAATATTATAGATGTAGTTAGTATAAGAAATCCAGAACGATACTTTGCACCATGCTATTATGAAAAAATTTCCAAGAAGATAAAAGAAATAAATTTACCACTCTACCCGAGTTCTGCACTTCAACTTCATCTTCGGATTCCCACTCCAACAAAATATCACCAAGGTCTGATAAAATAAATCTCATGGTGAAAAGGTTGATCTTGAGTGACGATTATATTGAATAAAAAACTCACCATCGATTTGTTTCCTTCCCTTCATACCTTCCCGACGTGCCGTAAACTCCCTGTTCTTGTTAATGACTCCTCTTATTTCTTCCGCTTTACGCTCGTACCAAGCCAGTTGCTCGTCAACAATAGCTGGATTAAAGGGATTGATCGAAGGTTTAGCGGTGGAAGATGACCCCACAAATAGATTGGGGTTAGTTCGGGAGGAGGAATTGGATGGCTTTCTGAGTCGAGCCAGAAAATGTCGGCTTCTTTTAATGAGACTTTCAGGCCAAGACTCAGTTTCATCGGCCCGAGAATGATTGACCAGCAGGTTTGAGGACAATGAAGGCATAGGAGGGAGGTTTCGTCCATTTTCTTCACGCGTAAATTTTGTCCCTCCGATTGTGGCCCGGATCGATTTATCAGGAAGCGTCTCTCGGTTACGAGCGAGAGCATTTTTAAGTTTTGATTGCAGGCCTTCTAGCCAAGCATCAACTTCCTCACCGCGAAAAGCTTTAAAGGGATCAAAGCGTGATTGAGGGGGGAGAGTCAATTCACGAGGGAAAGAAGATGGATCATTCTTTTTCATCATCTTAAACAATAAAGGATGAAGAGGAGGGTGTTGGCGGTAAGAGATAGAGGGTGACATTGTATATATAAATTAAGATAATGTAAAAAGAAGGGGTAATAGAGGATAGAAGTATACGACTTTCAGAAATTAAAATCGGGAAACCTGAAGATGGTAAAGGGCAACTTTGGAAAGTATGAGGAAAAACTCATATTTTCACCTCGCTATTTATCTTATTTTGGAGGGGAGGGAGCATCGCAAATGATCATTGATGTTGTGTTCATTATTTGGTATGACTGATGATGATAACATGGTATGTGAGTAATCAACTGTACAATCAACTGGAAGTTTGATTGCGCAATCTTCTAATATGGTAACTATTTTTGTTAATTCTAGACAAGCGTTCAAATTTACTGAACAATTTACTTTTTGCTAGGATGTGGCTTTTCTATTGAATTGATTTATTTAACATTTGGTCAAGGTCCCAAAAGGGAATCCAATGACTCTCATCTCGCATGCAATGTGTATATGTATTTATATCCAATTCGGCACGACATTAGATGGTTGTTATGGACCAAGGATTTTTTCACTATATATAGTTGAAGTGATATTTTTATATACATGTGTAGCAGTCTGCAACGCGCATTTTTTTCTCGGGAAATATATGATTGATTGACATGAAAGAATATAGTAAATTAGAGACTGTAGTACACTTTGCTTTAAGTCATATTGTGGCTTATATGATTATATCAAGTGGGTTCATGACTTGCTAGAATTAGTATAGCCACACTGGGTTGTTTGTGTTGTTTGTTTCATTTTTTTTTATTAGTGACCTAAATAAAGGAAGCTCCGAGTATTGTGGAATCATTTTTTTATTTGATTCAGAATGATTGCTTAAAATTTTTGTGCGAAAATGTGATTTTTTGATGTAAAGAAAGGAACTCAAGTCTATTACCAATAAACATGACAACCACCAAATCTAATCCCGAATGGTTGTTACTCATGTATAACGTGTTTTTTATCTTGATCGATCTCATGATGAAGAAAGTTGATCAAGTTTAATTTTGAAAAAAATGTGAAGGATTAGGTTCATATCACTACCAACACCATTCGTTACGCCACAAGGCGTAACAAATGCGTAACAGTTGTGTAACGGTTGCATAATAAATACATAACAATCTTTATGTGCCCTAGCAATTAATAATAATTGTTATGTATTTGTTACACAACCGTTACGCACCTGTTACGCCGTGTGGCGTAACAAACAATTTTGGTAGTGTATGTATCACTCTGATACTTATCAGTATTTTTTCCGACTTGGCGTAAAGTATGGATTTGAATGCAAGATCTGTAGTGGTTAATTACCAATAAAACTTTTATCTTTTTTCATTGTTTGCAATACGAAATGTATGTATGTACAGTGGGGTGACAAAAGGTTGAGTCCGATATCGGAGGTTGTTTTGAACTTGTCCCATCTTCGCCAGTTTACTTCAGCACAACAATAATCTCCGCCACCATCATTTTTTTTGTATTTTGATTTTGCACCCTTCTTTCTTCAATAGTGAGTTTCTTTTTATTTGTTATCATCCTTTTTTTTGCATTTTAAACTTCTCAAATGAATTTGTTTTTCTTTCCTGAAATTTGTTTAGATGGCGAGCAAGAAATCTGCAAAAAAGTACTATACAACTGAAGAAAAAGCTACAGTTGTCCGGTTAGTGAGCAAGGGAATCTCTAAAAGAAATGTAGCATCTTTATTAGAAACGCCTTGAACATCTGTATCTTCCATTATGTCAAGATACCGTCAGAGGGGCACAGTCTGAACTCCAAAACCAAAGGGGCGCCCCTTGAAAATGACTGACAGAGATCTTTGGCAGCTTGCACGTGTGCTAAAAACTAATCCAAAAGCAACATTAGCTGAAATAACTGACTCACTGTCTGCTAATGTTTCTTGCCAAACTGTCCAAAGACATGCACATGAGCTTGGATTCCACTGCTGAGTTGCTGCCGAAAAACCATACTTAAACAAAACTCACAAGCAAAAGAGACTTGCATTTGCTAAGGATCACTTAAGCTGGACTGTGGATGATTGGAAAAGGGTTATTTTCTCAGATGAATCAAGTTTTGAGATTGGAAATAAGTCAAAAAAAACATTAGTGTGGCGAAAGAATGGTCAACGATTTCAGGAGGAGATGATTCAACCAACTTTTAGAAGTGGACACACATCTGTTATGGTCTAGGGTGCTTTTTTTAATACTATAAAAGCACCTCTCACATTTCTTCCTCAAAACCAACGGAAATCAACTGATTTTGTTCTGAATGTTTACATGGATACCCTTCTCCCTTTTCTTGCTAAGCATGATCCAACTTGCAAACTCATCTTAATGGAAGATAATTCTCCAATTCACACATTTCTTCATTGTAAAAACTTTAGATCAAAAGAAAACATTCATAAAATGGAAAATTGGCCTTCTCAAACTCTGGATTGGAACCCTATAGAAAATGTATGGCATAAACTCAAAACTACCATTCAAGACTATTATCAGCCAAAAAATATCAACCAGATGAAGATTGCACTCAAGATGGCTTGGGAGAGCTTTTCTGATAGTTTTCTAGAAAATTTAGTGACATCAATGCCATCTTGAATGGAGTTTGTTGTCAAGGCACATGGTGGAATCACCCCATGGTGACTGAAAACAAAATATTTTTTTTCTCTGTGAGTTTTTATTATTTTCAAATTCTGTTTGGTGTAAATTTTCATTATTCTATCCAAACTATCTAATGGTATTTTTTTCATATTTTTTAGATGTTTCCTCACTGACTTGAAAAATTAAGCCACAAGAAAGCTGTAAATCTATATGGGGAAACTATTTACTTTCATTTTTTTGCTATTATATTCTTATTCTAGAGTCTCTATTCTATCATATATCAAAGTTTTATAGAAGTTGAATATAAGGTTTATGAGTAATAATTAAATGAATTTGGACTCAACCTTTTGTCACGGTACTGTACATAATAGGGGGTGTCAAAGTTAGAAATTTGTAATTATATAAAAGGTATTTCACAACACAAAAAGAAAGCCACAAACTTGAAATTAATTCTCATTAAACAGGTGTTTTGGGGGCACAATATGCCATATTTAAAAAAATAATCATGGTTGATTTGGTGGGAAAAAGAGGTATTTTGAAATGGAAGATTTCTAACTTTGATACCCCCTAATTGGGGGTATCAAAGTTGACCAATCCGCAATTAGGGATCAGGAATTTTTTTTCCCGAGATCAGACATTATTAATTACAGATAATTCTTATCCACTAGCCCCAGGGCTAGTAGATAAGGAATCCACAATAATGCATTATCCTGCCTCTTATACTCCAATTTCCATTCCTAATTCCTGATCCCAAACTCATCACATCCATGATGAATTTTTAAGAAAGTCACATGACTTATAATTGCTGATGCCATCCCTAAGTCTTTCTTCACTCTATGCTACTTAATTTTGGTGGCAAACACTTAAAGTTTTTTTCTATCTACACACCCCAACTGCACATTTGGTGGTGAATTCCCACATCCCTCATTACGTAAGCCTTCCACCAACAACTATGAAACACCTCTCTACTAGGCAGCTACTTCACTCAACTATGAATGCTATCACTTTACTTTTAGCTCTTTACTATAAAACAGACTCTGATTTGGATGATGCTTTAGCCTATATGTCTTTTCTTTCCAAAAAGCATTACATAAACCCAAGGGGGCCAAATCTTCATCATGATCCCAAATATGATCTCTGCTCCATTCTCAACATTCCTCAACTAAACTTCACTCAACTATTTTGAACTTCTCCTAATTCTTTCTTCAAACTTTATCAACTCATCTCCAAACATCCTATATTTCATAACAATTCTAAAAATAAACAGTGTGATCCTGTTATTCAACTTGCTGTTGCACTATGTCGCTTTGGCTCAAATGGATAAGGTGCTGCTGTAAGACATTTGGAAAATCTCTTTACCATAGGATATGGGACAGTGATATTATACACCAAGCGCTGTATGATTGCTATCCTTTCTCTCAAGTCTCAAACACTTGCTTGGCCAACTCCACAACAGTGACTTGAATTGTCTCAAGTAATGCAAGCTTAAGGTTTCCCTGGATGTGTAGGATTTGTTGATGGCACAACTATACCTTTGAGTCAAAAACCTGCTTATGATGGCAACCATTATTTTGATTGCAAAAAAAGGTTTCTTCAAAATGTTCTCCAATTTCACATCTTTCATAAACTGACTTTTTATCTTCTTTCTAGATACTCTATTGCCGTTCAACTTGTATGTGATGTCAATAAAAAATTTATTGCTTTTCATAGTGGCTGCCCTGGCTCATGTCATGACTCTTCTGTCTTCCAAAGAATGAGGCTTTCTCAAACTCCTGACTCATACTTTGACAAATCTCAGTACCTCCTTGCAGACTCAGCATATGCAAGTGGGAAGTACATTATACCTGCTTTCCGTGGTGCAACCTTAGAAAATGACCCCAAAAGTAAATTTAATTATCACCTTGCCCAATCAAGAGTACGGATCAAACATGTTATAGGTATTTTACAGGGACAATTTTCTAGTCTTTGGGAGCTCAGAATCCAATTTCAAAAAAAATTGGAGATCAAAACTGTGAATCATTGGATCATGACTTGTGTTATACTCCACAATATCCTAGCTGATTTAAAGGATGAGTGGAATGATCTTTATGAAGAAGAGGATCCTTAACCAGCACCAGCTCTCCCCTCCCTTGAATCACAAAACATTCATTCAACCGGCATACACTCTGTAATTATGCCTATTACTCTCCAAAATCTCTCTTCACCACCTTTTTAAATTATTTTTTCATACTCTCCCAATTTTCAACTTCCTTGTTTTTTTCACTTGTGTTATTTTCATGTTCCATGTTTTATTCACTTTGATAAAGTAAATTTACAGCTTTAGTATCCTATTTAAAATGCTAATGTATGTCTAAAAATACTTTGAAGTTAATTTTTACACCCTGTATATTTCATGTTTCAGCTAATATTTTATGGAAGTGAACTCTGTTCTTTGCCCAAAGAATAGAGTCTATCCTCCTATTCTCACACTCAGTTTGCAACAATCCCCATCCCTTTCAATTCTATCCACACATGCTTGTCTTCCCTCGCCACCCCTTTCACTACCCTCCCAGCCCCATTGTATGCCATTCTCTTTTAATCCCCATTTCACCCCTCCCAACCCCTCCCAAACCCTTTTCTGTTGGCCATTAGAAGATAACCATTAATTTTTGATGCTGGGGGCTGTCCTACTTTAGTTGAATTTTTGGTACCAAAACAAGAATCATAGTTAGATTTAGTTTTCAGCCAATTGATAAGAATGAGACGATCATCTTTTTTTAATTGAACAGTCTTTGATTTCTCAGCTGAGCGGGGGAAAGAGGGAGTAGTTCAATTTGAAGAACAACTGGGGGAAGGCTGCCTTTGAGAAGATCTATGATGACAGGGCATGTTAAGATAATTGAAGATGAAAAGGAGAAAAAACAAGTAGATGAGATGGCGAGGTGTTCTGAATGGAGAGAATAGACAGGATGAGATGAGAATGGCAGTGCCCAGAAAGGTAGAAGGCATATCCAGAGAGTAGTCAAAGATGTGGTAATGAATGAAAGTAGGCCAAGATGTGGTTATGAAAAATTTAGTGGAAAAAAGTTAGATAAGATGTCAACTTTGACACATAAAATGTCTAATAACCCAATTAATAGCAAAAATAATTGCAGAAGATAATTGGGGTATAAGGATTTTTATCCGCAATTAATTTAATTGTGCATCAGTCAACTTTGATACCCCCTATTATATTTAAAAATTGAAATTTATTTTCATATCTGAAGTTTAATGCTCATGTTAAGTGATCAGGGTAAAATAAGTTTTTGTACACAATTATAATAGAAAAGTGTTCTTTAAGAGTTGAAATAAAGGCTTCTACATTGTTCAGCCTTAATAATTTAATTTTTTTTTTAAAAATACTTGCAATAAAATTTCAGTTTCTGCTTAGCATCCTAGTATGAAAGTTATAAATTCTATAATAAATTCAATAAGCCCATGTGTATTAAAATGTTTTTATTAATCAAGAATCAGAATTATCTGACATAAACTTATTATAATTGAGATAAAAAATTAGAATTAGAATAAAACTTCAAGAAAATTATCCCTTTGTTTTGACTTATCCTGTTCATTTGCTTAATATCATGACATTACAGAAATATTTCATTGTATAAGATAAAATCGTACCCCAGTAAAACATTCCTTGAAAAAATTGAACACCAATTCAATATATGTAAGTATGATTTTAATTTTATTTAAAACAACTGTTACAAGAACATTCCTCTTAAATAGAAATACAAATCCATAAAAAAAAAAAGAGGAAGGCAATGTTTCACTATCTCTGTAAATACTTATTTTTTGGCCCTTTTTTCATCTCTATATTTTTTACTTAGCCCTTTTGTTGACCCTGCAGGGCCCCCACCAGGCCCAAATTGGGGCTATGAAAGGGCTGAAAATATGTTAACTTAGTTGTGTTAAAAATGTACAACTTTTATCAAGAAAATTTGCAATTTGGCACAGAGCTTTTAATATCTTTATTTCTTGACAAAATTCAGATCTTTAGCATATTTGTCACTTTTTTTTACTTTTTTTCTTGCCTTAATACCCCATAATCATATATCTATTTCATTTCAAATTTATGAGGCTCATTCTTACCAGTTATTCAGAAATAGTTATATAAAATCTTTATTTTTGAACAAAAGTCACTATATGCTTCAAAATTCAAAAAAAAATTTCTTGCTTAAAAAATTTATGTCTCAAAGAAAAAATTGATGCTGTGTGCCTTCTCTTGACTTGAATTTATTTTTATTCATTAGGTTTTATCTAGGCCTGGTAGTGGTATGGCTCCAGTATAGAGAGAAAAAGTTGCTAGTTATGGGCCAGATACCTTTCCTGTTGTTGGTGAGCATTTTTGTGGAGGTGGTTATTCAGGCCCTCAAGATTCTTCAAGAGCTGCAGTGGTCAAGAATGTAGTTTTTCTGGTATTTTTTTAATTTACAATTTTTTTACTTTTTTTAAAATTTTTTTTATGTTTGAAATTTGATTGAAGTCACATGCTGAAAAGACGCAGCATCATTTCTGTTGCATGACTTTATTTCCATTTCTCTGGTTCAAAATGTCAGATGGACTACATGAAAGTAAAATTGTGGTGAAACTAAGTAAAAGAAATGTAATACTAGCATCACACTGCATAATTTTCAGTGATTTCACCAAAATCTTGTTCAATAATCAAAAATTGTCAGATAAAACTTGAGTTAGCATCTTGTATGGTCAATCAAAAAGGAGAAAAAAAGAATGTAGTGTTAAGAAACAACAGGTCACATGCTAAAAAGATGCAGCATCTTTTCTGCTAACTTGAAAATATTGCATTGCACTAGTAAATTTGACAAAAATTAATGAGGTCTAGCTGATAACTTGAACTACAGAAATTGAAATAAAGTCACGTGATGGAAAAGACACTGTGTCTTTTCAGCACGTGACTCAATCACATTTCAGGCATAAAAATAATCAAAAAATGTACAAAAAATTTTTTGTAAAAGACTAAAAATACAAAAAAATGTCAAGAAACACTTAGAAAAATTCAATTTTTTTTGAAAATCGTCAAAAAAATTCAGAAAAAATTCAGAAAACATCAAAACAATTCAAAAAATACAAAAAAAAAACAAAAAAAGTACAAAAAAAATCAGAAAAAAATCAGAAAATGTCAAAAAAATTCAAAAAAAATTCAGAAAAATTCAAAAAATTCAAAAAAAATTGTAAGGATGCCTAAAATAGTCAAAAAAAATCAAAAAATCTCTAGAAAATTAAGAAATAATTAAAATGATTATAGTAAATCAATAAAAAATAAATAAATTGTGAAAAATTCTTGAAAGTTTTAGAAAATAGCAAAATTCAATAAAATTTTATAAAACTTCTTTAAATTTAAAAAATATTTTAAAGAGATTCAAAAAACAGTCAATAAAATACTAAATTCTTTTTTCATATGAACTTTGGTAAACATTTTTCCTTTTCATTTAAGATAACTTGCCTAAGATTTAATACTTGCTTTTTTAAAAGAGGAATTGATATATTGAAAATAAAAATGTTGATATCTGATTCATGTTTGAACCACTATTACGAAAAAATAAGGGCCACAAGAGTTACTACTGAGGTTACTCTGGTGGTAGTCTGAGGGGCAAAAAAAGAACTTGCCTACAAGTCATCATATATTTTACCCTGTGACATAACAGAGCCAGATCCAGGTCCACAGAAAAGATCACTGGGTGGGCGCCCTCCAATAAGTAAAAATGATGGGAGACCACCAGTGATCCACCATCAATACAAAAGAACCAAAAGACATCCAAAGCCAAGAAACCAGTCCAGTCCAGTTTTAAGTCATAGAGGACTAAATACCTGTATCATGAACACAGAACTAGAATTCAAACATATAAAGCCAATAATTTGAAACAGACATTCTGGGATAAATGTTAAACATAGCCCCCAGCTCATAAGTTACCCCCACATTTGCCAATCCAGAATCTAGCAGCCCCCCTGTGTACCTTCTAGCCAAAAATCCACCTCAAAATTCAACCAAAAACAACAAAAAAACCACCATGAAAAGACCAACACTTGAAGACCAAAGAAATCCTGTTTAAAGTCATAGAGGACTAAAAACCAGTTAAAAGAAAGACTAATACTAGGGTTCAACCAAATTAAGAGAAGGGTATGGAAACAGACAATCTGGGGCAACTTTTATACAGAGCATCCATCTCATCAGTTACCCCCAAACTTGCCAAAATCAAATTTAAAGGCTCAACCCTTGGGTACCTTCTAAAAATAAATTCCAACTCAAATCTTCTCCCATAATAAAAACCAATCCATTAAAATTCTTGAAAGCCAAAAATCCACTTTAGAAATAAAGTTTTTCAGTTTAAACTCATGCTGGAGGTTAATTAAAACCAATGATCATCATTTTTATCTTCATTTTCTTTCAAATAAAATATCCATCTTCACTTGAATTTTTATTTTCTTCCAACTTCATGATACTAATTTTTTTTTTTTGAAATGGAGACTTGAAAAAGAGAGAATGATAAGAATTGGACAAAAAAATAAATCCTTACCAAAAACATAGAGACCAAATTAAACAAAACCAAAAAAAATTAAGTAGTTTATCCTCATTTTGGAGGAGTAAGATTCTTGACATCCCCAGGTTGAAACCAATAAGTTTGCCTCTAGGGCCTGAACTCCCTAAGCCCCTTGTCCGATTCTGATATCCCAACATCAGACCTCCAAAACAATCTTCTATCCTCCTACATACACTGAGTCTACCATAGTTCACATCACCAGAATCTATTAATTCTCCACCCTGTGAAACATCTGGAGCATCCCCCACATCTTAAAAATCATCTTCCATACCAGCAACACCCAAAATATCAATATCCACCTCTTCCCCCTACAGAAATCTTCATCCTCCAGAATAACATCCATAACATCAAAGTGAAATTCTTCCCCAAGCAGACATCTTCTAATTTTTAAGGAAAATCCTGATAATAATCTTCCTCCATAAGAAATATATCCAAGAAAGAATCTTTCTGCCCATCACAAAATCTAACAGACACATCCTCCTCCAAACAGCCATTATTGACCATAGACTCCTTCCCAATATCCCAAAACACCTGATCATGACCATCCATGTTGTCCTCCCCACATAATCCATCCAACTTTGAGGGAATACCCTGATCTTCTAGTGCATACATCTCCAAAACATCCAGTAAAACACATTTCTGAGATCCCATGGCATCCTCTGGAAAAGAAGAATTAGTTTAAAAAACATCATCAGAATCACCATCTTTTAAAATTAATGGCTCCAACACCTCCCCAAAGCTGAATTTTCCACCACAGTCCTCTGAACCTCACCATCCAACAGAATTTCCTCTCCAGATCCCACATCACTATCCATCATACCATCCAAATATTCCAGAATAATCTCCTTCAAAACAGCCATAGCAGGAATCCTACTTTCTCCATTTGGAAGGGATTTCATCAAATAAGCCTTGAAAAGAATATCCAGAACCTCTGCCTTAACATCCCTACCCATGGCACTCCAAAATACATACTTGGCCCCATATTCATGTGGTAATATATCATTATACACCAGATAATCCAGAGACTCCTTAAATTACTCCATAAATTCCCCATACTGAGAAGGAGAAGTTAAAACACCTTCCAACTCCCATTTCCTAGCAATTCCATGAAGATCCACCATTGAGAAAGAAGTGGGCCACCTTTTAACCATCTCCATCTTCAACTTCCCCAAATCCTGACTCCTATATCCTACCATACCAATAACTTCCTTCTACACCTCCCTATTACAAATGAAAAAGATCACTTGCCTAACCATATCCAACAGTGAGGCCCCATCAATCTCAGAAGAATCCTCAAACCTAGCCAAAAACCCCCTTGCATCCTCCCCCAAAAACCTTGACCCATCCCAAGACTCTATCCTAACCATCCTAGAAATTCTCAATTACACTCTCCAATATACATCAAAGATAGCCAATGTAGCCCCAATATCCTTAGAGACCTAGGAGGGACCAAATCTAACAGAAGAGAAGACCCCTAGACCAACCACAAAGAGATATAGCACCAAAATCCAAAATTCACCAAAAGAGATCCACCAAAGAGAGAAGCCTAGATCAACCAATATTCAAAAATCCAACAGATTTGTACACCCCATGTTGGGAACCAGAAATTTAGATAGTGCTATAGTACTAGCTAAAGACCTTGACCAAGGGAGTTGGAGAAAGGCCAGAGAGAAAATCTGCTGTCCCTTTATAAAAATAAGTGAGATTTACCTGTTGCCAAAATTTGGAGATATGTTTGTTAGTCCCTCTAATCAATACTCTTAATTTCTTGGAAAGTTAAGATAGTTGTCCCCAGACAGACTACCAGAAAAAGAAATGAATAATAGGATCTTGTATAACAAAACACACAAAACCAACCAAAGGTGAGGTACAAAGAGGAGATAAGTAATGAGATATGATGCCCCCCTTCTGTTAGAAATCTCCCCCACACACACCATACAGCCATGCACAGACCACTCCAGGCCATTTACTTGCCAAATCCAGCTTTCCCACCCTCCTAAATGCATAAAAGTGCCTCTATACGTTTACATGCAGGCAGGCAGGCGAGCCACTTTTAGGCCCTTAAACTCCCAAAAAAACCATAAACACCATCTAAAACAACAAACAACAGTGACTATACATAAAAAAAAGCTAATCACACATAACACATACCAAAATGAAGAGAAAATAAAGGACATTAAGCTGAGACATAATAAGTGACCCTAGCTTAAGCCTCCAAAAACACAACTAAGCATCTAACATCAAAAAAATACCAAAACAACACCATAACCCCAGCTATACCCTACAAACCATATACCCCCAAAAATGCACTCCAAAGGCCTACCCAGCTTTGGTCTACCACACCACAATCTACAGCACATCAGACCCCTTTTCCCCCAACCCCACATCATCCTGGACTCCCACTCAAATTTATATATTCATCATCATTGTAAGTCTTTCTGTTTCTTATCTTTTATCATCATCTTATCAAGATCATGTTTTAATTCTTTTTTCTATTTCAGTTTGTCTTCTCTCACTAAATCTTTTTCAGGATTTCACTTTTTTATTCATCATAGTTTACCATGCACTAATCATTTTGTCCTCTCCATAGTTTTAATTCTAATTTTTTTTGCTCCTTTTTTTGAATGATAGGTTTGTGCTATCAAACCCACTCAGGAGCTTCACTTTTTTGTATTCCAACTGCTTTTCCACTGAATGCTGAATCTAAGAGCCAATGGGTGCATGGTCTTGCCAAATTTGATGCTCTTCCTCCAACTATTCCTGATTCTGGAGCTTTTACCATTGTATACTTTAGTTCATCTTCCATCTCTTTACTGTTGCATTTTTTCAGAACACTGCCTGTGCACCTATCTATTCCAGTGACCAGTATTCAATTTATTAGTTATTATTTCTTCAAGGAATCTTTGAGGTTTCTTTTTATGCTTGGGCTCCTGAGTTTACTGTTCTACTGAAATTGCTATGTATTGTTGGTATTTTCATCTGGAAAAATTTCTTTTATATTCATTTATGCTCACTTTCTTATTATAATTCAATTTTATCTTTCATTTTCAGGTTTGTTTTATTTTTTTTCTATCATCCATTCAATAATTATTTTCATTTTTTCATATCCAAAATTCATTGAAATATCTCAAAAAAATTCAGGTTCAAACTTTCAAAGAATTTTACATGGATGTAATTTCAAGTAATATGGAAATTCCTTTAAGCCATTCCTCTGTGGAAGATATTTTCTATCTGAAAATTGCTTTATCCATTCAAGCTCTAATCTCCATTTCATTAATTTTATCCCTCAATCAAGCTCTAACTATCAAAAAAGAAAAATTCAAACTTCCTAAGTGTACATATAAGTAAAATGAAAGAGGAAAATTCTGATTCAACAAGATTACTAAAACAGACTTCTTATTTTTATTTTTTTGAAACTTTGAAAAACCAAAAAATATAGATACAGTTCTGATGTGTTTGTAAACTTTGATCCTTGAATCTGATGGAAAAAAACAAAAACAAAACAATATGGATAAGAAACCTGTATGGATCCTTGTAAAAATAGATTGATGAAAACCAGAAAAATTTTTGAAATTTTGAAATTGGTGGTGATAGTAGGGAAAGAAGGGACTTAAGAAATAAACTTATTCTCATACATGGAAAAATAATAACTCCTTTTCCATTTTCTGATTAATTTTTTTTAAATGTACCTATATACATGTATACAAAAATAGATAGTTTTAAATAAATTTATACAGTGAGATTGATAAATAGAAAGAGAAGAGAATAAAGAAAAAAAAATTGTTACAGAATGCAATACATAAGATGATTTTTTAGTTTTAGATTTTTAATGTATACATTTCATCTCACCACAATTCATTGTAAAAAATTTTTTATGGACTTGAATGCAAGCCCCCCTCTCATTGTTTTCAGTGAGAACCTCTTTTCTGAAATCCAACTGAAGAGACTAGATCTGTGGGCATGTTTACAGACTGTGATATTTGAAAAAGATTAAAAGACCAAATTTATTGTGGCACTTCAGTTCTTTTCCATGATGAGGAATATTTGACAAATTTCTGACTCAGTAAGTTTGCAGTGGAAGCCTAAGCAGTGCCTATCTCATGGAGGTTTTCAATTCAAGATTCTGTCAATTTTATAATTCAATGTGGTGTGGGGAGTCTCTACTTTACAAGATATTTTAGAGTATTTAACTTCCATTGTGGAAATACCAAAAATTTGTGCCAGTCCTTTAAATAGTGAGGTAGAAATTTAGTGGGTTTGAGCTTGGTATTGTAAGTGAGAAAAAAAATCTGTAAATTTATCACTGTATCAGACTCAACCAAAAGATCAAGTGCTAGAGAATCAGTGGTTTTTTGAAGCTGTTAAAAAAGTGAAGGAGTCATGTTAGTGTTTAGAGGAAAAAAATAATAGTGAGAGTAATCAAGGTTGGGAGGATGTAAGGGTTGGAATATGATGTTAGGAGGGCTTAATACTTATTGCACAAGGTACTGTGCATGTATAAATTTACCCTTAAGGATTAGGTGAAGAAAAATTTGAAGGTATGGGCATGTGTGCACCTAATGCTGACTAATCAAGCTAAGGGGAAGAAGTGATTGAGGGGCTGGAATGTACCCAACAGATGGTGTGTATAGGGAGAAGCATGCTGTTGAAGTATACCAGTTAATGGGGTATGTAATTAAAATTAAAATGACTTACTTTGTACCTTTTTTGAAGCTTGCTTGAATGGTGTATATGTTAATGTTTGACACCCCCTATTATATTAAATTCATTATTACATCGGCCCATTTTTTTCACATTATCTTATCAATTTCTTATTAAATATCAAACTTAAATCCTATCACTTCGGACTTCTGAAAGTCTTGGTCAATGATGTCAAATTTTAAATATTGACTGAAAGGAGTTTCTTCAAAGCTTACTTTTTCATTTTCAACAAAGTCAACATGGAAAAATGCACCTCCCTCATGTTTATCATCATAAATATACAAAAAATTTCTCCTTCACATTCTCATTTTCAGCCAAATAGCTAAAAGCTATCAAAAGTGGTATTGATTTAGTCAAATTCAGGGGCCTATTATGGACATAAAGAAATTTAATTTTCTCAAGGCTGACTTTGATCACCAATAAGACTCTTCAAATCTGAAAGTTGAGGATTTACAAAAAATTATCCTGAAACTAGAGTGAAATTATCTTCATTATCAAAAGATGAATATTTTCTCCTCCCTCACTCATATAGCTGAGGCAATTATTAATGCAAAATTTGGTCACATTTTTCAACTGGACTGCTATCAACCACCTAATATCCAACAAATTTTTGACAAATGCAAATATTTGGGGAACATTATTTTTAATACCAGTATAACATACACTTGCCAGATTTTTTTGGTTTATCTGTATCTTCATCATGAAAAGATGAATAAAAGGAGTGATTCTTCAACTGGATAAACTATATTTTCATTCCACCAATGCCAAAAATGTTATTTACATATTTGAGAATTTTATTTCACAGATGAAAATATCATATTATAAGCCAGAAAATAATGAAGCATTCTATACCCTTGATCTCAAAATTTTGAAGTATTCAATTGATGAAGTTAATAACAGGATAGCAATTGTTAAAATTGGTGATACTCATTATGTAACTGGAAATTTGTATCAGTGTATCTAGTATTTAAGTATGATATAATAGTATTTATTTATGGTCCTACTACTTATTGATGAATGATTTAGTGATTAAACCTCAGGTGAAGACTAATAAAATAGTTATACTCAAATAAAACTCACAATACTTGGATTTAAATGCATGCTAGTGGTGGAAAATAGATAAATATAATATAGTTATAGCTTATATAAAGATAATATCAATTTATAAAGGCTTTATAATATATCTTTGAATAATAATAATTGTGTTATAATGTTTGTTTGAAGTGTAGTAAGTGAATGATGTCTAATAACCGTCAAAATCCTCCCTTACTTATACCAAAATCCACTGGAGTGCACAGACCTTCAATCCAGATGATGTCACTGCTATCCCCAGCAATTACAGAACTGTGAGGGCCCATCACCTCCCCATGGCGTCCACTTCAAGAATATTCAACACCCAGACCTCCAGTAAGGACCCTCCATCACAATTAATGATAACACAGACCCATACCATAAATAGAAAATCCAGATAAAAGCGGATACCATAAAGAAACAGGTAAAATAACTCATCCAAAGAGAATATAATGAAACACAAAGCATATAAAGAAACAAATGAAATTTCCAAGCCCCCAATAACATCCCCAAGCATCCATATTAACCCAGCAATGACCTCCCAACCCATAAATCCGTGAATATCTATCCAAGGAAGCAGATTAAGTTGTCCAGACTGAGTGTATGCACCTGAAATAGACGTTTGTGCTTCTGTAGGCGTTGTGAGTCCACTGGATACGTCCATATGACCTAAAATAAGCAGAAAAACAAAGGTTATAGGCTATTAAGAGGCTAAAACCCACTTTTATACCTAAATATACATAATATACTGCATATTTCACTGAATATGAGATTTATGTATACATATAAGCTTATGTATGTCAATAATTACTTAGTATCACTTAA
This sequence comes from Hemileia vastatrix, assembly GCA_030280995.1. Lineage (NCBI taxonomy): Eukaryota > Fungi > Basidiomycota > Pucciniomycetes > Pucciniales > Zaghouaniaceae > Hemileia > Hemileia vastatrix. The sequence goes on along the minus strand of JASXTE010000002.1, from coordinate 13,223,633 downwards.
GATAAGTATATTATGACTCCATTAACACCTTAATAAGTATTATTAGGCTATGGATAAGCTATTTAAACTACTATAATTTATATAATAGAGTAATAATTATATATATATGTAATATAATCATATATATTATTATTTTAACCTTGATTTTAATATATAAGCTTACCTTACTTAAGGTTATCTTATTTTAAGTATAAGAAATACTGAGTCCTAGGGATATCTAGGCTGACAATTTGAGTCTCCTAGAAAATTTTAGATATCTTAAAAATTCTATTCCTATTAAAGCAGCCACTAATACTCCCTCTTTTTTCATTACTAGTATAGTCAACATCAAAATTAAAGGATAAAATAATAATTTTATCACTATTAAAGATATCCTTCACTTTTTTGATGTTGGAAATAAGCTGATCTATTTATTTAGTCAGAATGATTACAGTTTTGTTTTTGGTTTATCTGTTGAAAAAAAAATTGACTTTTTTTACAAAATTTATTTGATTATTGAGTGCTGCCCAGAGAATAGGTGTAAGAACTGGGTACTAGATATAATTAATTTTGCTAAGTATCATGAAAATAAGTTGCCACTCTTTTCAATTTACCCATTGCAACCATCATTCAAGAAGAAGAATGAGAATATCAAGTGCCCTCCAGAAGCAAAAGGATATCTTATGGAGTGGATCAAAAACCTTGGTCATCTCAGTGGAAATATTTTCAAGTAAGTAAAAACTTTCAGTGTCTTACAGGGTTTACCACTTAATCTTCTACCATGGAAAACTAGTTGTAAATAATTCTTCAATTTTAAAAGTACCAAAAGAGTAAATGCCATCTGTGAAACCAGACCTGAATCTATGATGAGTTTGATTTTTGATTATCTAGTAGGAATAATGGAACCCATTTTCCAGAGATCTAAATGGGAAAAAACTTTAAGGAAAAGTTCCACATCTTATTGTGAAGTTTACCTTCTTAATTCAAAATCTGAGGAAAAAGAAGTTTAGTTTTTTTTAAATAAAACTTGAAAATATCATAAATAAAAAACTTTAAGTCTCCTGTACAGATAGCATTAAAATGAAAAATAAGAAAATAGCTAAAATTGTTCTTGATATAGTTTCCACACTTGAGAATTTCTGTCCCCATCATGAAGAGTAAAATTTCATGGTTTAATGGTGAAACATAACATTTCTTGACATGGCAAAAGCAATCCTGCTTGAAAGTGAGCCCCTGAACTTTTATGGGGACTTTCTTAGAAGTGGGAAGCTCATTTTAATAATTCCATTCCTACTTTCAAAACTTTTAATCAAAACCCTCTACAACTCATGTGTCACTATGACCTTAATTATGCCAACTTATAATTATTCAAGAAATTTTTTTTTTCATATTCAAAAGGAAACTATTTTCAAGCTAAGTCAATGAGGACTTATTTTTAAATGTGCTAAGTATTCAAACAATAATTCAGCTTTTATAATCTATCATGAGGATTCCAATGACTTTTTTGAATTAACTATGGAAAACTTTCCTGGAAACCATCTACCAGCTTACAGTGTGGTATTTCAATTACCTTAAACTAATGTTTCACTGAATAAATTCTCAATCACACAAAACTTAGTGACTTCAAAAACTATAAAACTCTGTTATCTTAAAATAAAAATCTCACTAAAAAAGTAAAAAGGAATATTTCACAATCTTCTATTATCCCACATACTCACCTAGAAGCTATTTTATCCTCTTTTTTCACAAAAGTAGAATCGAGATTGGAAAAATGAGCTGAAAAACATGGATTATTAAGAAAATTATCCTCAGGCTCCAAAATAAATAATGCAAAGTGGGTTTTCACAATCAAAAACCCAAAAAGCTGCTCAGGCTGAGTTCAAGTACAGAGATGTGAATTTCTTGATTAGTCAGTTGTCTAGAAGATTATAATATTCAATTATGAATAGTGTTTTCAAATCGAATTAAGCATTAAAATATAATTTAATCTCACCTAATATAAATGTTATGCAGCTTACAGTTGGTAGAAAAATAGAGATAATGATTTGAAACAATATTTTAAAGAATTTAAAAGTACTAATGAATATGTATTGTAATTGATATGTTATGTGTTTAAAATGTGATGTAAAAGAATCTAGAATAGTAGCCCAAAAATACTCCTCCTTATATACCCATAAATCCCTAATGTCCCCCTTTATTTTACCAGTCCTCTATAAAGCTAATGAGACTCCATACTAGAAATTACACATTTCCATCAGCCCAAGATCCTTAAAATAACAAAATTCACTATAATTATAAAAAACAACTTTAAGACTACTTAAAAATTATGTAACCTTACTTCTGAGGTAATTAAGACTATCCTATCATATTTCAACTTAGTATTAAGTACACAAGACCTATAAAAGATGGATATATGCATGTATTTAAGGTATTCTAATGGCATATACTTTATTCTATGACTTATTTCACTTATGTATACATATTGTCCCCATTTCTAATACATGTGTCTAGCATATTTCATATGCTTGTTTCACTCAGTCCTAGGAATATTCAGGCTGAAAAATCCAGATAATTGGAAAAAGGTTTTATTCCAAAATTTGCTATTTATCTTTCTGAAACTTTTGCTCCTACTTCCACTTTTGCTTCTCAAAAAATTCTCCTTACTCTGGCTGCTTACCATTTCTACCCAGTCAGATATTTTGACATTACTGAAGCTTATCTTCTTATTACTAAATATGAAGCCATCTGGGTTTTTCTTCCTGAAGTCTATCAACTTGAAGAACGACACAATTATCTATGTCTAAAGATAGTGCTCTATGTTAACAAAAAGGCATAAAGATGCTGTTGGAAGAAAATTTCCATTAATTTTGATGCACTGGGATATCAGGAAATTTAATATTATAAACAATTTTATGTTCTCAGAAAAAAGGAGTGTATGGCTATGGCTTGTATCAATGTAGATTATGGTATTGTTACTGGTAGTAATGAGAAAATTTTGAAGGAATTTAAGGATGGTTTGGATGGTATTTTAAATAAATAGTGGGTTTATATATCAATGAAGTTCCTGAATCTTTTTATCTTAATTTTTTTGGCTCATTTAGAAGAATTGAAAGACTCACAAGACAGTCTCCTCTTCAAAATAGTTTAGTAATTATACTTCCAAAGATGAAGATGAAGAAATAGATATATCTAAATATCAATTTATTTTAAGAGCACTCAGTTATGTAACTTTAGAAACTAGTCCATATCTTTCTTTACTTCCAATATTCTTGCTAGGTTCTCTTTAGATACAACAGCCACTCACTGAATAGCTTTGAATTACCTTTTGGGTTATTTCCTTTATTATTCAAGCCTATCTCTTCATATTTATTTTAACCTTGATCTACCACTGGAGCTTCTCTCATTCTCTAATGCCACATGTAATAATAAATATTTTAAAGAGTGCAATATGGACACCTTCTAATTCTCAATTCATGTCCCTTCATTATCTGGACATCAAGATCCCAACTGACTTTTAGTGACTCTTCTATGACTTCTGAAAATGTGCCACATGTGATTTTAATGAAGGATATAATCTGGATATCTAATCTCTTCAAATATCTTTTTCCAGATATGCTACCCACAAAAATATTTTATGAAAAAAATGGCATTATGTCAAATTTCATAGAAAACCCTGACACTAAAAAAACAATGCATGTAAACAGAAACCTCTATATTTTAAATTAAAAAATCTTCCTTAGAAAAGCAACTTTAGAATAGGTATATTATTCTCAAAATGTTTTTTTCAATTTTGAAAAAGGCGTTGGGCCCATCTACTACTTTGCTAAGAAGAAAAGATATTTGTGTGTGTTTATACATTTTTAATCTCATTTAAATAATAAAATTAATAAAAATAAAATATTTTTTTGTGTTTTGTTTTCCCTTTCTTCATTATCTTTTATATTTTTTCTCTTCTATTACAAAATTATAAGCATACTTTTATTTCTTGTTGGGGGCTACAGTGGAAATAAGGGAATTTTTCTCATAAAAAAGTGGGGAGATGTAATGTACTTTATGGAATGTACTTATTTATTTATTTATTAAATTATATAAAGTATGTTGCATCAAAATTACTCTCTGCTTCTCTCTGGAGCTCTACAAGCTAGCACTGAGCCAAAGGTAAGTAATGAATGTTGGCTCTTTATGGATTTATATAGGCTGAGAATGTGCCACAGCTGAATAGATATCTGTAAGATCATAATTAAAAGATTTTAAACTATTAAGTATTCTTCTCTTTCTTTTTTATGTTAAATTTAATTGAAACTGTAGAGTTTTCTATCCCTAAAATATCAGCACCAGTTTAACTTTTGAATGCATACTTATAATCTTTAATACATAACAGTCTAGAAAACATTTGAGAAACTTAAAAAAAACTCATTAACCATATGCATAAAATGGACAAGTAAAAAAATCTCATAAATCAGTAATGATCCTTGAATTTATATACTCTTTCTTCTCCCCTGAAAAACACCAAAGATTCAAGAAAAACCTGCCAATTTCAAAAATAATCAAGCCCTTTTTAGGGAGTTTCTGATATTAATCCTCTATTTTCCATGGTTAAGTCAATTAGAAATATGGTGAAAAACATATTTAATGCATTTTTTTGGGGAAATTTTAAGTACAAAATATATCAAAAAATTGTAATATTAAGAAAAGCAGAAAAAAGTGCTAAGCAATGTATGCATGCATGTAAACACAGGGGGGGAAAATGGTGAACTAGATGTCTAGCTCAGTTTTTTGACCCTATTCCATTCCTAGGTGGGATTTTGTGACAAACCAATGAGTGTCACTTTTTGAGCCCACCTTATTTTTTGCCTTTGGAAGAGGATTAACTTGGTATGGTGTGGTGCAAATATGCTTGTAAGTGATGGGAAGAGGAGATGTAAATAGATATTTTGAAAGAATCCATGAAGATAAGATTTAATGATCCAAGGAGATTCCAATGTAAGAAAAGCAAATAAATAAGATGGGGTAAAACAGGGTCACTCAATAAATCAGGCCAAGAGTCTCATCCTGCAACCAAAAACTGAACTTGACCTCTAGTTCAGGAATTTTTCACCATGTGTCACTACACAATATAGGGGGTGAACTTGCTAGCAAGTCCTCAACCTGAACTCAGATAGAACTCAGACTGAACTCATACTGAACCCATACTGAACTCTACTTGAACACCCACCTAAAAAAATTCTTCTGAGTGGTGTTCATCCCTGATTGTATAGTTCCTTTATCAATAGCTCAATTTGTGTTCAATCTGTGGTGAGCTTGGGTCCAAGGTTGTGGACTTGCTAGCAAGTCTGCCCCCCATATTGTGTGGTGTGTAAAGGTACCCCAAATTTTTTGACATAAAAATCTTGAATTTTTACAATACAACCAGATTTTTTGTTTTTCTAATATTTTAACAAAAAAAATTGAAATATCTCCAATTTTTGAAAAATAATTTCAAAAAAAAAGAAAAAATAGAAAAAAAGATTTTTACTTCCTAAAATCTCACCCAGCTAGGAGCATGAAGATTGTCTTTATTTTATAAATTTTAACTGTGTAATAAGTATGAGTTTAATAGATATTAGTCAAAAACAAAATTTTTTATACCTCAATTGATGTTAGGAGGTGGGATGAATTTCAGAAGTATACATGAGTTGATAAGAAATTTAAAAGAAAAATAGACAAGGGGGATAGAGTAAGTAAGCTAGTAAGGTTGAATTAGATTTTATCCTTTTGCCAAAATTTTTGAAGGTAAATTAGGGCCTGAAGTATTTGAGGTAAAAGGAATATAAGATATTCAAGCATTTCTCAAGAGTTGATGAGACATCAAAAAAAGACTTGAGTAGAGCTATAGAACTAAAATTAATTTTTTAAGATTTGACAATGAATTAATATATTATTTGATTAAAAATTATGAACAAAAGTTTCTTATTTTCTATAAGTACAGCCCTTTTTCTAAGGAGAATAATAATATTATTAAATTGAACTTGTAAGGAAAAAATAGGTGGGAGCCAGATGGCTTAAGAACACAGATGGGGTTGCCATAGGGGGGAAGTGGGGAGTGTAATTGTCAGCCAGGCTATACCAGGAGCCCAGAGAATTGTATGTTATTCTATTGGAGCTTAATGAGGGCGAAAAATTATGCATTTTATGTATATAAATTAATATTATATTGCATAATAAAATTATATAACAATTGTATTATAATATAACTAAAATAAGGGTTATATTAAATTTATTATTAAATAAATTATAGATATAACTAAAACTCATTAAATAATTTATATTCTATAAAATGTTGGCGCATTTTTCATGTATTTAATACTTATAAATTATTAATTAATTTATTAAATATATCATAGTTAAAAAATCAAAATATTAACTTATAATATAATTAAATAAATAAATTTAATTAAAGTATTAAAATAAAACTTTTATATCATATGAATTATGAATATTGAGCGCTTTTTTAACTCATAATTATGTCATTAAGGTATTAAATTAGTCAAAATATTTTATTTAATTAATTACTAATTTTGTATTCTAAAATTTAGTAATAATATTAAATTAATAAATTGTTTTAACCTAATTTAATTCTTACACTAATAAAATGGGTTATATTAATTAATATCTTATGTTCCAGACTTAATTAATTAATTATACTAATTATTTTATTAAAATAGTTTAATTTTTATGTCTCACTTAAAATGGGCTATTATCAAACATGTTATAAATTGAATTAGTTAAAACTTCAAGTGTTTAAATCTTATTTAATTACTCACTTATTTTAAAGATTTGTTTGGGGTTAAATTGGTGGATTTTTTGGGCTCTTACTTATTTTTTAATTAATTGTTTTATATTTCTCCCTTACAGATTTGGTACACTTAATTTTAACTATTGATTATTTCTTATCTTATTTTTTATAGGATATAATTTCTTGTGGCACTTCAGAGGGCACCTTGCCTATATAAGGGCCTTGGTAAACCTCCTGTAGCTCTATCACTTATTATACAATCAAACTTGAATATATTTTTTTAATATAATACGTTTATTATTATTTTTATTAGTATTACAATTCTAATTTAAATTTTATATAAATAACTACAGGTTGAAATAAGTCTAATAGTAATAATAGTGTTTTCTGCACAGAGAAAGTAATACTTATTTTAAATAAATATATTATAATTTAATAAGCCTCACCATTGTGTCAAATCCCAAGGAATCTTGTCACCTCTCTCTATCTCAGAATAATAATCCTTTTATGATTTTTTATTTTCTTATCTTTTATTATCTTCCCCCTATATTTCTTCCTCTTTTTCTCACCTTCTTCTAGACGACTGGCCGATAAGTGGAAGCCTTTCCAAACGACAACGACGATATGCCACCTTGCGACAAACGACATAGCCCACGGACCACCCAGCCAAAAAAGAAACTTTTGCCGCGACTGTGTTTCAAACTTGGGTTTGATCATCTAGGTTTATATTAAATTAAATCATATATTATTTTGAAGTGATTTTATGATCACTGTAGTAAGTTAACCTTTGCACCTCTCACTCATATTATTATATTTTTACTGCAATAACAGTGTTTGTGGCTTAATTGCTGATTCACTCAGTGTAAGTGTTCATTATTTTTTAATTTTTTTTCCTAGTTGACCATAATAGAGTAAAACTCTTAGTCCTAGAAGACAATTAATATTTAATAAATTATTAAATTAATTTTATTATTATTTTTTGTTTATTGGTTGACCATAATAGTACTCAGTACTTAGTCCCAATATTACCATTATATTAATTTTTGGTATTAATTATTTTGGTTGACTTATTAAACCTTTATTGGTCAGTCCCATTTTAATTACTGTTAATTCTTAATAAATAATTGTAATTACATTTATTTGTATTACATTTTTCTTAATTAATTGATTTTGATAAAAATTTTAATTTTTTTTAAAAAAAATTCAATAAATTTTATTTTGAAATAACAATTTGAATCATTAAATAATTTTGATTCTATTTTAACAGTTTAAATGTCCAGTAGTTTGGCTAACAGCATGGATACCTTACATGTAGATGAGATTGAAGTGGATAATGACACTGAATCTGTAGGTTCTTCTAAATTAACTTACAAAAGTTATTAAGCCGACAAAAAACTTTCAGGATGTGGAAATGGTAAGAGAAGTGAAAAACCCCCCTCACCAAACACCTCTGAAAGAAGTAAAACCTCTAATAAATCAGTACAATCAACTCAAAGGTATAAAAATAAAAAGGATACCTCTAACCCAACAAGTAAACAATCTGTCCAGTCACATCAAAGAACTGAAGCAGAAAGCATGAAGTACAAGGCAAGGGTAGACACACTCTGGCAGCAGATGCAGGAATTGTTAAATACCAAACAGGCTCAAACTTCTCATTTCCCAGCCTCTCAGCCTCAGCCTCAACCTCAGCCCAATCAGGTACCCAGCTCCTTCATGCAAAATCAAAGCACTCTGCAAGTGGAAAAGTGGAAATGGGATTACTTGATGAGCCATTACCAACAGAATGTTCAGCAACCAGCTCAACACCCTGGCCCATCCAGGACACCAACCTACCATCCATCTCCTCAGCCCCATCCTTTTCAGGGAGGCAGAAGAAAGAAGGCACAGGGGAAGTTTCCTCCCTTACCATGGTGAGTAATTTGTTTGATAAATATGTTGGTATGTATAATAACAAAGCTTCTTCAGGTAATATTGTGGATTCTGGTGAAAGAGCAGTTAAAGCCTTAAAAAGACAACTTCCTTTAATGAGTATCCCCAATGATGTAATTAGCAAATTATCATTTGATGAACCTTTAAATTTGACTTCTACTTCTTTAATTAATCCTTCTCTTGCAATTAAGAATGATTCTGTTTCCCCTGAAGTCTATACCTTAATTGAGAAAACTTCTGAAGAAATATTGAAAGATAACCTTGATTTTAATGTTGTAAAAGACAAACATTTAAGAGATGTGTTAATCCATGAGAGTGATAGATTAAATAATTTGCACTTGCATTGTAAAGTAAGTTCTTCTGTACAAGATACAGCTTATTTTAAAATCAAAGAAACCTTGAATATTGTTCTTAGCCAACAAAAACAAATAAGGAGTGACCATAGAGCTATCTCAGATAAAAATATCAATCTACATAAAGCCTTGAGTGAATTGAAACCCCTTATTGAGGAAAATTATTCATTAAAAAGTGAAATTAAATCTCTACAAAATGAGTTTAAAAAGCTAAAAAATGATTTCCATGCACTGAGTGCCAAACACACAGTTTCTGAGGACAGAAATGTTTTATCTCTTGCAAAAGTAAATGACAAGTTGTCTGAAATTCCAAGGATAAGAAACTATGTGTCTGACCTTCAGGAAAAATTTTCAACCCTAGCCATCAATAATTATGGTATAAATGAAAATGCTGCCCATAAGCTGCATAAAAATAAAGAAAAAGAACCTGAACAGAGTTCCTCCTTTCTTCCTCATATTTCATCCATTAAAAAAACTGACAATGAGTCTGTAAAATCTTTTGCTACTAGCAAAAAATCTTGTGATGGTCATGTAGCAGCTGTTTCTGTAAATAATGAAATTTCTGAACACCTGGCTAAACTTCAGGAATTATTATTGATGAATAATTCAAACCAAAAGATGGACAATCCCAGTAGTCAGAAAAATTGGCCTAAATTGGACCAATATCCTACCTTTGATGGTGATTCTTCTTCTGATTGGCAACAATTTGTCCAAAGAATTGATAATTTAAAGAGATCTTATAAACTACCTGATGAGGAAATTTTTTCTAAGATAATTTCTTTATTTTCCAATGTAGCCTTGATGTGGTATGAATCTGTTCTTTTAGATAACAATCATTATACATGGAATGATTGGAAATCCTTGATTGAGAATCAGTTTGGTGGTTCAAAATTTAGGTTGGCTCATCAAAGACTGTATGAGAATACTAGATATGTATCCTCCCCTGTTGAAAAACCCATTTTTTTTCTTATTAAAGTAACAAAAATCCTGAGAGCAATTGATCCAAAGATGGATTATGATATTTGGAGAGATAAAATCTTGTATAAATTACCAAATTCTCTTAGAGATTTAATTGTAGCTAGAACTGAGCATGTATGGGAAAATTCTTCTTTCATTAATATCTGTAATGAGGTACTACTCAACCATAGATATGAACCAAAGAATTACCTTGGTAAATCTTATCATGATCAAAATAAACCCTCAACAAAGCCCCCAGAAAAATATGGTAAACCCTCTCCCCAGTTGCACCTAAAAAATATGCAACAAATACTTGTTATAAATGTAACAAACCATGGCAAAAGGGTCATGTTTGTGAAAAGAAAATTCATCTTGTTGAACAAAATGAAGACACTGATGAGGTTGAAATTGATGTCAATAATTCTTCTAGTGACTGTGAAAGTAATATCTCCTATGACAATGACTCTGTTAAAGATGTTTTAATGTTGGAACAGGATGTCCATTATTTAGATAATATATCTGAAGTATGTGTATTGGATTTATCTTCAGTGGAAAATGCTGAAATAATTAAGTATATTACTAAAAATTCTATAGCCATATCCCCTTTGAGAGCACCTGTTATCATTAATGGTAAAGATGTTGATGTAGTTCTTGACTCTGGTGCTGGAGAAAGTGTAGTGTCTGAAAAAGCTTTAACTTCAGTAGATAAGGATTATTTGAGTAAATTATTACCTACAACTTCTGAAAAATGGAGAGGGTATGGTTCTACCTTAATTCCTATTGGCAAATACAAAACCTCTGTATTCTTCAAATATAATGGTGGCTTTGTCAGAGCTATTTATGAATTTTTTGTCATGAAAAATGATAATTTAAGCAATTGGTTTATTATGGGTAATGATATTTTAACCATGTTTGGTGTGAAATTGGACCCAGAAAATAATTGCTTCACCTTGGGATTGAATGGCAAAAGAAAATTCAAAATTTTCTCCTCTAGAAAACCTTCTGGGAATCTGTTAAAGTCTTGTAACTCACTGATCGAGTGTAAAGGCAGAACAAAAATTGAAATGGATGATTTATTAAATGAAACAAATACTGCTTCTTTTGGTGATCAGTTAACTAGTGAACAAAAGGATTCTATTATTGCCTCAATTACCTCTTTCCCTATGGTTTTTGCTCATGGTTCTCATGTCTTAGGAAGTGTTCAGGAAGAAATGAAAATTACCTTATCCTGTAACTTGAGTGATATTCCTCCTAGTCTTAAGAAAAAACCATATCCTGCTTCTCCAGCAAAAAGAAAGGATATTGAAGATAATATTGCCACATTATTAAAAATGAATATCATTGAGAAAGTGTATGTCACCCCCAAATATTGTGTCATCTCCCCAGTTTTAATTTATTATGAAAAAGATAAGGCTATATTATGTGGAGATTACAGAGCATTAAAAACTTATACTGTTGATGATATTTATCCTTTACCCAGAATTAATTCAATACATGCTACCTTGCAAGGTGCAAAATTTATTAGTTTTCTGGATGGAAATAAAGGGTATCATCAAGTTCCTGTTGAGAAAAATTCTCAAAATTTTTTGCTTATTGCTACTCATATGGGAATATGTAAGTATGTTAGAATGCCATTTGGAACTAAAAATGCCCCTTAAGTTTTTCAAAAAGTCATGGATAGCACTTTCCATCAGGAAATAATTGAGGGATGGCTCATGGTGTATATTGATGATATCATAGTTTTTTCTAAAACTTTTGATGAACATATGGTTCATTTAAATAGGGTTTTCCAAAGAATGGATGAAATCAATATGACCTTGTCCTTGAAAAAGTGTAAATTTGGTTTTCAATCTTTGAAAGTCCTTGGCCATGTTGTGTCAGGTTTACAAATTTGTGTAGACCACCACAAAGTTGCTGCAATTCAAAATGTGAAGGCACCAACTTCTGTAAGAGAAATCCAAAGTTTTTTGGGTATGTGTGGCTATTATAGAAAATATATTAAAAATTATCAGGTCATAGCCTTGCCTCTTACCAAACTAACTAGGAAAGATGTTGCATTCATCTGGAATATTGCCTGTCAAAAAGCTTTTGATACATTAAAATGTTGCTTAATGACAGCCCCTATCTTAGCTCTTCCAGATTTTAACAAACCATTTGTCCTGTATACAGATGCTAGCTTTGTTGGTCAGGGTGCTGCCCTTCACCAGAACAAATTATTAATGATAAATCCTCAGAGGTTGTAATTTTTTATATTTCAAGAAACTTGAGAAATAGTGAATTGAAATATGGTTCCACTCAATTAGAGTGCTTAGCAGTTGTATGGGCTCTTGAGAAGCTTCATTACTATCTAGATGACCAAAAGTTTGAATTGGTAACTGACTGTAGTGCTGTAAAGTACTTCTTAAACCTGAAAACACCTAATAGAGATATGTTCAGGTGGCAACTTGCTGTTCAAGAATACAGAGGACAGATGACAATTATCCATAGGGCTGGACATTTTCACTCCAATGTTTCTATGCTGTCCAGATTGCCTCTGCCAAATAATGACTCAAATCCTGCTTATGTACCTGAAGATGATACTGTTCATATCCATGGTATATTTATAGTTGATATGGAAGAAGAGTTATTGCAATTAATACTGGATTCATATGATAAGGATTCTGATTTAAATAAATTAGTTACTATCTTAAATGATCCTAAGAATGCTTCAATTCAAGCATTGATTAAGACTCTTCCTGTAAAGTATCAAAATGCTTTGAGTAAAGGAAAGTTTTCTATTGAAGATGGTTATATATATTATAGAAGAAAGCTTACTAATGTAATTGTAATTCCTCCTTCTATGAAAGAAACTATCCTCAAACTTTGTCATGATGACATATTAGCTGGTCATTTTGATCTTGAAAAAACATTGATTAGAATCAAAAACACTGCTTGGTGGGCTAATATGTCTGAAGACACAAAATTATATGTTGAATCTTGTGATTCCTGCCAAAAATCTAAAAGGTTGACAGGTAAAAGAGCAGGGTTATTACAACATATTGAAGCACCTAATGCTCCTTGGCAAATAATTAACATGGATTTTGTCACTGGTCTTCCTGTTGCAGGTAAAGACAGCTTTAACTCTTATGGGTAATAGTAGATAGATTCACAAAAATGTGCAAATTTATTCCTACCCACAAAGATGTATCCACAAAAGAATTAGCTTTCTTATGGTGGTCTTCCATGTTTAATAATATTGGTTTTCCTAAAGACATTATCTCTGATAGAGATCCTAAATTTACTTCTGAGTTTTGGACCTCTTTGATGGATATTTGTGGCTGTGAGTTAAAATTGTCTACAGCTCACCATCCTCAGACTGATGGTCTAGCTGAGAGAATGATTCAAACTCTGGAAGATATGATTAGAAGGTATTGTGCTTTTGGTTTAGAATATAAAGACAATGACAGATTTACTCATGACTGGGTCACTCTATTGCCTGGTCTTGAATTTGCATATAATAGCACTGTTCATTCTGTCACTGAGAAAAAGCCTTTTGAGCTTTGGTTAGGTTATGTCCCAAATACTCCTTCTCAGATTCTCAATAATAAATTACCTAAGTTGGAACTACACCCTGGTGTAAAACCTTATAAGCAAATGCAACAGCTATGCAGAAAACATGCTCAAAGCTGTATTGATAAAGCATTTGAATATGAAAAGAAAAGATGGGATAAATCCCATAAGGAATACACATTTAACAAGGGTGATGAAGTGTTGATATCTACTGTCCATTTCAATTTACAAGGTAACAACAAATTAAAAGATCCTTTTGTAGGACCATTTGTTGTTAAAAGAATGGTTGGAGATAATGCAGTAGAAGTTGTATTGTATTCTCCATATGATAGGAAACATCCTGTTTTTCCCATTTCTTTGATTAAGACTTATACTTCCAACAGTGACTTATTTCCCAAAAGAAGGGGAAGACCTAAGAAAAACCCTCAGGAAGTCACAGAAATTGCAGACATTGATAAAATTCTCAATGATAGAATTATCACTTCTGAAAGAGGTACTGAATATTTATTGAGATATAAGAAAAAATCATCTGAACATGATGCATAGATACCTGGCAAGGAGATTTCAAATCTTCCTACTCTGTTAAAAAAGTACAAAAAGAAAAAATCTTAGCATTTTTTTTATTGTTTTTTTAGAGTGAGGGAGTGTAAGCCAGGCTATACCAGGAGCCCAGTAAATTGTATGTTAATCTATTTGAGCTTAATGAGGGCAAAAAATTATGCATTTTATGTATATAAATTAATATTATATTGCATAATAAAATTATATAACAATTGTATTATAATATAACTAAAATAAGGGTTATATTAAATTTATTATTAAATAAATTATAGATACAACTAAAACTCATTAAATACTTTATATTCTATAAAATGTTGGCTCATTTTTTATGTATTTAATACCTATAAATTATTAATTAATTTATTAAATATATTATAGTTAAAAAATCAAAATATTAACTTATCATATAATTAAATAAATAAATTAAATTAAAGTATTAAAATAAAACTTTTATATCATATGAATTATGAGTATTGAGCGCTTTTTTGACTCATAATTATGTCATTAAGGTATTAAATTAGTCAAAATATTTTATTTAATTAATTACTAATGTTGTATTCTATAATTTAGTAATAATATTAAATTAATAAATTGTTTTAACCTAATTTAATTATTACACTAATAAAATGGGTTATATTAATTAATATCTTATTTTCCAGACTTAATTAATTAATTATACTAATTATTTTATTAAAATAGTTTAATTTTTATGTCTCACTTAAAATGGGCTATTATCAAACGTGTTATAAATTGAATTAGTTAAAACTTCAAGTGTTTAAATCTTATTTCATTACTCACTTATTTTAAAGATTTGTTTGGGGTTAAATTGGTGGATTTTTTGGGCTCTTACTTATTTTTTAATTAATTGTTTTATATTTTCCCCTTACAGATTTGGTACACTTAATTTTAACTATTAATTATTTCTTATCTTATTTTTTATAGGATATAATTTCTTGTGGCACTTCAGAGGGCACCTTGCCTATATAAGGGCCTTGGTAAACCTCCTGTAGCTCTATCACTTATTATACAATCAAAATTGAATATATTTTTTTAATATAATACGTTTATTATTATTTTTATTAGTATTACAATTCTAATTTAAATTTTATATAAATAACTACAGGTTGAAATAAGTCTAATAGTAATAATAGTGTTTTCTGCGCAGAGAAAGTAATACTTATTTTAAATAAATATATTATAATTTAATAAGCCTCACCATTGTGTCAAATCCCAAGGAATCTTGTCACCTCTCTCTATCTCAGAATAATAATCCTTTTATGATTTTTTATTTCTTTATCTTTTATTATCTTCCCCCTATATTTCTTCCTCTTCTTCTTTACCCTTCCTCTTTTCCTCACCTTCTTCTAGACAACCAGCCAATAGTAATCCTCAAGGGGTTGTTGTGGTTTTATGGTTAGTGTTTTTTGAGAAATTTTGGGGATTTGGATTCTGGAGTTGAATCAAGTTAAATTAATAAGTATGTCCATGCAGATATTGGGGGGGGGGTTGGTAAAGTGGGGTGGGTTTTCCAGCATTCACATATGTTTCCATAAACTGAAATACACTAAAGGTTTCTGAGGGAGAATAAGACATTACCAAAATAATAAAAACAAGCATAAAAGCCATGGAAAATGAGTGTTTGGTTAAAATAGGGAAGAGGCAGAAGGGATTCAAACCCATGACATAAAAGTCAAAATGACTAGTTTCCACCCAGGCAATGATATAACCATCTAAACTATCACAAACCTATGTTATATTATGAATCTTAAGGTCTCTCTTGACCATGTAATAATATTTGAATGTAATAAAATATGTTTTGTGAGAGTAGTATTATAAAAAGGTTTCTTACAACTTACTTCTGAGAAATTTACAGTACCCTAAAAGATTTCCTTAAAATTTGATTCTGATTGGCATAGGCCTTTATGCAAAAGGAATTGTAAGGACTTCTTTCAGGGTGCTGTACATGAATTGCTTAAAGTTTCTGCACAAATTTAATGCTCTTGGCTGGATATTCTTAAGCTTCTCTTTTCATAATTAGGGAGACTAGTTAAAGCTTAAAAATATATATACTGGACAGATCAGTAAAGTGGTTATCTAAAATTAAAAAGAGAGAACAAAAAAGGTGGATGCTTAAATAATGATTGGGAATCCATCTTTAGAAAAAAGATCTATTTAATAAAATTGATTTAATTTATAAAAGTTATTTAATATGTTATAATAAATCAATTAAATAATGAAAAAACAAGTAACTAATTGTTGAAACAACATTAAGTATTTATTAGGCTGTTTAAATAGGTGTTTTATAATGAATAGTGGTTAAGGTAAGAGACAAGCTATTAGAAAGAAAAAGAAAATGTAAGGAGAAGAAATTTGGTAAATTCCACAATCCTCAAATCCCTTGACTTCTGTGTTAAAAGTATCATGGATGTGAGAAACTAGGATTATTCAATAATCTATTTAACATATAGAGATAGGCCAATAAGTATTTGTTGAAATTAACAAGTTATAACTTTTAAAATATTCCTGAACTATTTTTAGGAGATTCCACCATGACACTTTTCAATTTATTGGATCTTGTGGCTCACACTATTATCTAATTTTTTAATTTTATCTTGATTATTTCACAATTAAATTTTGACCAGTTTTCTTAGTTATATCTTTCAAACAACTTTTATTTTAATTCATCTATCAATTTCTAAATTTCACTTGCTCACTGACCAATGTAATTGAATATATATTAGCTCTACAAAAAAAATACATACATATATGTATGTAATAAATCATCTAAAAAATATAATCACCCTACTTTGTATTTGAAACCTAATACTGGTTATAATTATCTAGAATATGGGGATTGAAATATTCTGTTCTATTTTAAATACTTGTTTATAATAAATTATCACAAGATAAAACTACTATTCATTACATTTAATCTACTCTTACATCATGCTCATTATATAAATTTACTAACTTGAAATTCATCCTTGTTTATAAACAATTATAACTGCCCCTGAGATCCTTTTCTTCAAAATTTTGTTTAAATATTATTCTTAAAAGTAGGTAGAGTTAATTCTTGTCTAAAAATTACATTGGGTAGAGTTTTTCACCATGTTTTCAATTTTCTGGGTAAATTTATTCCCCATCACATCAAATTTCTGAGTAGAGTTATTTGCACATAATCATCTTATCAGGTAGAGTTATTCTCAATCTTTTCATTATATCACTGAGTAGAGTTATTTCCCACCAATTTTCTATCTCTATCCTTTCCCAGGTTGAGTTGATCCCTGTGAGAAGTTATCATCCCCTTCAAATAAAAAAATCTGAGATGCACAACTTTCCAACTTATTATTTTCTCTGAATTGGTGCTCCAATCTTCTTAAAAGCTGAAAGAAAAAATTCTAGGTGCAACAAGTGAGGAACTCTTGCTTTACATCACCCATAATTAATTTTTTATTTCCCTGAAATACAAACCTCTTCTCTGAGTAGCTTCCTCCCTCATTTTGTGGATTCCATATTCTTGCTTGCTTTGTAAGTTAAAATTTCTTCTTTTATCATTTTTCAATTTTTTATAGCCATTGATATCATTCTGTTTCTCCCTACCATTTATATATTTAGAGGCTTTTAAGTCTTTTTATTCTATTTTTTAACAATTTCTTAGATTTATTATTTTGCCTTTCTGCCTATTAAATTTATGTTTATCTCACTAAAAACTATTCCTTACCAGAAATATTATCCATATTTATTTTAAAGTTATGGTAGTAATAGAGGCTTTGAATGGAGGGTCACTTGAAAAAATTAATGGAATAAAATATTTCAACATTCAATAAAGTTTCCTTTGGAATTAGCTTAGCCTCTATAAAAAAGATGAAACAAGTGGTCACTGATCCAAGAATTTACCTCAAAAAAGGCTGTCTTTTAAGTCTAAATCTGAAGTATAGACAATTGATCTTAGAAATTGTAGTTTAACACCCAAATTTTTATCAGGATGAGACTCAACTCAGGTTACAAGAATAAAAAGCATTATGGTATCAAAACCTACTGTAGGAAAAGAATTAATTTATCTCCTTCTCATGAGAAAAGAAAACTTCAATTTGTCAACTAAGTACAAAACCCTTTACAAAGTGCAAGATATTTCTCTTCTTTTTAAATTCCACACCTATCTCATCTGGTATTTAACAGTGAGTTTTTATTTTTTCACTCATGAATAATTGGATGATTCTTAATATTTTTGTTGATTTGATTGTAAAAAGATGTGTGTGGTATATCACTTGATAATTTATTTTTGAATCATGGATGGGATTCAAAGGGCCACAGCACAAAACACATTTCTTATGTCTGGGAATCTCATATATTTAAGTTAATTTGTGCTGAGTCACTCACTGGATTGGTTGTGGGGAAAATTAAAAATTTATCAGTTACACACTTCCATTTTGAGTTTTTTTTTTGGAAAAAATGTTGGTATTTATTATTGGTTTCTATATTTTGGTGTTTTTTTTGTACTTAAATTTTTTTCACTTTTTATTTGTGTAGATTCCATAGATTATTCCTTATTGAGCAGCAAATAGTGTACTTTTTTTATATAATGTATCTTTCCAGCATAGTAGAGAAATATCTGAGACTATATGAATTTGTGTTTGTAGATATCTATATTTCTCTTCTTAATCTCCTAATTACAATCCAATTGAATTTTTTTTTCATCAGTAGAAGCCTGAAAAGATATTCCAAATTAAAAGGTAGGCCTAATGATGAAGTATTTAATATGGTTGGAAAAAAAGTCTTATTTACTAATATATTGACAAAAAAGTTTTTTAAAGAAAGTGGGTACTTGCCATGATGTATATATTTAATTATTTATTAGAATATATTAATATTTGCTCGTTTTTAACCTAGCCCCTATTTTTAGGAATTTAGGCCAGAACACTAGCTGACCCCAACTCACTCCACATTGAATACACATGGCTGCACATCAGCTGGGAAATTTTCAGCTGCATGCAGAAGCCCCCACCAGAAATTGTCATTTCACTCTAAGTCCTACACAGGGAATGTGTTACATATTCTGATTCCAAATTGAATCCCATTCAGAGAATGGGTCATGTATGCCTTTTAGTTTATTATAATTATTTGTGACATCACCTCAAATAAATACACAAGTTTTTATAAAATTTAATCACCAGTTTGAAAAGCTATAAAGCTTTTCAAAAAATGATTTCAAGTCACACCGCATACAATTATGTGTGATTTTTTAAAAATCAACTTTTTTTGGTTTATATGTGTGCTTGAATTGTCACACAATGTACAATTATGGGTTGATTTCAAAAATACTTTTTGTATTAGTTTATATGCATACATACATTGTAGCTCATGGAGTAGAAAATATTTAAGTTTTCAGTTTCAAAATTTGAAATCACACCTTTCATAAATTTAAAATAATTCATTTACTTATAAGAAAGACTTATAATAGGGGGTGTCAGTTCAGGAAGATCTGCACTTACAAATCCCAACTTAAATTTGACCAAATACACACTTATTTAAGTGTGGTTTTCCAAAACACATTAGCCCCAACACTGGTGAATTTCAAAATGAAATAAGTTACTTATTTCACTCAAATCTGCACTTTCTCAACCAAAAGTGCTAGTTTCACAATAATGTCTCATTTCACTGATTTATCAGTATCATCCTTTCTCAACTTGTCTCTCCAGGTAAGTCATTTTTTCATTTTTATTTTTATATTTACTAATTATTATTTTTTTCTTTTTATTTTTAAATTTATTTTTCTGTAAGTGCTTTTTTTGGTTTTCAAAGTTAGACTAATTTTTTTCTTTTTCTTTTTTTCCCTCCATCATCCCCCTTCCTCCCCCTCCTTGGCTACCTCCCACCTCTCCCCCCTGCCTGAATGGGGTATTTTATGCCTCCCACCTCTCCTCCACCTCAACCAGGCAGCTTTACTGCCTGGTTGGGGTACCTTTACCCTCCCCCACCTCCTCTTGCCTTGGAAACCCCAGCCAGGAAGATTCTCTGCCTAGCAATAACTTACCTAAATACCAAATCATTAGGGGATATCAATGTTGACCATTCTGCAATTAAATTAATTGCAGATAAAAATCATTATACCCCAATTATTTTTCACAATTATTTTTTCTAATAATTGGGTTATTAGAATTTTTACATGTCAATGTTCACCTCTATCCAAAATTTTTATCCTCACATTTTCATAACCACATCTTGGACAACTTTCTGGATGTGACAGCCTCCCTACCTTGCTGCACACTCCCATCCTGTCTATTTATTTCCGTTCAAAACCCCTCCCCCTCTCATCTGTTTTTTTCTTCTCCTTTTCATCTTCAAATATCTCAACATTCCCCATCATCATAGATCTTCTCAAAGGCAGCCTTCCCCCAGTTGTTCTTCAAATCCCATTACTCCCTCTTTCCCCTGCTCAGCTGAGAAATAAAATACTGTTCAACTAAAAAAAGATGATCATCTCATAATTATCATCTGGCTAAAAATAAAAACTAATTATGATTCTTGTTTTGGTACTGAGAATGAAACTAAATTAGGATGGCCCCCTGCATCAAAAGTCAATGGCTATCTTCTAATGGCAAAAGAATTACAAAATAAGACAAAGGGAAGGATTTATCTTTTGCCTAAACAGATGTCTGAACATTTTAAGCATTACCAAGCCAAATAAAAGAAGGAAAAGACTCTTTCATTTTCTAATGTTTTTGGTATTACCGACATCAATATCAGTAAGGGCATAAAATTCATAGATGATAAACTTTAATTGCTATGTCCATAATTTAAAGAGATGGATGCTATTTTTGTAGAGAAAGCTGATGTTAATCCTTCCAACATGTTGGATGGTGAAGATTCTACCTACAAACATTATTTTGAAATATATCTCTTCCCATCCTCTACCTTCACTCAAGCCTCCCCTGTTGTAAATTCAATTAATCTAGATAGCTTTCTAATAGATCCTTATGGTGATATAAACCAACTTGTTCCCACTCCAGAAAGTTTTTATTTCTTCTCTAGTTGTTTTATTTTTTTATTTCTAAAAAGTCTAATGAGCAAACCCAGGATCCTCAAGCAAGTGGGCCTGAAGCTAGCATCAATGATGAAGATGAAAATTTTACCTCCAAAAAAATCAAAGACAATCAACTACTTTGAATTTCAACAGTCATAGAAAGCAAAACAGAGATAGTTTTTCCTAAACCCCTTTTTCTTCCATTGATGATTTTATGAAGAAACATGAATCTGGTAAGTGATAGCATACCTCTTAATAATTAAGTGAGCTTTTCTTTTCTTTTGTTAATATTCCTTTTCACTCTAGGTAAAGTTGAAGTTGCAAGAGATACTCTCAACTTTCAAAAGAAACAATACAAGCTCTCTTTATGAAGGGATGATAGAGCACAAGACTTTGAGGAGAAGAAATTTGAGCTCTCTTTACAGAGGGATGGGAGGGTACAAGAATTTGAGGAGAAGAAATTCGAGATTTCTTTAAAGAGGGATGAGAGGGCACATGACTTGGATGAGAAGTAAATCAAGATAAAGAAAGAGGAGAAGGCTCTTGAGTGAAATTTACTATTAGATCAAATGAAACTCAAGTATCAACTTAAAGATGGTTCAAAAAAGAAAGATTTCTTGAGAGAATGTGTTAAAGCTAATAAATCTATTGAGGGAATTGAATGCTTAATGGGAATGTTTGAAAACTAGTTTTTTTTATTTTTTTTACAAAGTTTTCTTGATAGAATGCATTAAAGCTAATAATCAATCCTCGGCACACACTCCTCACTGAGATTTGAAACATTTGCCACAGGAAATCTAGGGGTGAACTGCTAGCAATCCCCTCTCCTGAACTTTAGAGTGTCCCTTCATTATGCTACATTTATGAAAACTTTATAAACATAAGTAAATTAGAGTCAGATTTAAATTTATACTCATATTTTTCCAAAAAAATGAGCCTCAATTGATCTCAAGTTATGCATAAGTAGCAGCTCAGCCCCTGATTTCCCGTGGTGCTACTTGAAGAATGATGTTTCCATGACTGCTTTCTAGCTAAAAAATTTATTTTTTTATTGAGTCTTAATTTTATATACATAAAGTATTTCTCCAAACTCACCAGATTTATCACTTGAGGAATAAGTTTTGTAATTTTTTCTTGACAATACCCTCCCCTGCTATTAACCATAACAGGGGGTGGGGATCACCATTTTTTTTCCAAGTCAGAAACAAATTTATGACAAAAAAAACATGGCAATACCCTCCCCTGTGTTTCATTGAAGTAGGGGCATAGATTGCCAAAATTTATGTTCATTGCATAAATTAACATGAAAAAAGTCTTATAAGATAATTAACAAACCCAAATTAATCACAATTTAAGTAAAAATGTGAGTGAAACTCTTCTGTGACCAAATTCAATGAAATCAAACACAAATGTATACATGAACCTCATGATTACCGTTATATGACACATGGCCAATGGCTCATTAATTTAGGTAAGTAGAGTATCATATATGACTTGTAAAATGTTAATTTGTGAAATAAAAATAAAAGTTGAAAACCTATATTACACCCAATACTTTTTCTTTCTACTTAATGTTTTTTGTTTTACCTCAACTTTTTCTCTTACCTTATCAATCCTATTGACCAGCTCCCTATTGATTTGAAATGAAAATCCAAAATGTGTGAATTATTCACAGGATTCTAAGCCAGGTGGTGCTTTAGTAGTCTGGTGATTGTGAAGATTTGAATACCAAATTACTGCAATTATTCCATTTCCTGTTCCAAAGTAAATAATACATTGATGGTCTGGATAGTATATGTCAGCCAGGCTACTAGACTTACCCAGTAAAATAATTAATTATTTACTGGATGAAGCCACACCTTATTATTTTAATTATTTAATTAAATTAGTTACATTAAAATTACCTGTAATAAATTAACTAATTACAGAATGGTAAAATTAAATGAATAATTAAAATTAAATATAAAATGTCCCTTATATTTTTATTCTCTAACACCATGCTCATTGACAGGTTGGAAGAAATAAAATTTTAATATTCAAATAAAAATAAATATATACAAAAAATTCAAGTTTATTATTTTGAATTAACTTCTACAGTAAATATTAAATAAATTTATGTTTTCCTGACATACTCTGTAAATACATCTTTAAAATACATCTTTTTGACACCTTCTTTTTAGAAAAACTTTGTTATTTGAAATACTCCTTCTGGAATATTCTTTTTTCTCTCTCTCTCATACTACTGTTTTTAGAATTTCATTGCTGTGGTTTGTCCCTCCTTTGCCTATATAAGGCCTCTCTCTTGGTTGTTTTTTATTCATTCATTACTTACTTATTTTATTACAACTATTTACAATCCTTTTATTACTATTTATTATTTCCTAAGTAGTTACATTAAACGTAATTCTAATCCAACTCTTTACCTCTTATTATTGAGTAAATAATCTTTAAGATAGGAAAATACGTACCTGAGTTTGAATCCCTTAAAAACCGTCGTTACCTCCATTGGACCTCCCTATAAAACCTTCTAGACTTGAAAGAACCCTTGACAGTTGGGGGCCTTTCTGAATCGTCAATGGAGAATTGTTATCTTGAGGACCGGAGACCATGGGACCATCGCCATTGAGGTACCTATAAGGACGAGTGGACAACGAAAACGACAAACATCATATATCATGTGACTTATTTTTTGCTGCGAACAGGAATAAAACCACGCTCCAAAACTTAGGCTTATATTCTAACTAATAGTTATATATTTTGTGGTAATTATTGATTACTATTTGTGGGTCACTTTGCACTCTTCATACTCTACGTATTTCCTTTTACTTGGCACTATGTAAGTGGCATTAATTTTCTCATTTTACAGGGGGAGGTGTCTGGTAAATTGAAATTATTTTATTTATTTATTTTCCTAGTTGACAAAGATAGAGCAATTATGATCTTAGTCCTAGAAGTAATAAATTTTTATTTTTTTAAAATTAATTGTAATTTTCAGTTGACTTTGTCCTTATAAATTAAAATATTTTTTTTGTTCCAGTTGACAAATTGTCCTGACAATAAAAAATTTAATTAATAAAAAATAAAACTATACTAAATTATCTCAGTTGACATTGAGTCCTGGTAATTAAATATCCTTCAGTTGATTTAAATCCTGATAATCATCATTAATTTATTTGTTAAATTAAAAAATTATTTTTATTTCTTCAGTTGATTTCTTTTTAATCCTGGTTATAAGATTAGTTTGAAGTAATAAATAATTGATTATTATTTTCAGTTGATTTTTATCCTGAAGAGTTTTGTATTCTTTTTTTATTTATTTTTATTTTATAAAGCAAAAATAAAACTGATTCATCTTATTTTTTCTTTCCCTCACCTCAGGTTAGATTTAAAACAATGACTGACCAAGATTTTTCTGCTGCACTTGAAGATGAACTGCATCTTATTGATTATGATGAGTCTACTTCTGTGAGTTCTCCTTTAACTACAAAATTAGCTCAAATTAATAAATCATTGAACCAATCATGACGTGGAAATGGAGGAAGTGGAGATTCTGGTAGAGACAAATTCCCAGGAACAAAAACCTTTGATAAACCCCGCAGAAGAGCTTCCCAAAGGCTTCAAGATAAAAAAGATGCCCTTAAAACAGCAGGTAAAAAATCTCTCTACTCACATCAAGGAGTTGAGGACAGAAAACCTCAAGCTGAGGTCAAGGATAGACTGTCTAGAAGACAAGGTAAGAAACATAAAGTCTTTTCTTCAAGAGAAGAAGAAACCTCCTCCTCCAAAAGCCCTTCCACAACTGGCCCCCCAGAAACAAGAAAAGGTGGAAGTCTCAAAGTGGAAGTGGGATTGGCTGAACACCCAGTGGGATTATCTGTCCCAACAGCAACAGCACCAAGTACCTCAGGCAGGTCCTTCAAGAACAAATCAGTTCAATCCAATACCTCCTCATCCCTATCAAGGAGGAAGAAGGAGAAAGAACAACCACATCCAAGTCTTTCCCAAGCCATGGTAAGCCCCTCTATTGAATCTCAAGTACCATTTCTTGTAACTGATTCAGTTCCTTCAGGTAATTCTGGAAGAGGAGATGAGACTGTGAGACCTGTAGAGGCTGAGAACAGTAGACAAATTACTCAAATTTCAAATGTATCTAATCCTTTAGTTCTAATTGCTACTTCAATGATAAGTCCTGATATGGCTATTATTGATGAAACACTTGATTCTGAGTTTTATGATAATCTGGAAAGTTACTCTGTTTCCTTATTGAGAAACACTCCAGATGTAGCTAACATTAATGATGAATATTTGAGGGATATTATTGCTAAACAAAATCATATAATGAATAACATGCAATTGACTCACATATATAATAGTTTGTTAACTTAACAGGGTTATCAAGCATTGAGGAGTGAGTTACAGAGAGTTTCTGATTATTTGTTTCATTACAAAGCAACCCATGAAAAGAAAGTTGCTTTATGGCAAAATATTAAAAATGATTTGTCTAAACTGCAAGATACTGTATCTACCTGTTGCCTGGAGCTAGAGGTAGATAAGATGAACCTGAAAAGATTGAGTGATCATTATTCATCTTTTCAAAATAAAACCCAGTTATCTTTTGCAACAGTCAATGAGAGTTTATCTAGTCTTCCAAGAGTGAAAACCAGACTAACAACCATTGAAGAAAAATTGAATTGATTGTTGAATGATCAAAAATATTCTGAAACTTCTTTAAAGGAACATATGGTACAGGATGCTCCAAGTTTACCTGTTGCTAGTTCATCTAAAGTAAAATTAGATTCAGAAATTCCTGTTGATACCACTGAGTTTCCATCAAAAATTGATAATGCACCAGGATCTTCTACAGAAGTATTAAACAATGAGATTACTGCACAATTGGAGAAGTTACAGCTGCTTCTTACTCAGAAACAAGCTAATACTAAGGAGGCTCCTTCAAATCAAAAGAATTGGCCAAAACATGACCAGTACCCAACATTTGATGGTGATTCTTCTTCTGATTGGCAGCAATTCATTAGTAGAACTGATAACTTAAAAAATTCTTACAAACTCCCAGATGAGGAAATTGTGTATAAGTTAATTTCTTTGTTTATCAATGTAGCCCTAATGCGGTATGAATCTGTTCTCCTGGATAGGAATGACTACTCATGGGAAGATTGGAAAAAATTGATTAAAGCACAATTTGGTGGCTCCAAGTTTAGGATGGCTCAACAAAGACAGTATGAGGAAGCTAGATATAGCTCTTCTACTGATAAAACTATTGAGTTCTTAATGAAACTTGTAAAAATCTTGAGGGAAATGGACCCAAATATGGAGTTTGAGTTATGGAAGGACGGGATCTTTTATAAATTACCAATGTCTTTGAGAGACTTGATAGTGGCCAGGACTGAGTTCTCCAGAGAACCCTATTCTTTCATTAATAATTGCAATGAGATCCTTCTAAACAAAAAGTATGATGCCAGAAGATTCATTCCTAGGACCCCTTTGGAGAAATACTCCACTTACCAACAGAAACCTCTGGAAAAGGTTGGTAAACCTTCTGCCCCTGTTGCATCTAAAAAGTATGCAACAAACACTTGCTTCAAGTGCAACAAGACTTTGCAGAAAGGCCATGTTTGTGACAAGAGGATAAATCTTGTTGAACAAACTGAGGAGCAGGCTGATGACACAATAGCACTGGATGATACTTCAAGTGATTGTGCCAGCAATATTTCATATGAATCTCAACAAGAAATCTTGATGCTGGAAGAAGATATTCATTATTTAAACACTATTTATATTGATAATAATGATTTATCTACAGTTGAGGATGCTGAGATCATAAGGAACATTAAGGATAGCTCAATTGTTATTGCCCCTCTCAAAGCACCAGTCTTGATCAATGTTACCAGCATTGAAGTTGTTCTGGATTCTGGAGCTGGAGGAAGTGTAGTATCTGAAACAGCACTTGCTTCAGTGGATCAAGACTATAAATCAAAACTGATGCCTATCATTTCTGAAAATTGGAGAGTTTATGGCTCTGTTTTGTCCCCCATTGGTAAATACAAAGCCACAGTGTTTTTTAAATATAACCATGGTTTTGTAAGAGCTATTTGTGATTTTGTTGTCATGAAAAATGATAATTTAAGCAGTTGGTTTATCATAGGAAATGACATTTTAACCAAATATGGCATAAAATTAGATCCTTCAAACCAATGCTTCACAATGGGGATGAATGGGAAGAGAAAACTTAAGATTTCCTCCCCCAAAAAATTATTAAAACCAGAATTGAACACATGTAATTCTGTGATTCAATATAAAGGAAGGTCTACAAAGGAAATGCATGCTCTTATGTCTGAAATTGACAATGCTTCTTTTGGAGAACAAATTTCTGGTGAGGATAAAGATTCCATCATTAAATTGATAAAATCTTTTCCTATGGCCTTTGCTCATGGGTCACATGAACTAGGATTAGTTAAGGAAGAAATGAAACTTTCATTATCTTGTCCATTAACTGACATACCACCTAGTTTGAAGAAGAAGCCTTACCCTGCTTCTCCTTCAAAGAGAAAAGATATTGAGGATAATATCTCTACCCTTTTGAAAATGGATATTATTGAAAAGGTAGTTGAAGCACCTAAATATTTTGTTATCTCACCTGTCCTAATTTTTTTTGAGAAGGACAAAGCCAGGTTATGTGGTGATTATAGAGCTTTAAATACTTATACTGTTGATGATATCTACCCTTTACCTAGAATTAGCTATATACATGCTACCTTACAAGGTGCAAAATATATAAGCTGCTTGGATGGTAACAAGGGATATCACCAGGTACCTGTTGAGAATAATTCCCAGAATTTTCTGATGATTGCTACTCATATGGGTATTTATAAGTATATTAGGATGCCATTTGGCCCTAAAAATGCCCCTTCAGTTTTTCAAAAAGTTATGGATAACACATTCCACCAAGAAATAATTGAAGGATGGCTGATGGTTTATATTGATGATATCATTATATTCTCAAAAACATTTGAGGACCATCTCACCCACCTGTGTAAAGCATTCCACAAAATGGATGAAATAAATATGACACTTGCTTTGAAGAAATGTAAATTTGGTTTTCATTCCTTAAAAGTGCTGGGTCATGTTGTTTCAGGGTTACAGATATGTGTTGACCAAAATAAAGTGGCAGCCATACAGCAGGTGAAGGCTCCTACCACGTTTAGAGAGCTCCAGAGTTTTTTGGGAATGTGTGGATACTATAGACAGTATATTAAAAACTACCAAGTCATAGCTTCACCCCTTACCCAACTGACTAGAAAGGATGTTGCTTTTGTCTGGAATAGTGAAAGACAGAGAGCTTTTGACACTTTGAAACACTTTTTGATGTCAACACCAATTCTTTCTTTACCTGACTTTAATCAGCCATTTGTTTTGTACACTGATGCCAGTTTTATTGGTCTTGGTGCTGCTCTCCATCAAAAACAAGTGATGAATGATAAAGTATCAGAAGTAGTAATTTGTTATATTTCAAGAACCTTGAGAAATAGTGAATTGAAATATGGTGCCACTCAGCTTGAATGTTTAGACATAGTGTGGGCTCTAGAAAAGCTACATTATTACCTAGATGACCAGAAATTTGAACTTGTTACTGACTGCAGTGCAGTTAAATCCCTTTTAAACTTGAAAACACCTAACAGACATATGTTCAGATAACAGTTAGCTGTTCAGGAATACAGAGGGGAATGAAAATTATTCATAGGGCTGGTATTGTTCACTCAAATGTGGATATGTTATCAAGGTTACCTTTACCAAATGATGACTCTAATCCTGCTTATGATCCTGAGGATGAATTTATTCATATTCATGGGAAATATGTGGTTGATATGGAGGAATAGATATTACAGCTTATTCTGGATTCATATGATAAGGACACTGACTTGAAAAAGTTATGCACCATATTAAATGATCCAAAGAATGCTTCAATACAAGAATTAATTAAAACCCTTCCAAAAAAGTACCAGAGGGCTTTGGAAAAAGGTAAATTTTCAATTGATGAAGGATATCTATATTATAGAAGAAAGTTGAGTAATGTCATTGTTATTCCTCCTTCTATGAAAGAAATCATCTTGAAAATTTGTCATGATGACATATTAGCTGGACATTTTGATCTTGAAAAAACAATGATCAGAATTAAAAACACTGCTTGGTGGGTTAATATGTCTGAAGACACCAAATTATATGTTGAATCTTGTGATTCTTGCCAAAAATCAAAAAGATTTACTGGCAAGAGAGCTGGATTAATGCAACATATTGAACCTTCTGATGCAACATGGCAGATAATAAACATGGATTTTGTAACAGGATTACCTATTGCTGGAAAAGACAGTTATAACTCTTGTTGGGCTATTGTGGACAGATTCACCAAAATGTGTAAATTTATCCCTACTAACAAGGATGTATCCACTAGGGAATTAGCTTTCTTATGGTGGTCTCATATGTTTAATACTTCTGGTTTTCCTAAAGCCATAATTTCTGACAGAGACCCTAAATTTACTTCTGAATTTTGGATGTCTCTGATGGATGTGTGTGGTTGTGATCTGAAACTATCTACTGCCCATCACCCTCAGACTAATGGATTAGCTGAAAGAATGATTCAGACTCTAGAGGACATGATAAGAAGGTACTGTACCTTTGGCCTTGAGTACAAAGAGAATAACAGATTCACTCATGATTGGGTTACCTTACTGCCTGGGTTGGAATTTGCTTATAATAGCACTGTTAATTCTGTTACTCAAAGAAAGCCTTTTGAGCTCTGGCTTGGATATGTTCCAAATACTCCTGCCCAAATTCTCAATAATAAAATACCTAAATTGGATTTACATCCTGGTGTAAAATCTTTTCTTCAAATGAAACAACTTTGCAGGAGTCATGCTCAAAAATGTATTGAAAAATCATTTGAATATGAGAAGAAGAGATGGGACAAATCCGATAAAGAATACACTTTTAAAAAGGGTGATGAGGTGTTGATTTCTACAGTCCACTTCAATTTACAAGGTAATAACAAATTGAAAGACCCATTTGTTGGTCCATTTGTTGTAAGAAGAATGATTGGTGATAATGCAGTTGAAGTTATTTTGTATTCTCCATATGACAGAAAACATCCTATTTTTCTAATATCTCTTTTGAAACCTTATACATCCAATAGTGATTTATTTCCCAAAAGGAGGGGAAGACCAAAAAAGACCCATAATGAAATCACTGAGACAGCAGAAATTGATAAGATTCTAAATGACACAATAGTTACTGCTGAAAAAGGTACAGAATACTTGTTGAGATTCAAGAATAAATCTTCTGAATATGATTCTTGGATACCTGGGAAGGAAATATGTAATCTTCCCACTCTGATAAAGAAATATAAAAAGAAAAAATCATAGCATTTTTATTATTGTTTTTTTAGAGTGAGGGAGTGTCAGCCAGGCTACTAGACTTACCCAGTAAAATAATTAATTATTTACTAGATGAAGCCACACCTTATTATTTTAATTATTTAATTAAATTAGTTACATTAAAATTACCTGTAATATATTAACTAGTTACAGAATGGTAAAATTAAATGAATAATTAAAATTAAATATAAAATGTCCCTTATATTTTTATTCTCTAACACCGTGCTCATTGAAAGGTTGGAAGAAGTAAAATTTTATATTAAAAAATAGATTTTAAATTAAAATAAAATTTAATATTCAAATAAAAATAAATATATACAAAAAATTCAAATTTATTATTTGGAATTGACTTCTACAGTAAATATTAAATAAATTTATGTTTTTCTGACATACTCTGTAAATACATCTTTAAAATACATCTTTTTGACACCTTCTTTTTAGAACAACTTTGTTATTTGAAATACTCCTTCTGGAATATTCTTTTTCTCTCTCTCTCATACTACTGTTTTTAGAATTTCATTGCCGTAGTTTGTCCCTCCTTTGCCTATATAAGGCCTCTCTCTTGGCTGTTTTTTATTCATTGATTACTTATTTATTTTATTACAACTATTTACAATCCTTTTATTACTATTTATTATTGCCTTAGTAGTTACATTAAACGTAATTCTAATCCATTAATTTTAATAATAATCCAACTCTTTACCTCTTATTATTGAGTAAATAATCTTTAATATAGGAAAATACGTACCTGAGTTTGAATCCCTTAAAAACCGTCGTTACCGCCATTGGACCTCCCTATAAAACCTTCTAGACTTGAAAGACCCCTTGACAGTATAGACCATGACCTTTTGTAGATGAGGAGGGCAAGGGGATAGGAAGAACAGTTTTTGGATTAATATATGAGAATATTCCAAATGTGAGTGAGTTGAGATTGTTTTTATCCATTAGAATTTGTTATAAAAACCACCAAAGTTTACTGTAACATTGGAATAAAAAATATCATCATCACCAAGTTTTAGCCATTCTTCATCTGTCCAATTAGAGATTCTAAACTTTTTTTCCAATTCATGATAAGATTAAAAAGAATATTGACATAGATTATTTAATTGATGAGCTACAAAATGGTTGAATGTTGACAAGGAGTCCCATTTTTTAAAATATTCTTTCATTTCTTGGGCAGTAAGATCTCAAAGTAAAGAATAAATACCTGTAGAAATAATATTCAATTTTATATATTCATTCATCTATAAATAAGCTTACCGAGTGAAATACCTTTGCCATATCCTGGTCTCCAACCAATACCATACATGAAACCTCCAAGAATATTTTTGTTTGATCAAGGTTGACAAGCTAAGGCCATTTGATACAAAGTCAATATAAGATCTGATAAATTTTAAAACATTTCATTTATATTTTCTTCAAATGAGTGAATCTCAAAAATAAATTGAGGTTTGAAAGAATTAGAAACAACAGCATTTTTTTTATTTCCAGTCTTATCTTCTTCATTGTTACTTGACTTTAATTTTTTGTCAGTTATAGGCTCAGGAAAAAAAATTATATTTTCAGGTAGTTTTTTCAGATAACTTTTTTTTTGGAAAAATCTAGTTTTGAAGTAACTGAAGCCAGTTGAACTGCCAATCAATTTGGAAAAAAATTGTTTTTATCTTGTGTAATTTTTACTGTGACCAGTTTTTGAAAGAGATGATATTGAAGAAAGTGAAGAAAGAGAAGATGAAGATATTGAGGTAAGTGACAAAAGAAATTAGTTTGAGGAAGACATTTCTTTATTTTTAGATGAGTCTAGATTCTCAGTCATTTTTTTCTAAAAAAAAAAAGAAAAATATCAATCTAAAAGAAAAAATCAAACAAAATTGGATGAAACTTACCTAAAAAGCTCTCCTCAAACTACCTGAAAGAAATAGTCTCAAAAATTGCCCAAAAGGAGTCCCAAAAGCTCAACAAAAGAGCCCCAAAAGTTGCCAAATATGAGTCTCAAAAGTGCCCAAAAAGTGTTCCAAAAGTTTCCAAAAAATTGTCCCAAAAAATAAAAATTATAAACACACCAAATTTATTTTTGATTCAGCTTGAACCATAAAAAAATTTTTTTATAATATTCTGTAAAAAATAAACAAAAAAAAATACAAAATAATGTTAATAAAAATAATAAAATTCATCTTTCACAAACTCCCATATTACCCCTCCATTTCTGCTTCATCTCCCTCTTTTTGGTGTCCTCAAACCCTGCCTCCCCCTTCTTGATCTCCTCAAAATCCCCTTACCCCCCTTTTTCACAAGTTCCTCCTCCCTTTTCCCCCCTTTAGACCACCTCACCCCTTCCCCCCCCCCCCTCATCCCACTATCCCCTCCACCGCTTTCCCCCCTCATCCCCCTACCCCTTATTCCTTTCCCCCCTCCCCCCTCACCTCTTTCCTTCCCTTCTTCCCATAGATATATATCTAAACAAATCACTAAGAGATTTGTTTAGTAATAAAAAATTGGTCCAGCTCCAATTGTTTAGGGATAAAAGGGAAGAGGAGCCAAGGAAAATGGGGAGGGGGGAGGGGGGAGAGGGGTGAGGCCACCTAAAGGGGGGAAAAGGGAGTACAGGGGGGGTAAAGAGGGCCTAAAGAGGGAAAAAAGAACACCTAAAGGGGATACAAGGGGGGGAAGGGGGGAATCAGGGGTTAGAAAGAGAATAAGGGGGGAAAAGGGGGGAAAAGGGGGGGAAAGGGGGGGAAGGGGGGGGAAAGGGGGGGAAAGGGGGGGAAAGGGGGGGAAAGGGGGGGAAAGGGGGGGAAAGGGGGGGAAAGGGGGGGAAAGGGGGGGAAAGGGGGGGAAAGGGGGGGAAAGGGGGGGAAAGGGGGGGAAAGGGGGGGAAAGGGGGGGAAAGGGGGGGAAAGGGGGGGAAAGGGGGGGAAAGGGGGGGAAAGGGGGGGAAAGGGGGGGAAAGGGGGGAAAAGGGGGGGAAAGGGGGGGAAAGGGGGGGAAAGGGGGGAAAAGGGGGTGAAAGGGGGTGAAAGGGGGTGAAAGGGGGTGAAAGGAGGGAAAAGGAGGACAAGAGAGAAAAGAGGGAGAGAAAAGAGGGAGAGAAAAGAGGGAGGGAAAAAAATTAGTTTAACCTTGAACAAAAATAATTGAAGCACTTACAAAATTAAAAAATTAAAAAAACAAAAACAAACAAAAAAAAAGCAAAAAAAGCAAAAAAAAAGCAAAAAAAAGCAAAAAAAAGCAATAAAAAGCAAAAAAAAGCAAAAAAAAAGCAAAAAAAAAGCAAAAAAAAGCAAAAAAAAAAGCAAAAAAAAGCAAAAAAAAGCAAAAAAAAAGCAAAAAAAAGCAAAAAAAAAGCAAAAAAAAGCAAAAAAAAAGCAAAAAAAAGCAAAAAAAAGCAAAAAAAAGCAAAAAAAAAAACATGATTAGCAAATAAAAATTCAATAAAAATTCAAAAAATGACTTACCTGGTGCGATGAGTTAAAAAAAATGCAACCAAAATATTTGAGGGATGTTTGAGGAGAGGAGGAAAAGGATATTAGTGAAGAATGAAAAAAAGAAACACTGAAAAAATATGTGATTTCATGTTGAGCTGGTGAAAGAAAACCAAGGAGCCATCCAAAATAGAGATATTCACCATAAATTCATAAAAAAGAATATGCAACAAACAGAAATACCAAGCCAAGTGAGTAAAGTATACAAAGTGAACATTTGGAGAGTATAAAAACAAAAAATTAAAAGGGTTGTGTGTAAAAATGGTGGAGGGTGATTGGCATAATGACAGAGTGTATGCCGGTTGAATGAATGTTTTGTGATTCAAGGGAGGGGGAGAGCCGGTGCTGGTTTATGATCTTCTTCTTCATAAAGATCATTCCACTCATCCTTTAAATCAGCTAGGAAATTGTAGATTATAATGCAAGTCATTATCCATTAATTTGCAGTTTTTACTTCCATTTTTTTTTGAAATTGGATTCTGAGTTCCCGGAGACTATAAAATCTTCCCTTTAAAATCCCAATAGCATGTTCAATCCATACTCTTAATTGGGAAAGGTGATAATTAAAGGTAGTTTTGGGGTCTTTTTCTAAATTTGCACCACAGAAAGCAGGTATAATGTAATTTCCACTTGCATATGAGGGGGGGAAAAGGGGGTGAAAGGGGGTGAAAGGGGGTGAAAGGGGGTGAAAGGGGGTGAAAGGGGGTGAAAGGAGGGAAAAGGAGGACAAGAGAGAAAAGAGGGAGAGAAAAGAGGGAGAGAAAAGAGGGAGGGAAAAAAATTAGTTTAACCTTGAACAAAAATAATTGAAGCACTTACAAAATTAAAAAATTAAAAAAACAAAAACAAACAAAAAAAAAGCAAAAAAAGCAAAAAAAAAGCAAAAAAAAGCAAAAAAAAAGCAAAAAAAAAGCAAAAAAAAAGCAAAAAAAAGCAAAAAAAAAGCAAAAAAAAAGCAAAAAAAAGCAAAAAAAAGCAAAAAAAAGCAAAAAAAAAGCAAAAAAAAGCAAAAAAAAGCAAGAAAAAGCAAAAAAAGCAAAAAAAAAGCAAAAAAAAGCAAAAAAAAGCAAAAAAAAAAGCAAAAAAAAGCAAAAAAAAAGCAAAAAAAAGCAAAAAAAAGCAAAAAAAAGCAAAAAAAAAGCAAAAAAAAAGCAAAAAAAAAGCAAAAAAAAAGCAAAAAAAAAGCAAAAAAAAGCAAAAAAAAAGCAAAAAAAAGCAAAAAAAAGCAAAAAAAAGCAAAAAAAAGCAAAAAAAAGCAAAAAAAAGCAAAAAAAAGCAAAAAAAAGCAAAAAAAAGCAAAAAAAAGCAAAAAAAAGCAAAAAAAAGCAAAAAAAAGCAAAAAAAAGCAAAAAAAAGCAAAAAAAAGCAAAAAAAAGCAAAAAAAAGCAAAAAAAAGCAAAAAAAAGCAAAAAAAAGCAAAAAAAAGCAAAAAAAAGCAAAAAAAAGCAAAAAAAAAGCAAAAAAAAGCAAAAAAAAGCAAAAAAAAGCAAAAAAAAGCAAAAAAAAGCAAAAAAAAGCAAAAAAAAGCAAAAAAAAAAACATGATTAGCAAATAAAAATTCAATAAAAATTCAAAAAATGACTTACCTGGTGAGATGAGTTAAAAAAAATGCAACCAAAATATTTGAGGGATGTTTGAGGAGAGGAGGAAAAGGATATTAGTGAAGAATGAAAAAAAGAAACACTGAAAAAATATGTGATTTCATGTTGAGCTGGTGAAAGAAAACCAAGGAGCCATCCAAAATAGAGATATTCACCATAAATTCATAAAAAAGAATATGCAACAAACAGAAATACCAAGCCAAGTGAGTAAAGTATACAAAGTGAACATTTGTAGAGTATAAAAACAAAAAATTAAAAGGGTTGTGTGTAAAAATGGTGGAGGGTGATTGGCATAATGACAGAGTGTATGCCGGTTGAATGAATGTTTTGTGATTCAAGGGAGGGGAGAGCCGGTGCTGGTTTATGATCTTCTTCTTCATAAAGATCATTCCACTCATCCTTTAAATCAGCTAGGAAATTGTAGATTATAATGCAAGTCATTATCCATTAATTTGCAGTTTTTACTTCCATTTTTTTTTGAAATTGGATTCTGAGTTCCCGGAGACTATAAAATCTTCCCTTTAAAATCCCAATAGCATGTTCAATCCATACTCTTAATTGGGAAAGGTGATAATTAAAGGTAGTTTTGGGGTCTTTTTCTAAATTTGCACCACAGAAAGCAGGTATAATGTAATTTCAACTTGCATATGCTGAATCTGCAAGGAGGTGATGAGATTTGTCATAGTATGAGTCAGGAACTTGAGAAATCCTCATTCTTTGGAAGACGGAAGAGTCATAACATGAGCCGGGGAAGCCACTATGAAAAGCAATAAACTTTTTGTTGATGGCACAGACAAGTTGAAAGGCAATAGAGTATCTACAAAGAAGATAAAAATTTAGTTTATGAAAGATGAGAAATTGGAGAACATTTTGAAGAAACCTTTTTTTTCAATCAAAATAATGGTTGCCATCATGAGCAGGCTTTTGACTCAAAGGTATATTTGTATCATCAGCAAAACCTACACATCCATGGAAACCTTTTGCTTGCATTACTTGAGAGGATTCAAGTCACTGTTGTGGAGCTTGCCAAGCAAGTGGTTGAGACTTGAGAGAAAGGATAGCAATCATGCAGCGCTTGGTGTATAATATGATGGTACCATATCTTATGGTAAAGAGATTATCTAAACGTCTTACAGCAGCACCATTTCTATTTGAACCAAAGCAACATAGTGCGACAGCAAGTTGAAAGGCAGGATCAGGCTGTTTGTTATGGGAATTATTATGGAGGATAGGATGATTGGAGACAATTTGAAAAAGTTTGAAAAAAGAATCAGGAGAAGTTGTAAATATTTAAGTGAATTTTAGTTGAGGAATGTTGAGAATGGAGTGGAAATCATATCTGGGATCATGATAAAGATTTGGCCCCCTTGGGATGATGTAACACTTTTTGGAAAGTTAAGACATATAAGCTAAAGTGTCTTCCAAACCACAGTAAGAATCAGAGTCAGCAGCTAAAACTAAAGTGATAGAATTTATAGCTGTGTGAAGTTGCTTCCTAGTACGGAGGTGCTTCATTATTTTTGGTAGAAATGTTTGTTGGTAGAAGGTTCAGGTGATGAGTGGAAAGTGGGAATTTTCCACCAAATGAGCAGGTGGGGTGTGTAGATAGAAAAAAATGTTATGTCTTCCCCTTCAAAATTAAGTATCATAGAGTGAAGAGACACATAAGGATGAGAAAAAATGTTATGTTTTTGCCACCAAAATTAAGTATCATAGAGTGGGGAAAGACTTAAGGATGGCACTAGAAATTATAAGTCATGTGACTTTCTTAAAAATCCATCATGGATGTGATGAGTTTGGGATCAGGGTTTAGGCATGGAAATTGGGGTATAAGAGGCAGGATGATGCATTATTGTGAATTCCTTATCCACTAGCCCTGTGGCTAGTGGGTTATAATCTTCCACAATTAATAATGTCTGATCCCGGGAAAAATAATTCCTGATCCCTAATTGCAGATTCCTGAAAATTGATACCTTCTATTAATTACATTAAAAAATTATTTAATTTTTGAATTTCCAACATTTCCAATATAATTAGTAAATTAGATAAATAAAATAGATTTTATCATAATTTAAACTTCATATTAGAGTCACATCTATTTTCTCACTTAATGTCTAAGATAGGCTGGATAGGTTTTTGAGATTCTCAATAAAGCATAGGAATAGGGAATTGGTATCCCATGTTCTTCAAATTGTGTGGCTTTTAAGTCACAGAAGAAAGCCCAACAATTAAGATGAATTCTTTTAAAGTGAATTTTATCTCACCATAAATAGGGTTGAATTTTTAATATCAAAAAAACTCAACCATTTTATATTCAATTTCAAAATTAACTTCTTCCAAAGTTGGTATTGATTAGCTTCTAAAATTGACAGTGAATTAATTGAAGAAAAAAGTGGCAACCAGACATTGGGTTCAGTTCACATACTGGATTAAATCAAACCAGTATGTGAACTGAAGCCAATGTCT
This sequence comes from Hemileia vastatrix, assembly GCA_030280995.1. NCBI lineage: Eukaryota > Fungi > Basidiomycota > Pucciniomycetes > Pucciniales > Zaghouaniaceae > Hemileia > Hemileia vastatrix. The sequence goes on along the minus strand of JASXTE010000002.1, from coordinate 13,185,514 downwards.
GGCTGCCATTTTTTTCCTCCTGTGAATTAATCTGATTGGAGAGTTAAAACTGTGTTTGTGGTGCTCAATTTAAATTTCAAAGCATTTAAATCAATGAGGCTTGAACTAAATGCTGCATCATTTTGAAAATTTATCAAAGGCAGATTGTTTTGTTGTTAAAACCAGAACTGTAGGGTGTTAGGGGGTTTCAAAGAGTAACTTGGCTTGGATTTATTTTCTATCAAGAGAATAATCATAAAAATAAGAATAATATTACTATCAGTAACACAAAAAAATGCAAAACCTTACCATAGCTTTGCTCCTAATTTCAGCTAAAGTTGGAGTTATGATAAAGAATTCTTGAGGATTCATTGGATCAAAACAACAATATGCTTCAAAGCATCCTTTTAGCACTTTACATGATGTGTGAGACTCTCAAATTAAACAGAAAAAATCAAAAATTTTAGCAATGAGTTCAGCACTAGCTCAAATAGCACCTTCAGAATAGCTATTTTTATCTTAATTTTTAGGCTATGGTAATATCTAATTCTGAGAGAAATATTGTGCTTAAAATTAAAACTGTAAGAACAAAATATATATCTGAATAGATAGTAGTAATAAGACACAAATACCTTGAAACCTCACTTTTGTTTCTTTTTTTCAACAGAATAAATTATTGAATTATTTATAGGTATATTTTGAGAAACATTGAGAAAGTTTTTCAATACACCATTAAATTCCAGGTGGGTGTTTTGCCTTTCAAAAAGCACTCTTCCACAATGAATCATTACAGAAAAGGAAAAACAGTCAGAAATTACTTTATTTTTGAGTGTAGTCAGCCCACAAATTGTCTTCTTTATTATTGTTATCACTAATTTACTTGGACTTAAAATATTTCATGTCAAAATCTTAGAGCTGCCAAATGAATGAAATTTTTTAAGGCTCAGACATAATTTTTCATATTTTTGGGTCCTAGAGTCCTTATATGGTATTTTTCTACATAGCCTGATTGAGTTTTCATCCTTTGGAATGAAAATATATATTCTCTAAAAACCCTGGTGAAGCATTGGGAAGGTGATTCCAAATTAAGATCAAGCTTCTCAACAGCTGAGCCTGGTTTGATATCATTTTCAGAATCACTTAAAAATCCCCAGTTATTGAATAGTTGACATAGGATGACCCCATTATAACCCCCCTATCATTGAACACTGAAACTATTTAAATTTCTATCTTTTATATCAATGAAAAAATTATTGAATTTAAATTATGTTATCAAGTTAAAAAATAAATAAATATTCCAGTTTGAGATGTGGGGTATTATCAAATCCTGATATAGAATCTCAAAATATAAATCTCAACAAAAAGAAATAAAAAATAACAAGTTTTAAGACTTGCCAAGAATAATAGAGATAAGAAAAGTTTTGGTTTTGATTAAATTTAATAGGCAATTATTAATGGTTTTAAACATGGAAAATTAGCTATTGGAAATTCCTTTTTTTCAATCAAAAAAGTATTCAATAAACCTTTTATTATGATATTTTTTTAATTTGAAGAACCCTTCTATAGGTGACCTAAAATTGATTGGATTCCTATTATTTTTATGACTAGAAATGAATTTAATGTACTATGGATTTAACACTGCCTAGGAACATTGACTGAAGCCCAACCCAAAGAAGTAAAATTGACACATTTTTCAAAGCTATGTGAGACTTATAATGTGAATTTATTCCTTTCAATAAGTTTTTAACAGCCAATAAGTCATAGGATTTTACAATCTTCTTCATTCATATCCAAGTACCCTTCGTGGTAAGAGATTATGATAGCTCCAATTTTATTTGAGCTATTATTTTGTTTAAAGCTAAACCAAAAATACTTTTTGGGAATGCTCAAAAAATTCAAGTTTTTCCTTTCCCCCACAATTTTTTGGACAAACACCAGCACACATAAAGCCTAATTTGGCCATTGGTTGTCTGAATTTATTTGCCATATTCTATTTCCAGTTCATTTCCAATTCTGTACTCCCAGTTTCTGGTCAATAATTAAATAATATTGAATACTTCCAAAGCAATTCAGATAAATCATAGGAAAATTAGGCTGTATACATGGATACAGACACAGTGTTGATGAAAGCAAAAAATTTCAAAATTTTTGGTCATTTCCACAAAGTGTTGTCAGTTTATCTGTATATAACCAGTGTCTAGGTTTCTCTTTTTGCTTTCAAATAAGATTTTCTTTATTCTTAATGCTAAATTTTTCACAAATCTATTAGAGAGTGTCAGTTCTGGAAAATCTGCACTTAACTTAAGTGCATATTTCAAACCAAATAAGCACTTGAGATTTGCAAAAAAGTCACTTATTTCAAAAATGGGTGTCAGTTATGACCTCAATTGGCACTTTTTTCCCAATTTTTTTTTTCACAACCACATTTTAGTCAAAAAATATCTTCCTTTCCCACTCCATCCCTGTCACATGTGACACACTGACCTCCATCCCCTCATCAATCCTTGGCACACACCCCTCACTGAGATTTGCAACATTTAAACCAGGTATGTTTTTCCCTTGTTTTTTTATGCTTTCAACCTCTTAATCTCTTTTTTTGTAACATACCAGTCTCATAATGCCTCCCAGATATTCCAACACTCAAATGGCAACTCAAAAAATGCTTCATAAATAAAGCCCTTCACCTGAGAAATAAAAGTATTTACTGCTAAAAAAGGAAGATTATATCATTATCAACAACTTCCTCAAAATTGAATCAAATTATGATGCATTTTTTGGATCTCAGAAGTCCACCTGCATTGGACATCCACCTTCATCAAAAGTCAATGGCTTCTTTTTGATGGAAAACATAGTAAGGAAAAAAACAAAAGGAAGATTCAAAAGCAATCCTAAGCAAATGAAAGAGAGGTTCACAAGTTATCAATTAAAATAGAAAAAGGCTTACTCTTCTGGCACTTCCACTGGCTTTTTTATTAATGATGATGATTTGGATGATCACCAACATAGTTTTATCACCTTGTCACCAATTTGCATTTCTAAGTAGAGCTAATTAAAATTAAATCTATATCTGCCCTGAAAATTTGGAAATACCCTCCCCTGAAATTTGTTGAAGTAAGGGGTGCAAGTCACCGAAATTTAATAAAATTACATAAATTAATTAAAAATAAATATGATATTTCAAATTTACTAGTTTTTAAGTAATGAAAATTACTCAAGCCAAAGTGCAGATAAAGTCTAGAGACAGAAGTTTAGGAATTTCCACAGGTATAGGCTAGAGGAACTCTTTTAAACAAATTAATGTTATAATGATTATCAGCTATAAAATACAAGGTCTTTTTCCCATTACTTCAGTTTATTAAATTAAAATATCAGATTTATTTATTAAAAATTTATGAAAGAATAATAAATGTTTGGTGACTCTAAAAATTCTTATACTTTTTTGATCTACATAAATTTTTTTTTAAATCTGTTACTTTTAACTTCTTTTTTACCTTGTTGATTTGTTGGATTAGCTTTTAACTTATCTGAAAAGAGCATCCAAAATGGGTAAAGGGTTAGACATATGAGAATGGAAATAAAATAAAATAAACACCTTGATGAAAGAGAAAGGTAGTTTGAGGAATCTGGATAGATATATGCATGATGTAAATGCTATTATATGCATTATGAAATAAATAAAAGTGAAATTGTGAAAAAAAGTGTCACTGGACGACCTATGCACAAAGGTTGAGGGTGTTCCTGGAAGTGAGATGGAGGGAGGAGTTTAGAAACTTCTTCGATGCACAGAGGAAATATTTGAGGAAGTGATTCAAAGATGACTCAAAGGAAGAGCTACTGCTTCTAGATATGTTTGAGAAGGATTCTAATATAATTTAAAGGTAATATTAAAATTCTTAAAATCTCAAGAAGGGTTGGAAACTCAATAATCAAAAGATTTAGGATTTAGAAATGATTATTTGAGGAAATAAGGAAAGATACAATAATAATGATTTAACCTAAAGCTTTACCACTATTAACTATATATACGTTCTATAATTTAATTCTAAAGAGTATCGAACCAAAAACTCAACCCCTTTTATATCCTTTACTCCTCCTCGCATTGACCTCATACCCATCCACTATTCCGCACACCACAGACCATTAAAATACACCCATTACACCTGGACCCTCCTCACTAACATCCGTTAACTCCTTAGTCCTCCACTATCCATTCCATCCATTCTCACTACCCCTTTTAATAATTCATAGACATTTAATAAACCTTTTAGTGCACCATTACATTGACTATTGCGCTGTGCGTCGCTTATTGAAGAAAAAGACTGAGACACACTATTGAGAGATTGACTAATTTAGATTTAGAGTTTAGACTAGCGCGGTTGAATAGCGAGTACACAAAGGAAAGTCACAGTTGCTATGGAGAATTGCTTTCTGCACTTTTAGTATGGATTTAAACCTCTTATTATTGATTTAATGAGCTGCTTTTGCCTTGAGTATCACGCGGCGCGTGACAGATGCCCGGGTATAAGAACGCAAGCTCCGTTGAGCATAAGACATACTTCCCACACTAGTCTCCCTTCATTTAAATTTTATTTATTTATTATTATGTCAGCTTGTCTAACTCCAGCTCCCACGCCTCCTCACCCCAAAGCAGATGGTGGGATCATCACTCGACAATATTCTCAAGCATGCACGGCTTGTGAATCCATGGAATATTTCTGTGTGGAAAGCACAGCTACTCAAGGTCCTCACCATAAATGTGAGTTTTGTCGATGGAGATGGGTGGCTTGCGATGCCTTAACAAGAAATTCGGATATTGAACGGCGGTTTACCAAGACAAAATATTGGGTAATACCAAAGACAAAAGAAGTGGTGGAAGACATATGGGATGTATCAATCGGAGATGACCAGTCAGAAGCAGCTTAAGAGGAAGTCGAAGATGATACAATGCCCTGGGTAACTCGATTTATGGGTAAACGAAGGGTAGAAGAGGAGGTGGATGAGGAAGAAGTCCCCATTTCAAGGCGGACACCGAAAAAACGGCGGATGGTCATTGAAGATGATGAGGAAGAGAAAGAAGTGGTGGCGGAAACCAAATCAAAATTATTCCTCGAGGATGACCCGATGTTTCAAGTAAGTTTGTTTTATTTTACTTCACTTTAATTTTGTTTTTTCAAAGAAGAATTTTACTGATGACTATGTGATTTAGAATTTAGATGTCATTGCGGAAGCCCCTACGGTGGAAACTTTGAATTTGGAAGCTCCCATTGTGGAAGCCACTGCTGTAGAAGTGGCCCCATCGATCCCAACCGAAGAACCATTACCAGTGATTGCCTCAAGGTAGGAAAATGAAGATACCATTGATCAGGTGTGGTCGAAAAAACCTCACCAGGTTCGGCAAGCTCGGTTTATTGAAGATTTAAGGGGCGAAATTGATAAGATTGTCGATGCTGCCTCCTTTGACGTGGCTGAGGAATTACTGGAAATTGGAGAAATGGTACCGGTAGGAGAGGGGGAGGTTTTTGAGAAATGTAGGAATGAAATAAGGGAGATTTTGGAGAAGATGAAGGGATTGGTTCGGGAGAAAATAAAGGAGAGAATTTAAAATGGAAGTAGAAAAGAAAAATAGAAACAATTTGTATTTAGTTATTTTATTTAAAATTTTAAAATTTTATTTTTATAAGATTTTGAGAGAAAAAGAAAAAAGATTAAATTGAATTTTGTTTTAAATTTTGAAAGAAGAAGTTTAAATGAGAGAAGAAAAGAAAGAATATTTGATTGAAGGAGTTTAAGTTTTAAATTTCGAAAAAAAAAGAAAAAGATTTAAGTAAGAAGAAAGAAGAAAAAGAAATAAATAGTTGATTGAAATAATTTTGTTAAGAATTAAAATTTAATGAAAGAAAAATTTGTTATTTGTGAAAGTTTATTTATTGAAGTTTTGAGGAATTTTAGTTATTTGAAAATAAAAGAATAAAAGAAGAAATAATTATTTTTTTAAAAAGAATTTGAAAGAAAAGAAGTAATTTGTTTGAAGAATTTTAAAAGAGAGATTTAGAGGTTGAAGTGAAGTTCGAGAAGATGGCCGTGTTGCGTTCGTGCAAAATTTTGATAGTTTGAAGAAAAAGAAATTTTAAGGAAAGAATGTATATAGAAAATTTGAAAAGGAAAAAGAAAAAGAAAAAAGGTTTTGATTTTATTTGTTTTTTTTTTTAATTTTATTTTATTTTAGTTTTTTTTTCATTTATTTATTTTTATTTTATTTATTTTAATTCAATTTTTATTTTATTTTATTTATTTTAAAGAAAGTTGAAAAATTTTGAAAAGAAAAAGAATAAAGAAGGAAACAAAATTAAGGAATTTTTTAGAAGTAAAGATGTTTTATATTTTAAAGAGAAGAAAAAAAAAGAAAAGAAAAGAAAAAAAGAGAGTTTTAAGGTTTTGGTTTTAAAGGATATTTAAGAGGAAAAGATTTTAGAAGTTTGGGGGCGTTACAAACATTGATGGCTGGTTCCCAGGATGTTTTGTCTGAATCATTAAGGAAGCCTTCCCATTCCACGAGGTATTGAAGTTTCCCCTTGCGTATTCTTGAATCAAGGATATGGCTTACTTCCCACTCTAGATGGTCTTCTACTTTGACCGGTTCTGGAGGAGGTTGGTTCTTGCCCAGGTATGTTTCTCGAGCCAGTTCCAGGAGAGATACGTGGAAAACAGGGTTAATAGCCTGCCATTTAGGAGGTACCTTGAGTCGAAATGCAGTTTTAGAGACTTCAGAGTCGACTTCAAATGGTCCCAAGCGTTTTTCAGCCAGTTTCTTTGATGGTCGAGTCGTTCAAATGTTTTGTGCGTCAAGCCATACTTTGTCGCCTGGTTTAAAAGAAGGAGCAGATTGTCAATGTTTGTCGGCCTGTTCCTTGTACCTTTGAATCGCTAATTCCAAATTTGATTTAAGTTCCTCTTGGAGTCCTGATATGGTTCGAAGATAATGATCTGCAGGATGATTAGTTCCTACATGGATTGAGTTGAATTGAGGATGTCTTCCATAGACAGTTTCGAAAGGAGATTGTCATGTCGAAGAATGAGTCGAGTTATTATAAGCAAATTCAGCCAATGGTAACCATGTGGTCCAATCGTCATGTTGGTAACTGACATACATTCAAAGGTATTGTTTGAGGATTTGGTTGACCCTTTCTGTTTGCCCATTGGTTTCAGGATGATAGGCCGTGGAGAGGTTCCTTGTAATATTGAGTTGTTGACACAGTTGGGTCCAGAATGTGGATACAAACAATGAGCCTCTATCTGAAATAATATCATTAGGTAAGCCATGTTTGGAAAATACATATTGTAGAAACAATTTTGACAAATCTTCTGCTGTAGCAGTAGTAGTGGTTTTAATGAAAATAGACATCTTTGAAAATCTATCTACTATTGCTAATATAGCATCAAAATTATTAGAAAGCGGAACTTGAGAAATAAAATCCATTGATGAAGATTCCCAAGGTTTAGTGGGAATAGGAAGTGGTTGAAGCAACCCATACTTCCGGTGACGGGGAGCCTTATTACTATTACATTTGTAACAAGCTTTTATATAGGCTTTGAATTCCCTGGTCATACCTGGCCAGAAGAAATCCCTTGCTATTAACTGGTAGGTTTTATCGACCCCAAAATGACCAGCTAATGGAGAATCATGTCGACTATTGAAAATCCGTAATTTTATTTCTTTGTTGTCGGGCATGACTACTCTACATTTGAAAACTAATAGACCTGATTCAATACTAAATCTTTTGGCCCCTTTCTTCGAGAGTATTTTGTCTTTTAACTCTAAACAATAATTGTCCTTTGACTGAGCTTTGAGGATGTTAGATAGTTGATTTTGAAAAGATTGAATTGTCATTGAATTAAGTTGATGAGTTGTTAACATTGATTCGTTGAAAATTGATTTCACATTTGCTGGGCTCTTGTCAGAAAATGTGTCCCCCCGCTGTGGGTAAATGTTGTCCCGAAGTGACAGGATATCTGGGACAATGCAGTTCTTACCTGGGCGATAGGAAATAGAATAAGGAAATTCAGACAGAAATTCAGCCCACCTGGCTTGACGCCTGATTAACACTTTAGAAGACATAAAGTATTTTAACGCATTATGGTCTGTTAAGATTTGAAAAGGACTATCTAAGCTGAGAAGAAAAGAGCTCCATTTTTTAAGACAATGAATAATAGCTAAAAGCTCTTTGTCATGAATTTCATAATTTAATTCTGCTGCAATGAGTTTGCGTGACTCAAAAGCAACAGGATGAAACAATTTTGTTTCAGGATTTAATTGAGAAATGACCCCTGCGATGGCATAATCGCTTGCATCTGTCTCGACAATTGTCAAAGCAGAATGATCAAAGTGTCAAAGAATTGGAGCTGTGGTGAATGCAGTCTTCAATGCTTCAAATTCCTTTTGTGCTGTAGAAGTAAAAACAAAAGTAATATCTTTTCTAAGAAGAGAAGTAAGATTGGAAATAGTTTTAGAGTAATCTTTAATGAAACTTCTATATAAATTTGCAAAACCCAAAAATCCTTGGAGGGATTTAACGGTTTTGGGCTCAGGCCATTCCAGGACTTTTTGGACCTTTTTTTGTCCATGACTAAACCATCAGTGGACAACGTAAAACCCAAAAAATTGATTGATTTAAGATGGAATTTGCATTTATTGTGCTTGGCGTAGAGACCATGATCTTGAAGTCGATTTAGAACCTGTTGAACATGATTAATATGTTCATCCAGTGTCTTTGAGAAAATTAAAATATCATCTAAATAGACGACAACTAATTGTTTGAAAACATCTTGGAAGATGTCATTAACAAAAGTTTGAAAAGTTGATGGTGCGTTACACAATCCAAAAGGCATAACTAAATATTCAAAACTACCAAAACTAGTGCGCATTGCAGTCAGTGGTTCATGACCTTATGCAATGCGAATAAGGTTATAAGCACCTCTAAGATCAATTTTAGAAAATAAATTAGCACCATTGAAAAGGGTAAGAAGTAATGACATAGGAGGAACAGGATATGCATTCTTCTTAGTGACTGTGTTGAGTTTTCTATATTCAACACACAACCTAAGACTACCATCCTTCTTTTTTACAAAGAGAACAGGGGAGCCGGTTGGAGATTTTCTGGCTCTGATGAAAACTTTGGCTACATTCTCTGCAATGTAGTCTTGAAGAACTTGAGATTTGTCCTTCGACAAAGAATAGACAGGACCTGCCGGAGGTACTGGACCTATTAACTCTATCTGATGGTCGTAGGGTCGATGAGGTGGTAACTTATTGGCCTTGCGGATTGAGAAAACATCGAGGAAATCATGATAGATTTCTGGTAGAGTTGATTTAATGGCTTCAACATCAATTTGGTCGTCCTCATCATCTTCAAGAGAATATGTTGAGGGAAGACTAGAATTGAGAGAGCATAATTCGATTACTTCGAGTGAAGTCATCGAGCTAGAAGGGTTAGCCAATTGCTCATTTAAAGAAAGATCAGATGCTTGCAAGTCATCTGGCAGAGATTTTTCCTCTAGCCGGACATTGTACGGCGGGTTGTTTAACTCCCTATTGACCTGCATTGAAGAATCAGAAATATACTTAGTACGTGGGGTGATCAATCCCCATGTACAATCAATTTCAGGATTCCAATGCATTAAAAAGTCATGGCCAAGAATGGTATCGTCCATCCTTGGGGCGTCCAAGACTGATAATTCCCACTTGAAGGGGGGGAAATTTGGAAAGTTGAAAGCCCATAAAACTTTCTTACTTACCCAATATTTGGGTTCCTCTGATTTGACCAAGTAAATTGGAGTTCAATCGATATCTGTAAATGTCAGTTGTAACTTCTTTGCAAAAGATAAACTGACAAAGGAAATTGAAGCTCCAGAGTCTATAAGACAACTGAAGGGGATATCCTCCTTAAAAAGAATGAATCTCAAGCAATTTAAGGCAACTCCAGTCCTTAAGACATGAAAGGTCTGTTCACTGGGAGAGATAAGATAGTTTGCTTTGCACACAAGTAAACTATCTACTAGTTTTTTGACTTCAAACTAGTACCTTCTCTTTCCTTCAATTTTAAACAATCTTCCAGCTTGTGCTTACCCCCACAATACATACATAACCCATTATCTGCTCTTCTCTTCCTCTCAGCTTTTTTAAGTTCCCCTTTTGGATCCAGTATTTTGCTGATATTACCTGGGGTCGAGCTTTTAGGTTGAGGCTTGTCCTTTCCCTTATTGGGTTTGAATTGAGTAGAGGAGGATTGAGTTTTCCGTGGGTGTGAAGAAGGTCCCGATTTAAAATTTAGGCCTTGAGATTTGTTGGCATATCGACGATGTTGAATTCGTCCTTGGTAAACGCTGTCGAGTTCGAGGGTTCAATCCATTAGAAGAAAAAGACTGAGACACACTATTGAGAGATTGACTAATTTAGATTTAGATTTTAGACTAGCACAGTTGAATAGCGAGTACACAAAGGAAAGTCACAGTTGCTATGCAGAATTGCTTTCTGCGCTTCGAGTATGGATTTAAAACTCTTATTATTGATTTAATGAGCTGCTTTTTCCTCGAGTGTCATGTGGCACGTGACAAAAAGGCTCAACTTTAAAGGTCAATATCTCTGAAACCACTGAACCAAATTCAAATCTGTTTATGGAAAATAAAATATAGGCTTCACAAGAATCTGTCACCGGACAACCTATGCACAAGGTCAAGGATGATCCCAAAGTAAGTGAGATAAAAGGATGAGGGAAATTACAACTTTGAAGCACAGAGGATTAATTTGAGGAAGTGATTCAAAGATAGAACTGAGTAGCTAAGAATTGTTTCTAATAATCTTCAAGGAATAATTAATGTATAATGTAAGGACACTAACAATTATAGTAAGTCTCACAAAGGGTTGCAACTTAATAATCAAAGGGAAGATTGAAGTATTTAGGATTTAATAAAATCAATTATTAAGAGAGGAAAGGAAAAATATAATAATAGCCTAATAAGAATTTAACTAATATCACTAATATATTTTTATAATTTAATTTTAGAGAAATTTGAACCAAAGTAACCCTATTTAAATATCCTATCCCTCCTTGCACTGACCCATTAATTACCCAGCCACCATATACCCACAAACCCATTTAATCCACCAGAATTCCCATTAATCATCTAATGTTATATCCCTTCTATCCTGTTCTTTCTATCAAAGACCTCCTAATTTATCCTCAGACCCACAATTACCCCTTTCAAAGGTTGCCTTGTCCTTAGCACTAGACTGCGTGTACATTGCTCAAGTTTATAAAGTGTAAGCATCTTTATTTTTTTTAAATAATTTTAAAGTTTGAATAGCACAACTAATTTGAGAACACAATATAAGGTAATTGTTCAAAGATTTCTTTTTGCATATCACTAGGATTTGGGCTTGAATAGTGATGTAATTCAGGTACTTTTTCTTCAAGTGTCACGTGGCACATGACAGCTGCCTGGGTATTAAATGCAAGCTCTTTTGAGCTGGGGAACAATTCATTACATAAACTTTCACTATCACCTCCTTCCATTTCTCTATTTTTTCAACTTCATCTATTTAAATTTTAATGCCTGTAAATACCAATCCAAACCCTACTCCTCCTCACCCTCAAGCTGATAAGGGGCTTCCCAATAAACAATTCAAGACTCCCTGAATGGCCTGTGTGGCCATGGACTTATTTTGCGTGGAGAGTACGGCATCTTGAGGTCCTTGAAAGAAATGCAAGTTTTTTCGATGGTTTTGAGTGACATGTAATGCCTTGGCTCTCAAAAATAATGCTGAGCCATTCACCAATACAAAGTTTTGGTCAATTTCTGACTCAAAGGCTGTTGTTGAAGACATATGGGACATGCCTACTATAAGCAATTTGGAAGTGGATGAATTGGAGGGACTTAGTCAGAAGGAGAGGTTGGAGATAACTGATTGGGCTAAGGATGTAGCCTTGGGGAAGAGAAAGATGATAGAGGACAAAGTAGACAAGAGTGTCACAGGTTCTGCAGAGCAAGCAAGGGAGGAAGCTTCCCTGTTGAAGAGAGGATGATGATGAAGTGGAAGTAGAGTTTGTGGAGAAAAAACCATTGTTCCTCAAGGTTGACCCTGAATTTGGGGTGAGTGCTTTTTAATTTAAATTTTTATTACTTTGATTGTAACTGATCTTTTTTTTTCTTTTTTTTTCTTTTTTTAGGGGGTGGAGACCACGGAGGAGACTCCCATAGCATCGACCAGTGGGCCAGTCCCTGAAATTCCTACTGAGGTCAAACAGCCAGTTGAAAATGATCTGCCAAATACCAAGAATGCTGACTTAACAGTCAAAGCCTTGGATCAATTATGGTCCAAGCAACCATGTCACGCTCCTCAAATGTCATTTGTTAAGGGTTTATGTGATGAGGTTGGGAAAATTATGGATTAGGCATCATATGATATAGCAAAAGAATTGTTGGATATTGGGGAGGTGGTGTTTTCTGAAGGTGATTAAGTCTTTGAGAAGAGTCAAAAGTGAGTTTGACAAGTCATGGAGAAGATGAAGGAATTGATTTGAAGAAAATTGGAAGAAAAAATAATTTAGAGAAAAGAATTTTTTTTTGTATATAGTTTTTTTTCTTGAATATTGTTTCATTTTTTGGTTTATTATGTAAATAGAAGAAAATAAAGAGAAAAAAAAATTTTTGTTTTAAGAGAGAAAAAAATTAGAGAAGAAAAGAGAAAAGAAATCTTTTAAGAAAGATAATTTAGAGAAAAGAAATTGAAGGAAATTTAGAATTTAAAAGAAGTTTGATTCAAGATTAATTGTTGAAGAAAGTTGTGTTGATGGTTTAATTTTTGAGGAAAACAGAGGAGAAATGAAAATAAAAAAGAGTTTGAATGTTGAAAAGAAAAAGAAAGAAAAGAATTTTGGAAAAGAATATGATAACATAATATGCAAATCAATTTAAGAAGAAAGAAAAAGTGAAAATGAATTCATTTTAATATATGTTTTACTTATTTTGTAATTTTATTTTATTTTTATTTTATTTTATTTTATTTTATTTTATTTTATTTTATTTTATTTTATTTTATTTTATTTTATTTTATTTTATTTTATTTTATTTTATTTTATTTTATTTTATTTTATTTTATTTTATTTTATTTTATTTTATTTTATTTTATTTTATTTTATTTTATTTTATTTTATTTTATTTTATTTTATTTTATTTTATTTTATTTTATTTTATTTTATTTTATTTTATTTTATTTTATTTTATTTTATTTTATTTTATTTTATTTTATTTTATTTTATTTTATTTTATTTTATTTTATTTTATTTTATTTTATTTTATTTTATTTTATTTTATTTTATTTTATTTTATTTTATTTTATTTTATTTTATTATATTTTATTATATTTTATTTTATTTTATTTTATTTTTATTTTTTTTATTTTATTTTATTTTAGTTTTATTTTAAATATTTTAAATTTAGTATAAAGAAATATACAGAAAGTAGAAACTGAAAAGAATAGATAAAAGAATTTAAGATTTAAATGATTTTGAAGTTTTAAGTTTAAAATTGATATATATGTTGAATATTTTAAGATTTAAGATTTTTAGAAAAGAAAAAAGAAAAAGAAAGAAACAGAGAATGAAAGAAAAGAGCAAAAGAATTGAAGGTTTAGGTTTTGAAGGATATTTTAAATGAAAAGTTTTTATTAGTTCAGGAGAATTAGAAACGTTAATGGCTGGTTTCCAGGATGTTTTATTAGTATCATTGAGGTAGCCTTCCTATTCCACAAGGTATTGAAATTTCACTTTGCGCCTTCTTGAATCAAGAATCCGGCTTATATCCCACTCTAGATGATCTTCTACTTTGACTGGTTCCAGAGGAGGATGGTTCTTTCCCAGGTATATTTCTCAAGCCAGTTCAAAGAGAGATACATGAAAAAAGGATGAATTGATTTCCACTTTGGAGGTAGCTTGAGTCGAAATGCATTTTTTAAGATTTTCGCATCAATTTCAAATGGACACAAGCATTTCTGAGATAGTTTCCTAGATGGTCCAGTTTTTCAAATATTTTTTGCGTCAAGCCATTCTTTGTTGCCTGTTTTAAAGAGTGGAGCAGATTGTTAATGTTTTTTGGCCTGTTCCTTATACCTTTGATTTGATGCTTCCAGGTTATATTGAAGTTTGCCTTGAGGTCATGAAATTTTTCAAAGATAATGTTGAGCAGGATGATTTATTCCTACATGAATAATATTGAATCAAAGATGTCATCCATAGAGAGTTTCAAAGGGAGATTGTTTTGTCAAAGAATGTGTCAAGTTATTATATACAAATTCGGCCAATGGTAACCATGTGGTCCAATTGTCTTGTTGATAATTAACATACATTTGAAGGTATTGTTCAAGGATTTGATTGACTCTTTCCATTTGCTCATTGGCTTCAGGATGATAAGCAGTAGAAAGTTTCCTTGTAATATTTAATTGTTGACATAATTGAGTCCAGAAAGTAGAAACACACAAAGAACATCTATCTAAAATAATATCATTGGGTAATCCATGTTTAGAAAATATGTGTTTTAAAAATAATTTTTCTAAATCCTCTGCTGTTGCAGTAGTAAAAGTTTTAATAAAAATATACACTTTAGAAAATTTATCAACTATAACTAGTATACTATTAAAATTATCTGATGGAGGTAATTGAGAAATGAAATCCATTTAAATTGATTCCCAAGGTTTAGAGGGAACTGGAAGTAGTTGAAGCAACCCATACTTCCTGTGTCAAGGTACCTTGCTCCTATTACATTTATAACAGGCTTTAATATAGGCCTTGATTTGTCTAGTCACTCCTGGCCAGAAGAAATCACTGGCTATTAACTGGTAGCTTTTATCAACCCCAAAGTGACCAGCTAATGGAGAATCATGTCTACTATTAAAAATCCATAATTTTATATCCTTATCATTGGGGATGACTATTCTACCTTTGAAGACTAATAGACCTTATTTGATACTGAATCTTTTGGCCCCTTGCCTCGAGAGTATTTTGTCTTTTACCCCTACACAATAATCATCTTTTGATTTAGCTTCTTGAATTTTTGATAGTGGATTTTGAATTGTTTAGGTGGTCATTGTATTGAGCTGATGAGTCATTAACATTGATTTGTTGAAAGTTGATTTGACATTTGCTGGGTCTTGTTAGTAAATGCCTCCCCCCGCTCTGGGTAAACGTTTACCCAACATGACAATATGTCTGGGACTACACAATTATTTCCAGGACAATAGGTAATAGTGAAAGAAAATTCAGATAAGAACTCAGCCCATCTGGCTTGATTACCCTTCAAGACTTTGGAAGACATAAAGTATTTCAAAGCATTATGATCCGTTAAAATTTGAAAAGGACTAGTAAGGCTGAGAAGAAAAGCACTCCATTTTTTAAGACAATGAATAATAGCAAGTAACTCTTTATCATGAATTTCAAAATTTAACTCTGCTGCAAGAAACTTGCATGATTAAAACGCAACAGGATGAAACAATTTTGTTTCAGGATTTAATTGGGATATAACCCCTGCAATAGCATAATCACTAGCATCTGTCTCAACAATTTCAAAGCAGAAGGGTCAAAATGTCAAAGTATTGGAGCTGTGGTGAATGCAGACTTCAATGCTTTGAATTACTCTTGAGCTGTATCATTGAATACAAAGGGAATATCTTTTCTAAGAAGAGAAGTGATATTTGTAATAGTTTTAGAGTAATATTTAATAAATCTTCTATAGAAATTTGCAAAACCTAAAGACCCTTGTAACAATTTTACAGATTTTGGCTCCAGCCATTCCAAAAAAAAATTAACTTTTCTATCATCCATGACAAGGTCTTCAGTGGATAATGTAAAACCTAAAAAGTGAATAGACTTTAGGTGGAATTTGCACTTAGTGTGCTTGGCATAGAGACCATGCTCTTGAAGACAATTGAGGACCTGTCAGACATGTGCAATATGTTCCTCAAGGGTCTTTGAAAAAATTAAATTATCATCTAAATAGACAACAACAAATTTTTAAAAAACATCATGAAAGATATCATTAACAAAAGTTTGAAAAGTTGAGGGTGCATTACATAACCCAAAAGGCATAACCAAATATTCAAAACTACCAAACCTAGTGCGTATTGCTGATAAGGGCTCATGGCCTTCAGCAATATGTATAAGGTTGTAAGCGCCTCTGAAATCAATTTTAGAGAAGAAGTTAGCACCACTAAGCAAAGTAAGAAGTAAAGAAATAGGTGGAAATGAATATGCATTCTTCTTAGTCACTGTGTTGAGTTTTCTATAATCAACGCACAACCTAAGACTTTCATCTTTTTTCTTAACATAGAGAACTGGAGAGCCAGTTGTGGATTTACTGACTCAAATGAAAACTTTTTCCACATTCTCTGCAATGTAGTCTCAAAGAAATTGAGATTCATCCTTTGATAGTGAGTAGACAGGACCTGCCAAAATTACTGGACCTTCTAACTCTATTTGATGATTGTAGGGTGAATGAGGCAGTAGTTTTTTGGCCTTACAGACTGAAAATAAATTGAGGAAGGAATGATAAACTTTCCAGTAGAGTTGATTTAATGGCTTCAATATTGATTTGGTCATCATCTTCATCCTCAAAGAAGTTTGTTGAGGGTAGACCTCAATTTAGAGAGCAAGGATTGTTTACCTCAAGGCTGTTGAAAACCTCTTTGAGTGAAGTAACTGAGCTAGAAAGGTTAGCCAAATTTTCATTTAGAGAAAAATCAGATAGTTGCAAGTCATCTGGAAGAGATATTTCCTCTTTCAGGACAGGTTCAGATGGGTTGTTCAACTCCCTGTTGACCTGCATTGAAGAATCAGAAATATACTTAGAACAAGGGGTGATCAATCCCTCTGACCAATTAATGTCAGGATTCCAATGCATTAAAAAGTCATGGCCAAGAATGGTATTGTCCATCCTTGGGGCATCCAAGACTTTTAATTCCCACTTGAAGGAGGGAAAATTTGGAAAGTTGAAAACCCATAAAAATTTCTTACTAACCCAATACTTGGGTTCCTCTGATTCGACCAAATAAATTGGAATTTGATTGGTATCTACAAATGTCAGCTTAAGTTTTTTGGAAAAAGATAAACTGATAAGTGAAATTGAAGCTCCAGAGTCAATGAGACAACTGAAGGGTATATCCTCCTTAAAAAGATTCAATCTCAAATGGTTAATGGTAACACCAGTCCTTAAGAAATGGAGGTTCTTTGAACTGGGAGAAATAAAATAGTTTTCTTTGCCCAAAAGTAAAATTTCTTCTAGTTTTTTGAATTTGATGTTTTAACTCCCCTTTCTTTCAATTTTGCACAATCTTCCAACTTGTTTTTACCTCAAAAATACATACATAACCCATTATCAGTCTGTATTCTCTTTTCAGCTTCCTTTAATTCTCCTTTTGGATCCAATACCTTACTGATATCACTAGGAGTTGAGATTTTGGGTTTAGACTTTTCCTTTCCCTTATGACTGGGTTTGGATTGAGTCAATTGGGTTGGTCAGGAATGATTGTTCAAAGGAGGCCCAAATTTGAAGCTTGAACCATGAGATTTTTGTGCGTGACACCTTTGTTGAAGTCATCCTTGATGTGCACAGTCAAGTTTAAGGGTCCTATCCATTAATTCCGTCAGACTCTCCATTTTATGCCTGTGAAGATTCAACTGATTCAGAATCCTTGAAGGGAGTCCCTTTTTTAAATGATATTTAAGAGCAGCATCATTCCAACTAACTCAAGTTTGTAAAGCCCTGAAATTTAGAATGTACTCAGAAGCTTTTCCATTATCGCTCATTTGAAGGAAATCAAGTTCAATCTCTGTTTTGTCAGTTTTGTTTGGGTCACCAAACAACGTAAAAAGTTGGTCCTCAAATTTTTCCAAATTATTAATGAGTAAGTGAGGTTTGTTTGAGGAAAGCATGAGAAGATAAGGTTTGAACCATGGTTATGCCTTTCGTGATAAATAAGAAGAGGCTTAAATTACCTTGGAGCAATCTGTACTAAAGGTTCAAGGGTCATTGTGAAAGAGTAGCTTGCATGTCTGCAAGAAGGGACACAATCTGTTAGGATGTTCAACATCAAATTTTTCTGGAGATTTCATTGAAGTAGTTTTGAATTTAGATCCTTCAGATGAGTCAGAATTAGTGAGGTTTTTAACCAGGAGTTTCATGAATTCCTCCAATGAAGCATTTGGTCCAGAACTTGATGATTGGCCTGAAGGTCCAGCAGCCAGGGCTGATGGTGCCTTGTGCATGGTGTCCTCCCCTTCATCTTCTTTTCTGGAGTCCTCAAAATCCTGAGGAATGTCCTCTACATATTTAATTGAATGTTTGTGCTCCCTTACATCAAGCGGTTTGAGGGAGTGAGTGCCAGAAACAGGAAGTAATGAGGTCAGCCTATCCCTAGCACAATCTCTAGTAGTAGCGCCCATGGGAGGAGGAGTACGTTGAAAAGGCACCATATTTAGATTTAGCACCTGAAAATTGTAGTAGTACAAAAGATGAGAATTAAGGAGAATTAAATTATACTGTCACCAGACAACCTACGCACAAGGTAAAGGATGATCCCAAAGTAAGTGAGATAAATAGATGAGAGAAATTACAACTTTGAAGAACAGACAATTACTTGGAGGAAGTGATTCAAAGATATAAATGAGTAACTAAGAATTTTTTCTAATAATCTTTGAGGAATAATTTATCTATAATGTAAGGACACTAACTATTATGGTGAATCTCACAAAGGGTTGCAGCTTAATAATCAAAAGGAAGATTTAAGTATTTAAGATTTTATAGAATTAATTATTAAGAGAGAAAAGGACAAATATAATAATAGCTTAATAAGAATTTAACTACTATCACTAATATATTTTTATAATTTAATTCTAGAGAAATTCAAACCAAAGTAACCCCCTTTCAATATCCTATCCCTCCTTGCACTGACCCATTAATTACCCGTCCACCATATACTTACAGACCCATTTAATCCACCAGAAATCCCATCAATAATCTAACGTTATATCCCTTCTATCCTGCTCCTTCTATCACAGACCTCCTAATTTACCCTCAGACCCAAAATTACCCCTTTTGAAGATTGCCTTGTCCTTAGTGCTAGACTGCACGTACATTGCTTAAGTTTTAAAAGTGTAAGCATCTTTATTTTTTAAGATTATTTTAAAGTTTGAATAGCGCAACTAATTTGAGAACACAATAGAAGGTAATTGTTCCAAGATCACTTTTTGTGTATTGCTAGGAGTTAGGCTTGAATAGTGGTGTATTTGAGGTACTTTTTCTTCAAGTGTCACATGGCACATGACAGAATCTAGCGTTAAAAGAAAATTAGATTCAAATTAACTTAATCCTAATTCTGAATCTGATTTTAAAAATTGCACAAAAACTTGAAAAGTGATGATAAAAATTCCAACAAAAGGGAGCTAAAATCCTATATAAACACATTATTAGAGCTTCATAAGCCTTTTTCTTTAATTATGCAACATACAAACATGAAATAAATAAAATTAAAATTGGGAAAAAATGGAACAACTTTAAAGGTCAATATCTCAGCAACCACTAAACCAAAACCAAAACCATTTGCGAGAAATGGAAGATAGGCTTCAGGAGAATTTTCCTTTAAAAGATAATGTGATTCAAATAGGTATAACCTTAATTTATTAATATAAAAACACAAAATAAATAAAAGTGAAATTGATAAAAAAAGGCTCAACATTAAAGGCTAATATCTCAGCAACCACTGAGCTAAATTTAAATCTGTTTGTGTGAAATAAAAGATAGGATTCAGGAGAATCTTTTGTTAAAAGATAAATGGATTTTAAGAAGCCTAACTCTGATTTGGACTCTAATTTTTGAACTATTACAAAAACATGAAAAGTGATAATGAAAATGATAACAAGAGGAGTTGAATAAGTCCACTGTTATCCAGATAAGAGTCCTACATGGATAATTACCATTCCAAGGAGGGATGAAGAGTAGGATGATTTAGATGAAAGAAAGAAATAAAATTGGGAGAGAGTAAAAAAATGTTAATCTTACCTTGAAAATCAAGAAGAAAAACCACTTGCAAAAAAGAATAGAAAAAAAGAAAAAAATACAAAAAAATTATAACTAGAAAACATAAAAGTAAAAATGACTTACCTGGAGAGATGAGTTTAGAGAAAAATTGAATTCAAATTATTTGAGGGATGCAAGAGGAGAAGAGAAAATGGATATGAGCAATGAAAGAATAAAATAATGACTGAAAAGTTATGCAATTTCAGAAATTATGAAATTTCATGTTGAGTTGATGAAGTAAAACACTCTTATATGGTATAAAAATGTAAATGATGTACAATGTTTTGAGTTATGAAGTGTTATGCTGTGGAGTACTGCATAGAAATTGGATGATGCAGACAAATCAGTGAAATGGGACTTTATGGTGAAATCAACACTTTTGGTTGAGAAAGTGCATAAGTGAGTGAAATAAGTGACTTACTTCACTTTTGAAATCAGCCAGTGTTGGAGCTGGTGTGTTTCAGAAATCCACACTTAGATAAGTGCAGATTTGGTCAAATTTAAGTGTGGATTTTCCAGAAATGACACCCCCTATTCTTAAAATACTATCACATCTAATCTACTCAGAGAACTGTGGCAAAACACAATCCATCAAGTCTGATACTAGTAAGGATAATATAAATAACTATATAAAAATTATCTTCCAAGATCTTGGGATCCACAAAAATCTCGTCCAGGTCTAGGGCTTAACTCACATTTTGAGGATGTGGCACATTCAGGATTTCAAGATGGTTTGGCATCCTATGCTGTAGGGTTATGTTTCCACTTGTGCTTCCTAGGTTACTATATATATATAATTGGAGGTTCTTTTACTTCTGTGACTCATTAATAAGCCAAGGGAATATGACTTGGAGATTAGAGTGGTTCTGGGGTGTTAAGACTCCCCTTTTATCATGTTGATATCTTAATACATCTATTAGTGGCTGGGAATGCAACTTCAGTTACTGCCATTTTATGGGGAAGTACAGCAGGTAATGACATGCTTGCGCTCTTCATCATCCTCCAACCAGCTGTGGCACATTCAGGACCTAATAATGTGTGCACTTGAAAAATTTCAATACTAGTCTCAACGGTGGGCAGGTGGATTCTGAAATAATCATCCTGAGACCTTGACACTAGAGGAATCTAGCTATTTTTCAGTGTTGAAGCTGTTCATTTAGTAACATGAGTGCTGGATGCAATGTTTTGAAGATGAGAGTAAAAATGAAGGCAGAGTTTTCTTTCAGGTGGCAAATCAGTTGCCACTGCTTTAGAAGAAATTGAGAAATCGGGTTTCAGATCCTTTCGTGGGCACAGTCAAAGACAAAGATCAAATTTAATTTATTGAATGGACAAACTAACTAAATCAAGAAAGGAGAAACTATCCACAAATGAGTAATATTGAAAGACTAAGTAAAAATAGAAATTTGACTTGATCACTTCAGTTTTCTGGTGATACTTTTCTATCCTTTTGGCACTCATCAGAAAATTCCCTCTCATTGAATGTGCGTTTAGCTCCTTATCCTGATTAAGGAGAGGAAGATACTAGCACTGTCTTGATTTTGGGTTGGACTCCAGTAGAATATGAGGCTGAAGGTAAACAGATTGATTTCATAATTTCATCAATCCTCCCTTCATCTGCCTGCATATTTTTGACATCCCTCAGCCTTAATTCCATGAAGTCTTCTTCCTTACCATTCTACTGGAGTTCTGCACTTCAACCTCATCTTTGGGTTCCCATTTCATCAAAATAACACCAAGATCTGATAGAACAAATTATATTATTGTCAAAAGTTTGATCTTGATTGACAATTGATTTTCTTTAAAAAAACTCACCCACAATTTGTTCCCTTCCCTTCATAGCTTCCTAGCGTGTCATAAACTCCCTGTTTGCAACAATGATGCCTCTTATTTCTTCCACTTTATGTTTGAACCATGCTAGTTGATTTTCAACAATAGATTTATCAAATAAATTGATTGAAGGTCTAGCAGAGGAAGATGATCCCACAAATAGATCAGGGTTAGTCTACGAGGAGGGATTGGATGGCTTTCTCATTTGACCAAAAAATTCTCGGCTTCTTTTAATGAGACTTTCTGGATGAGGCTCAGCTTCTTTGGCTGAAGAATGATTGACTAACAGCTTTGAGTATGATGAAGACCTTGGAGGAAAGATTTTTCCATTTTCTTCATGCTTGGTTTTTGTCCTGCGGATAGTGGCCTGAATAGATTTGCAAAGGGGTGTCTATTGGTTACTGGTGGGAGCATCTTTAAGCTTTTATTGCAGGCCATTAAGTCAAGTGTCAACTTCCTCACTTGGAATATCTTTACATGGGTCAAAGCATGATTGAGGAAGAAGAGGAAATTCACCTGGAGAGGCTGGGTCACTTTTTTCAACATCTTAAACAATAGAGAGCTAAGAGGATATTGTTGTTGGGAGTGATGTATGTAAATAAAGATTGAGATGAAATTATATATATATATAAGTATAGTTTTTGTTCCTATCGCAAGAATCTTTAAATCCTTTTTTCAGTTTCTAAACCTGAAGAGGATGTGGCAGTTGCAGATGGAATTAATTGCGATGACTCCCTTTTTTTATGTGTATCAACACCAGTTCATACACCGGTACCAAGAGTTAACCCAATACTATCAAGCATCTCAAGTCTTTCATGAAACAAGATTTTACTATCTTGGATGAGCAAATCATTAATTAAATAGGCCTCTGCTTATGATGGTTCAAAGTTAGGAAAACCTGACTCATCTTCAATCTCATGAGTCTCCAGCATGCTTTCCCCATTGGTCGAGGGAAAAGCTGGCATGGTGTAACTCCTAAATTTTGCTAAGCTGCATTCACTTTCCAGATAAACCATTTCAATGGCAGAAAAAAATCTCTCAATGAATTCTTAAAAGCCTTTCAATCAATACAAATGAAGACAAGGCAGGGGTAAAGAAAACTGAAAAGAGGGCACTCTATCTTATAGTAAGTTCTTCTTCAGAACTGGATATTTGGTGCTAAAAATTGAGAAAATGCAAAAACAAAAACAAAAACCACAAGAATTGGAAAACCTTACTAGTCTTATAATCTGGTGCAGAAGAAACTTGAGTGAGTAGATGATGATGCCAGGAGGGAAACCCAATCATATTTTCAGCCTGTATATCCACAGGACTGAGTAAAAAGTACTTATAAGTTTTGTTAAACACATGAACTATACATGGGAATAATAATTAATAGTACACAAACAGTATACATAAGTAAAATTATGATAATATACAAAATATGCCATTATAACACCTTATATACACACATATATCCACCTTTTATAAGTCTTATGTACTTAATATTAAGTTGGAATATTTTAGGGTAATCTTAAGAACCTTAAGTATAAGTCTACATAATTTTTAAGTACACTTAAAGCTGTTATTTTCACTGTTTTATGCAAAAAACAAGAAATGCACTTTATTTCACTTAAAAGCTGACTATATGCACCATAAATTTGAGAATATCAAAATTGCGCTTTGACAGATCAATTTTTCTCATTTAGGACTATTGATTTGGCTATTTAAATGCATAAAAATAACACTTTTCAAATTTGGTGTTTTTTATGCCAGAAATGGCTTCTGTGTACTGGCCACATACTGCCTGATTTTTTCCCATGTGAATAGCTTCATTTTTAGCAAAGTTAGCTTTTTCACACTATAATTACCCCACATTCTACGCCCACTGTGGGGAAACACACTAAAATAGGCAACAGGTGCTTATTTAGTGTCCTAGCTTAATTAATAATGCATTGACCTTGTTTATATGCACTAATTTCATTAATAATCTTACTCTTGGCCTCTTATTTCATCACCACACTTAAATTAGTCTAAATTTAGTCAAGAATTTATCCGTGCAAGTTCCTGCCAAGGACTGCATGTAATTACCCCACATCTCACGCTCTTTTTTGAGTTTATGGGTGGTTTCTCAGTCAATATTGGTTATTTTTGAATGGGAATTTCACGTAGTATAATGTCAGGATTAGCCTCATTGTTTCTACAGTGAATTTTTCTTATTATTAAGATATTATTAACCTTAAAAATTCCCCTTTAGACTTTTATATTATTGTTTATTACGCATATACTCTCTTTTTATCTTATTTCTTAATTTTGATGGATTTTCCTTATTAATACAGGGTTTTGCCAGTTGTTACACTTCTAATTATGACATTGATTACTGGTAATGTTGATGGGAATGTCTATTAGTTTTTTAGAGGCGACATTAACTGTGTATTGGGTGTTACATCAAGGGAATCATTGGGGAACTCAGTGTGTATAAAAAGAGGAGGGTTTTTGGTTGTATTTCATCATTCTTTATCATTACAATTTAACCAATATAACCAAATAAATTACAATACATATCAATTAGTACTTTCATAATACTTTTGAATAGTATCTGAATTATTAAAATCTATTTTTCTACCAACTAAAAAGATTGTAAGCCACATATAAAGATAGTGAGAATTTTATTACTGAGACCTTTATTTTTGATTATATTTTACTATTTGTTGGATTTGTACTACAGTATTCATATAGGACCATTAAAATCTTCTAGAAAACTGACCATTTAAGCTAGTTCACGTCTTTGTACTTGATCTCAGCCTGACAATTGGGGACCTTTCCTCAAGAATTCTGTTATAATCCAGTAAGTAAAAATTTCAAAGAAGGTACACGTAAATAAAATCCCTATAGAAATATTTGGATAATTACAACAGGTTGGGGTCACTTATATAGTGATTTCAGAAAAAGAAGCCCTGCTATATAATAAAATTATGATATTGAATCAACAATTTTACCACTAATTTAACATATAATTGTTCTTAGTGGGAGTCTGTCAATAGACCAATTAAATTTGTGATCTTTGCAGATGATAACCAATTAAACTGATTAATTGTTTTCTTTTAACAGGACTTTTAATCCCTTTCTATTGGTTTGTAAAATTCATTTATATTTGAAAAAGAATCTTACTAACAGTTGTTTTCTTTTTAAATATAAAAACACGGCTACATATTGTAGACCAGTTAAATCAAGTGACCACTTCAAAAGCATATTTGACTTTTGGCACTTAGAAATTCACTTCATACCAATAAATAAGAAATAAAATTGTCTTCAGTGGTATTGATAAATACTGATAAAACTCATTTTGAAGTTTTTATATCTAAACTTTCAATTCTCTAAAAAAAATTCCACATAAAAATGTGTGACAACAATGACATTGTAAGTAATAAGGCAAAACCTTATAACTTAAGACCTAGAGATGAAAGACCTGTTACAGGACATTCAAATAGAGGTCCAGGACTCTCCCATAATAAACAACACTCCGCCAATTTCTCTGGAGAAAAGGGAAAGGCTTTTAAAGCAAGTTTCAATAAAGAATGTAAAAAATACATTACAAGAACAAATTCACTCCCTATCCACCCTATTGAACACCTTGACAATAAGAGTCAACAATATAGTGGACCAGATCAACAACCTGGAGAAAAGAGCAGCTCAAGGTTTCATCAAAGTCAACCAAGCTCTAGTGGACATAAAGGCTTAACCACCAACAGTGGCACCCACAAATTCTATAGCAACACCTCCATCCCAAGAGGAGGATCAAAAAATCACAGTAATCAAATGGAAATGGGATTGGTACGCCCAAAATTACAACAATCCTCAACAGCAGGGCTCCAGAAGTTGCCCTTACAGGGGAAAGGCAAGGAGAGGCAGGGGAAGTGGGATAAGACCTTGGTAAGTCATCCAACTCCTCATAATCAATTGTATCAACCTGAAAATGAATTAATTATAGGTAATAAGATTGATAAGGAAATATTTGATATTATTGATAATGATTTAAAGGATTATTCATTTGAAAAAAATATGTTAAACTTTTCTTTACATGAGGACAATGTAAATAGTTTTATTGATCACCAGGATAATGCTATTAATATAAAAATGGAATCAAATGATGAGTCTTCTGAGTTGAACACCAAAAAAATAGAATATTTTTTGAAAGAGAATCCAAAGGAATCAAAAATAATAAGTAAATTATTATTGAGAATTTAAAAATTGGAAGAGTTCTCAAAAGAGTCAAACAATAATACAGAAAATGTATTATTACAGCTAACACAATCATTGAGTACTACAGCCAATAAATTAAAAACTATTTAAAATTCAAATGATGAATTAATCAATGAGAATAAAATATTGAATTCTGAGATTAGAAATTTAGAAAGTAAATTAGAACATACTCAGAATGTTATGGCTACCATTGAGGGACGTGTTAAATTGTCAGCCAGGCTACTAGACTTAACCAGTAAAATAATTAATTATTTTACTGAGTTGAAGCCACACCCCTTCTTCTTACTAATAATTAATTACCTACTTAAGCATTACTTAAAATTAACTAGTTAAGTACAATAAGTAATATAATTAATTAGTGTAAATAAAATGTCCCTTACAATTTTACTCCCTAACACTGTGCTCAATGGTATAAGTCAATGGGAATCAAATTTAATAATAAAATTATAATAAAAAAACTTTAAAACAATTATATTACCTCAGTGAGAGATCTGGAATCCTGTGAAAGTAATATGTGTAATTAATTGTGACAGTCCAAGGAACTCAAACTTTATTGCTAATAAATTTGATGTCCTTGTTGACATACCAGTTTATTTAATTCTTGTGTCATATATGTACTCCTTTCAGTCATTCTTTTTCTCACATGCTTACAATATATGGTGTAAATTCCGTATATTTTATTCCCTCATGTTTTGCCTATAAAAGGCCTCTTACTTTGTGCTTTTCAAATCATTCTTTTATTACTTACATTACTATTACCCTCACAATA
Organism: Hemileia vastatrix; assembly: GCA_030280995.1. Lineage (NCBI taxonomy): Eukaryota > Fungi > Basidiomycota > Pucciniomycetes > Pucciniales > Zaghouaniaceae > Hemileia > Hemileia vastatrix. The sequence continues at coordinate 13,158,573 of JASXTE010000002.1, read as the reverse complement.
ATACATTTATTCCTATATTTTATAACTTTAGTATTTACAACACCGTAATTCTAATCTATAATTTATATTGATATCTTATAACTACCTCTTTTATTTGAGTAAAACAATTCTTTTGATTAAGAAAATACATACTATTCTTTGAGAGTTAAATAAAACCCTAAATCTCCTCGTATAAACCTCAAACCAAGCTTCTAGACCAAAAGCACCCCTTGACATAAATTATCTTTTTCAAATATAAATGATACTCTGACTCATGTACCTGTAATAATGGATAGGTTACAAAGAGTAGAGATAGAAGTAGCAAACATATTGAAAAATAGTGAAAAAATAAAAGATAACACTTCTTATGTGGCAAGAGTACCTGTTTTCATGAAACATGCAAATGAAACACCAATGATGGAACATGAACATAGTGTCATGGGCTCTGAGAACTATAAATCACTAAAAGATGAAATAAATGATCATCTTTCCAAAGTAAGTGAATTACTGAATATTCCTCAGTTTAGGGAAGCAAGAACTAACCAAAAGAACTGGCCTAAGTTAGATCAGTACCCTTCTTTTGACGGGGATTCAAAATCTGATTGGCAGCAATTCATACAAAGAATTGATAACTTAAAATTTTTATACAAATTACCTGATGAAGAAATTACTTCAAAGTTAATATCTTTATTTACAGATGTAGCCTTATTATGGTTTGAATCTGTATTGAGTGAGGGAATTAATTACTCCTGGAATGAATGGAAGGAACTAATTGAAAGGCAATTTGGTGGCCCAAAATTTAGAATCACTCAACAAAGATTGCATGAAAAAGCCAGATATAATCCAAATGCTGGAGATAAACCCATGGTATTTTTAATGAATTTTATAAAAATCATGAAAGCCATGGATCAAAAAATGGATTATGAAGAGTGGAAAGAAAAGATAATATACAAGTTGCCTATATCAGTTAGAGACATTATTGTAGCTAGAACTGAAACCATCAGAGATACCTCTGGATTCATTAATATATGCAATGAGATATTATTGAACCACAAGTATGAAACCAAGTATAACAATTACAGACAAAGTGTTGATGTGGTAAAACCTACTACAAGTAAATTGCCAGTGGAGAAGAAAAAACCTTCAGCTCCCCTTGTCCCTAAGAGACAGGAAAAAACACTTTTTACAAATGTAATGAACCTTGGGTAAAGGGTCACACATGTAAGAAAAGAATAAATGTTATTGAAACCTCACAAAATTCTTAACCAAGTAATCATGAAGATGAGAATGTGGAATCCAGTGAGGATTTCAAAAGTAACATATCTTACAGTGATGATGAAAATGAGATATTTGTATTAGAACAGGATATTATGTTCCTGAATGATGCTATACCTCATACAGACACATCTTTAACCTCCATTGAGGAAGCTGAAATAATTAAAGATGTAACTCATGATAATTACAAAATAACACCTATCAGAGCACCTGTTATAATATGTGGAAGAGAAATGAATGCCATTCTTGACACTGGGGCTGCAGGTACTGTAGTTTAAATTAAGACATTAATGAAACTTGATAGTAAGTACCAGGAAAAACTAGAACCTGTTCAAACAAAGAACTGGAGAGGTTTTGGTTCAGTATTAAATCCAGTTTTCAAATACAAAACTGCTGTATTCTTTAAATATAATAATGGATATGTTAGAGCAGTGTGTGAGTTTGTAGTAATGGATAATAAAAATTGTAGTGATTGGTTTATTATTGGAAATGATTTATTGACAAAATTTGGCATTAAACTAGATCCTGCAAACAGTTGCTTCACTATAGGTGTGAATGGTAAGAGAAAATTTAAAATATGTTCTGAAAACTCAGTGTATGCCATTTCTCCTAGAGAAGAACAACTGAAAGGTGGAAGAACCACCACTGAAATGGTTGAATTGGACAATGAAATCCAAAAGGCCTCTTTCAGTCCTCAACTCTCAAAATTTGAAGAAGAAAATATTTTGAGATTGATTAAATCATATCCTATGGCATTTGCTCATTGTTCAAATGATCTGGGATTGGTCAAAGACCATGAGATGAAAATCTCTTCAAGTTGTGATTTGGATAATATTCCTGGCCGCTTGAAAAATAAACCTTACCCAGCATCTCCTTCAAAAAGGAAAGATATTGAAGACAATATAAAAATGTTGTTGGAAATGGGTATTGTTGAAAAGGTAGACACAACACCTAAGTATTGTGTTATTTCACCAGTATTAATCTCTTATGAAAAAGATAAGGCAAGATTATGTGGTGATTATAGAGCTCTGAATACATACACTGTAGATGATATTTACCCTCCACCAAGGATAGCTTCTATCCATGCTACCTTACAAGGAGCAAAATATATTTCCTGTCTGGATGGAAACAAGGGTTACCACCAGATTCCTGAGGAAAATAATTCTCAAAATTACTTATTAATGACCACAAATATGGGTATATTTAAGTATGTGAGAATGCCATTTGGCCCAAAAAATGCACCTTCAGTCTTCCAAAAATTAATGGATAGTGTTTTCCATCAGGAAATGGTTGAAGGATGGCTCTTGGTCTATATTGATGACATCATAGTGTTTTCAAAAGTATATGATGAACATTTAAATCACCTGGAAAGAGTCTTTCAAAAGATGGATGAAATAAAAATGACAATTGCATTAAAGATATGTAAGTTTGGATTTCAATCCTTGAAAGTACTTGGACATGTTGTATCTGGATTACAACTTTATGTTGACCAGAATAAGGTGGCAGCAATTAAAAACATTGGTATACCTAAAAATGTAAAAGAGGTTCAAAGTTTTTTGAGTATGTGTGGATATTACAGACAGTACATTAAAAATTACCAATCCATTGCAGCTCCTTTAAAAACATTAATCAGGAAAAATGAAGCTTTCATTTGGAATAATGAAAGACAACACGCCTTTAATAAATTAAAGGAATGTTTAATGTCAGCTCCAATATTGGGACTTCCAGATTTCACCCTACCTTTTATCTTGTACACTGATGCTAGCTTCATAGGTTTAGGTGCTGCTTTACAGCAGAAACAGATAATAAATGGAAAATTATCTGAAGTAGTTATCTGTTATATATCCAGAACCTTAAGAAAAACAGAATTAAGGTATGGTACCACACAGCTAGAATGTTTAGCCATGGTGTGGGATTTTGAGAAACTTCATTACTATCTGGAAGACCAGAAGTTTGAACTTATAACAGATTGCAGTGTAGTAAAATCATTACTAAACATGAAAACCCCTAATAGGCACATGTTTAGATGGCAACTAGCTGTACAAGAGTACAGAGGAAGAATGACAATCACTCACAGAGCAGGAACATTGCATTCTAATGTGGATTTATTATCCAGAAGTCCTTTGCCAAATGATGCTGACAACCCAGCTTATGTACCTAAAAATGAGGTTATACATATATTTGGGATTTATATAGTGGATTTAGAGGAGGAATTTATGCAAACTATATTGGAAAATTATTCATCTGATAAAGATTTGACTAAACTATCTACCATTCTAAATGATCCAACTAATGCCTCCATGAGTGCATTAATTAAAACCTTGCCTCCAAAGTATAGAAATGCGTTGGAAAAAGGTAAACTGTCAATTGAAGATGGATATATATATTACAGGAAAAAATTAGGTAATGTAATAGTGATACCACCTTCTATGAAAGAGTTAATGTTGAGTACTTGTCATGATGACATCTTATCTGGTCATTTTGATTTTAACAAAACATTAAACAGAGTTAAAAATACAGCCTGGTGTATAAACATGAAAGAAGATGTACAAAAATACATTGAAAAATGTGACTCTTGTCAGAAATCTAAAAGATTAAATGGGAAGAGAGCTGGGTTGTTACAACAAATAGAGCAGCCAAAAGCTCCATGGGAAATAATAAACATGGATTTTGTAACTGGCTTGCCACCAGCAGGAAAAGAAAGTTTCAATTCTTGCTGGGTAATAGTAGATAGATTATCAAAAATGTGTAAATTTATCCCTACCCATAAAGAGGTATCTGCAAAAGACTTGGCACTACTATGGTGGACTCAGATGATGAATACTGCTGGGTTCCCTAAAGCCATAATCTCTGACAGAGGCCCTAAATTCACTTTAGAGTTCTAGACATCTTTGATGGAAGTATCAGGTTGCCAATTGAAATTGTCTACAGCACACCATCCACAAACTGATGGTCTGGCTGAGAGAATGATACAAACTCTAGAAGAAATGATCAGAAGATATTGTGCCTTTGGATTAGAATACAAAGACAATGAGAAATTCACACATGACTGGGTAACATTAATTCCTGGCCTTGAATTTGCTTATAACAGCACAACTCATTCTGTAACAGAGAAGAAACCATTTGAACTCTGGCTGGGATACATACCAAATACCCCAGTAAATCATTTAAATAAATTACCAAGGTTAGATATACACCCTGGTACTAAATCCTTTATTCATATGCAACAAATGTTTAGGAAGAATGCAGAAGAATGCATCCAAAAAGAATTTGAATATGAAAAGAAAAGGTGGGATAAATCTCATAAATAATTTGAATTCAAAAAGGGAGATGAAGTCCTCATATCAACACTACATTTTAACTTACAAGGTAATGTTAAATTAAAGGATCCCTTTGTAGGACCTTTTGTAGTAAGCAAAATGGTTGGTAATAATGCAGTGGAAGTCATATTATATGCTCCATATGATAGGAAAAATCCAGTTTTCCCTATCTCATTATTGAAACCTTACCATGCAAATGATCCTGACTTATTTCCAAAAAGAAGGGGAAGGCCTAAAAAGCAACCTGAAGAAATTGTGGAAAAAGAAGAGATTGAAAAAACACTCAAGAAAAGAATCCTTACTAAAGAAAAAGGAACTGAGTATTTATTAAGATTTAAAGGGAAATCAAATGAATTTGATAAATGGATACCTGAAAAAGAAATTTCTAATTCATCCACCCTTCTTAAAAAATTTAAACAGAAATAAATTTCTGTTCAACCAGCTGAGGGGTTAAAATACCAGTACTCATAATATTTTATTATGTTTTATTTCTTTAAATTATAATCTTTAATGCTACAGAATTAATCTGAATACCTGAAAATTAAACAAATAAATAAATAAAAATGTATAACTTATCATTTTTTTATTGGTTTTTTTTGGGTGGGCGAGTGTCAGCCTGTATATCCCCAGGACTGAGTAAAAATTACTTATAAGTTATGTTAAACACATGAACTATACATGGGAATAATAATTAATAGTACACAAACAGTATACATAAGTAAAATTATGATAATATACAAAATATGCCATTATAACACCTTATATACACACATATATCCACCTTTTATAAGTCTTATGTACTTAATATTAAGTTGGAATATGTTAGGGTAATCTTAAGAGCCTTAAGTATAAGGCTACATAATTTTTAAGTACACTTAAAGCTGTTAGTTTCACTGTTTTATGCAAAAAACAAGAAATGTGCTTTATTTCACTTAAAAGTTGACTATATGCACCATAAATTTGAGAATATCAAAATTGTGCTTTGAAAGATCAATTTTTCTCATTTAGGACTATTGATTTAGCTATTTAAATGCATAAAAATAACACTTTTCAAATTTGGTGTTTTTTATGTCAGAAATGGCTTCTGTGTACTGGCCACATACTGCCTGCTTTTTTCCCATGTGAATAGCTTCATTTTTAGCAAAGTTAGCTTTTTCACACTATAATTACCCCACATTCTACGCCCACTGTGGGGAAACACACTAAAATAGGTGACAGACGCTTATTTAGTGTCCTAGCTTAATTAATAATGCATTGACCTTGTTTATATGCACTAATTTCATTAATAACCTTACTCTTGGCGTCTTATTTCATCACCACACTTAAATTTGCCTAAATTTAGTCAAGGATTTACCCATGCAAGCACCTGCCAAGGACTGCATGTAGTTACCCCACATCTCATGCTCTTTTTTTGAGTTTTTGGGTAGTTTCTCAGTCAATATTGGTTATTTTTGAATGGGAACTTCACGTAGTATAATGTCAGGATTAGCCCCATTATTTCTACAGTGAGTCCCCCTTATTATTAAGCTATTATAAACCTTAAAAATTCCCCTTTAGACTTTTATATTATTGTTTATTACGTATATACTCTCTTTTTATCTTATTTCTTAATTTTGATGGATTTTCCTTATTAATACAGGGTTTTGCCAGTTGTTACACTTCTAATTAAGTCATGGATTACTGGGAATGTTGATGGGCATGTCTATTAGTTGTTTAGAGGCGTCATTAACTGTGTATTGGGTGGTACATCAAGGGAATCATTGGGGAACTCAGTGTGTATAAAAAGAGGAGGGTTTTTGGTTGTATTTCTTCATTCTTTATCATTATAATTTAACCAATATAACCAAATAAATTACAATACATATCAATTAGTACTTTCATAAGACTTTTGAATAGTATCTGAATTATTAAAATCTATTTTTCTACCAACTAAAAAGATTGTAAGCCACATATAAAGATAGTGAGAATTTTATTACTGAGACCTTTATTTTTGATTATATTTTACTATTTGTTGGATTTGTACTACAGTATTTATATAGGACCATTAAAATCTTCTAGACAACTGACCATTCAAGCTAGTTCACGTCTTTGTACTTGATCTCAGCCTGACACATATCATAAGACAAACTATGCCTATAAGATTTTTCATAATCACATGAGCCTGAGTTTTGTATTAGTGCATGGGAGCCAACAGGCAGTGCAAACATGTTTCACGGATCATATCCTCAAGTTCAGAGTTGATGATGAAAATTATGCTGATGGAGTGGTATGGGTGTCAGCAGCGGTGGTGACTGTAAAGAACAAACATAATAGAAGATGTAACACTCTGTCTACTTTAAATAACAGAAAGTATTTATGAATTTTGTTTGTTTTTATTTTGTGACTACTTTTAATGGATATTTTCTCTTGATTACTATTTTTAAGTCTTAAAGGGCAAGTATTCCGGCTCTTCTGTTAAGAAAAAGTCTCGTACAATAAATTATGAGATGATTTTATCATGGTACCACTACTCCCAGTTTTTCAACCCCATTCAAGTTGAAGGCTTACTTCCTTTTATCTCCAACCTTTTTACTCTACGTAAACATGTTTCCCTTTTTCTTCACAACTCTTTCTCCAGCTTTATTCACTTATTCTACTTTGGCTTTTGAGTTAACTTCTGCGAAATGATCAAGCACAAGCGCACACATAAATACTAAACAATAAAATCTGGTACTTGCTAGCTGGTGCAAGCTTTTGATTTCTGTTGGAAGTATGTTATTCTTTTTTCATCTATTTTGGCAGCCTGTTTCTTTTTATACAGTCATACCCTTTAATTTTAAAACTTCATTATTTCTGACTTTTCATTTTACCATGACTCTTTCTACTTGATTTTTATTGTTTTTTTTTTTGCGCTACAAACATTTTGGAATTACCACGGCACAAAGTTTTTTTTTATTTCTTTTTTTTTTTGTCTCTTTTCAACTCTTTTTACCGACCTGGCACCTTCATCTATTCCACAAACCGAGACGAGCCTCACTATTTCATTTTCTTTGAATCTATTTTTGTGTCCATTTCCAAAATCTCATCGTTTCTTTTTTTTTTTTTGGTGTACTTGTTCCAGTCTACTTGCCTTTCTTTTCCTTGATCTTTTTCACCAGCTAATAAACACACTTCAAAAACAAAAAAATGTAGGTTTTCATTTTGCAATACTTATCACCCTAAAAAAACACCCGGCATCTGCTAGCAGGTGCCAGTCCCTCAATCCATTTGTGATTCAAGAATAACTGAGATTGAATTACACGCGGGCTAGCATGCTTAATGCTCAGTGCGCGGTCTTCTTAGAAGCATTTCAGCTGAGCCAAAACTGAATCAAATCAAAGATAAGGATTGGCATCTGTTATAAGGTGTCCATCTTTTTTTTCTAGAGTATCATTACTGAGAAACCTAATGTTGACTTTTCATCATTTTCAGGTATGTATTTCCAAAATACAAGTGAGACCCTACGAAGAGTGAAATGTAAAGCAGTCAAAGCAACCGGTAAGTAAATAAAATTGTTAGTTGTTCGTTGTTGTTATAGGTAAAGGAGGGTAAAATACTATCTAATAACATATGAGGTATATATGCATAGGTCCCTTCTAGTGGAGACCGAGTAAGTTTTAGACTAATCCTCTCCATCAAGACTATTAACAAGTTCAAGTTCTACAGCATTTAAATACGAAGTATAGAAATAGAAGTGTGAATGAAAGATTGAACATTCAACAAAAACCACATTTCTAGTCTTCGTCTGTTTGAAAGGAATACCTTTAATTAATTCAATTCATTTTTTCAATTTGATTTTTTTTTCTTTAATTTTCTACCGACTTTTTAGCAAATTGTCGGAAGACAGAGATAACCTTTTTTTTTTTTTTTTTTTTTGACTTAAAACTTCATTTTTTTAAAATAATCGCAGTATTTCTAAGGGAAAGTAGCTAGCCAATCTCCCTTAGAAATTTTCTTGGAAAGATTGAATTTAAATGATAATATTTTCAATAAAAATCAACCTAAAGTTAATAATTGTGACTGAATGTATGTGTTTCAATACTCACTCAATGCAGAGTTATAGCAATTTCCTAGCTGAGTTGAAAAATTGTTTGAGATGAATGTGGTTGAGGGAGTACGAGCCTTTGAAGTGCAGTAGCCTTGAAAAATTTTACATACACCAATTTTCTGCTACAATTCACAAAATAATGATAATTTTACCTTAAGAATTTGAGTTTTTCTTTAAGGCGGATTTGTGATCTTTTAAAAATATAATGATTTGAATATAACTCTAATAACAAAAAATAATTGAGATCCAAAAAGGGATTTTTACGACGTTCCCAAGAAATTCAAGAAAAAGATCAAATATACACCCCTTTAGGTAGCCCAGACATCATATAATGTTTTCCAAGAAAAAAGGAAACCTTGAAAAAAAAAAGTTTATTTTTTGATGTGATTTCCCCTTTCTTTCTTAGTTCCATAGTTTACAAATCGGCTAATTTAACACTTGCCATTTATTTAGTTGAAACTGCTTTGGGGGTTTTAATCCACAACTCTTCCCGTAACCAGTAAGGTATGTACGTTCACATTGGTCTAGCATCATATTTGTAGTGATGGGACAGATAGAATAGTTAAAGAGCATCAGCTTCGTCCTTATTCTCTATCCGCTTTATTTTGTAGCAAAAATTAAAAATATTATAAGGAATGTCAAAAATATGAGCATTGAAAGAAAACCATAAAAATGTGTGACATACCCGAGAAGAAATTAACAATGTGTAATCAAGATAAGAAAAACTCTCTGACTATGTCCATAAACCTGTTTTTTTTCCCACAAATTATATCATGAGTCACTATGAAAAAATCAGGAGCTGTCTCATATCCAAGTCCGACTCCCAAATAAATTGGATTCAATTCAATCAGGGTTCGGATTTGATTACGAGAGTCCTCAATCTACAATCCCCACTCCCTCCTCCCTTCAGTTGTATCTTGGTGAGTGCTTTATATTTTCTCTTTCGTTTATTTTGCAATTTTTTAATATAATCTTTAAGCCATTTTTCTCATATACTTTTCAATTTTACTTGATTCTTATTATTGGATTTCCCAAGTGGAATTTCAAGAATTTTTTCGATTGAATGACTAATAGTTTTTGTTTATTCATTTCCTTACACTCTTTTTCTAAAGGGGCCAGTTTATAATTAGCTGCAAATGAAAGAATTGATAAGGAGATTTGTTCGGACTCTGTACTTTAACGTATGTTCGCGAGTGTATAAAAAACTTCATCGTCATACCAGTACCTGTCTCTTTGGCCATCCTAGGACTGAAGCATAATGATTGTCACATGCAGTCCATGTGCAACGTATCTTTTATCCTCACCATGTTCCACCTTTTGCGCTATCAATTTTTTCTAAGAGGCACCTCTTAGGCTCATAACCTTCAGCAAAAATTCTTTTTCAACAGTCCAAAATTCAGTACATTAAGAAATCAAGTGGGATAACCAAGTGGCGATTTATAACTAAATAATAAAACACTAATACAATATAATCGAATCACAATGACCAATTATCAACATAAATAAACTAGCAAGTTATTTGCAAAAGGAAGAAAAAAGGAAAAAGAAAAAGGAATAAAAAAAAAGAAACAAGTCTAGCAAGATAACAATACAAGAATAAGAATGATTGTTTTATGTCACATTTTGCCTTCTACTTGAAAGACGTCTATGATTTTTAGATTCTCGATCATCATGACTCTGGGAATCACGTTTTCTTTTGCGCTTTATCACTTCCAGTTCAACTGGAAATGTTTCTAACGCCTTTCCTTCTGAATGATCTAAGGGCGGGACAACCACCTCGATTTGCCCCTCTTGTAATAAAGATAATCCAACCAACCTTGTCAAACTAGTCATAGTAGCTGCATCTACCTGAATTGCATTGCCTTCACCTTCCACAGTCACTTCATCAGGATTCTCGATTTTTTTCCCATCAGCTCCGATCTTCACACTTCGAGCTTGCTCCTCAATGGAAACAGTGCTTTCCACAGTGGCTCCTTCTTCTTGCATTCTTTCTATCACGTCTTCATCACCCATGGCACACTGGGGCACTAAAAATGTGTCCAAGAGAGGACCTTGACTGTCCGACTCCACGTTTTGAAACTTGAGACTTACATAATGACACTGAGATCGAGTCACTGGAGGGCTAGACAGAGACATTCGGCGGCTACTCAGGTCTGACATTCTTTTTTTACTGCTGCGAGATTCAGACGCCTCAGGAAAGGAATGAAAATGAGAACGCTTCTTTTCTCTCCCAGCATGTTTCTCTGAACTTTCTCGCATCGAAATTTGAGGCAAAGACGAATGTGAAGAATGATGCTGATGTAATCGCTTTGGAGGAACAACGCTAGTAGCTGCGGTTTCGTGTAATGGCGAAACAGGCCTTGAGTTCTCCCCAATGCCAACCAACCCGATTTTTCTACTAGGTTTTTGGGAGCGAATAATCCTCACGAGGGGAAAAGACTTAAAACGTCGCTTTGATTTTTCAAGAGCACTTGTCCTGACAGTATCCAGGTTAGGGCATGACTCATATGAAGAACCCTGCATATTTCTCTTACTGGCAGAATGGGATTTGGATAACTTGCTACTTCTCAAAGGATCATCTGACGAATCTTTCTTTGAATCATGTTCGGTTTCCAGACCATGAGAGAGCGGGGAAGTTAAACTGTAGTAATCGGATTCCGAAGCAGCTCTTTTTCGATAATCGCGAACAGCACGCAGCTGTTTGTCTGAGTCTGCAGTTCCATCTAAGCTCCGGACTTCCAAAGGGTCAAATTTAGCATTGTCACTTGGGCCAGCTTCAACACCTAATTCACCTTCACCGCAGGTTTCTAGGAGTGAATGTGACGAAGATTCTACATCATGGCTGAGCAAAGCCATAGGCATTAGAGAATCATTCACGACTCGACCTGGGGAAGCTTCTGTCAATGTAAAGGCATCAGGGTGCAATAATGAAATCGCCTCCTAATTGTATGATCAGAAATCGAATAGTTAGTGAATGTTTCTTTAAACAGAATTGGTTTTATTTGTGAATGAGTATACGCATAACCTACCGACAGGTTTTGGTCATCCATTACACTTGAAGAACTCCCATCTTTAGAAAATTGTAATTCAGAAACGCATTCCGTATTATCATTCACGCGTAATGCTGACTGTTCTTCATTTCTCTCAACTGATAAGACAGGGAAAGGTGGTTGGGCGTCCAAAATTAAGGGCTGAGATGTTGGTGGAGGAAGTGCATGATCAGTAGCCATACCGAGTAAGCCAAGAGGATTTCCGGTAGCATTGGCCACACGATTGGGACTTTCCTGCTTAACAATAAGAAAATATTCAATGGGCAACCAATGTATCTCAAGTATCAAACAAATCACTAACGTTGTATCCGGATGGAATACCGACAGCGAATGAGACCTTGGTAGTAGAGATGCATTCCTTAGATTTTTCTTGATCTAAGACATTGTCTAACTTGGTTATTGAAGTCTCAATGCCTGAAGCCTCAGGTTGTGTAGCATTTTGGAGAATGCCTTCAGATTCAGTTGGATCAACTTCATCGCTTTTCGAATCCTTACCAAGCATTCGAATTTCATTATCATCCAGCAATCTCTCATCAGCATTCAACTTTCTTGTCTGAATATCGTTGTCTTGTTCAAACATGGTTGGATTCATTCCAACCAAAGCGGGCCTCCTCACAAAAGTATCCGCTTTGCCAGAGCCCATGAACTGAAATGGGACGAAACCCATCATTTGATGCGCATTCGCATCTGTGGTGGTAGCATCCACGGGAAAAAAGTTCATGTTTTTTTCGATGAACATATTTGCGGTGGGAGTAACTTCGTGAATATCAGATGTAGTCAAGCGAGCCGACTAAGAATAAAATAATAAAGAATTAACAATCATCTTTTAACAGATGAAATATCTGACTTACACAAAAATCAGGGAGAGAGACCTGGGTGTCTAAAGGTGTGGTACTATTTGTATCCTGGGGTATTGGCTCAAATTTCGATGAAGGCTCACCAAATTCACCCCACAGACCTGAGTGCATAGAGGTTGAGGGCTGGATATCTAAACCATCACAAGATTTTAATATCTCAGAGTCGGGCGCTGGACAGGTGATCGGCTTAAAAATACAATTATAGTACTTGACATTAGCAAACCCAAACGAGAGCTTTTGGAAAATTTGGGGAAAAAATCAGAGAAATACCTCAGTTGTTTCGCATGAACGACTCGCAAGTGAGTTCGTAATAATTTGAGAGGATGAATTGTTGGGCCTGTAATCAGAAGAAACCTACAAAGTTGCGACAATCAGTTTCATTAGTGAAGTTTTAACAGGAGATTCTTCGATTGAAGATAGAAATGTCTTACGTTTTGAGAGACACTCATTGCTCTTAGAAGTGAAAAGGTGTCAAACGTAACAAAATAAGCTAATGCAACTTGGAAGTTCAAGGAGAAAGAATTACGTTTTATCAATCACTTTGTTAGTATCTTCTTGGACATTAAGACTTTCATCGAATGTTGTAGACTCAGGTAGTCCAAAAGAAGATCGTTCAACTTGGGAAAGAAACCTGCCAAATTTATAGGGTTCTCGTACACAAGAGTTTGAAGTAATCCAAACATTTTCCGCAGAATCATCTATTGCATCCGCAAGATCTTCTAGAACTGGAGAGTGCGCTTTGCTTACTGAGTTTGAACATGAACCATCAACGCGATCGATGTCCAAGTTGATATTTTCTCCCAAACGATGAAGGCGAATATCCTTCTCATCTTCAAAAAGATCATTGTCATCCCATTCTTCTTCACTTGATATAACACTAGCACTAGAACGAGATTGATCAAGGAAAAGATTGTAATTAAACAAGCTCGTAGATGTCTGAGAAGATGGGTCAATGCTAGGGGATTGCGATGCCACACCTGGCAAGATTGAATCAGGGGGGTCACTAGCCGTTGCATGTAAATGTGTTATCACGGCTGAAAATTCCATGGAGTTATGCTTCCATGCAAATTTATTTTGATCTAGGGAGATATCTTCCATTAATTTATCCCGAATACTAGAAGCAATTGTTTCACCATTAACACCGTGATCTTTGTGAGCAACAGCATCTTCACGGTCTTCGTCATACTCAAATAGTTGATCGGGTTGAGAGTCGCCTTCACTGTATGATTGAGATTTAAGGTTCACATCAGGTTCTCTTGGTGGTTGCAATAAGAGCGCCAGACATTCTTGGCTACTTGATGAATTTTCGTCATCATTCGAAAAATCGATGGTATCAGAGATGCTGGACGCTGAAGCAAAGCATCCTTCATCACGCAAGCCAGGCGATTGGAACCCAACCATATCATGAGTCACCGAAGATTGAGTTGAAAATTGGGTGTCTGATAAGCCCATGGTGTCCCTGATAAATAAATTTGAGCAATCAGCTTCATTGATGGATTCGAAAAATTCGCCCTGTTCTCAGAAAAAGAATGAAAAAATATGCCAACTGACCTCAGGCGAGGGTAAGTTCCTCTTGCTCGGTTTTGCCCATCATATTCCTCCATACCAGTTGAGCTTTGCAAAGTGGCATTTAAGTGAATAGAAACCTGATCTTTCACCTGAGGTATTGATGGTAAGCCATCTCCGTTTTTTACATCGCAAGATAAGGCCACACCATTCTGCTCCAATACAACCGTATCTGTTGCTCGAGGCTGTGCAGAAAAGTCATTTACTCTTGGCAGAGTAAATGGGTCTATATCCATAGAGTTATCCTTTGTGGTTTCAAGATATTCAAGTTCACCTTCATTTTCAAATTCGATGGCGGCGTCGGAGTCATCATGTGATGAAGGGTCAGCCTGTTGAGATGATGAAGTTTCAGATCGTAAACTTGAAACGGATAAATTCCATGGTTGAGAATCTGATTCGGAGCTATGAATTTCAACTTGGTCTGTTGGAGAAGAATCTAGAAATTCAACAACATGACCATTCAATGAGTTGAGTGAAGATTCCGATTCAGCAGTTGGATCTTTTGAAGTACTGGAAACAACATTGTCAAGGTGATATTGTGTAGCCAAATTTGGCTCAACTTGAGGTCCAGAAGCAGTTTCATGAGACAAATTGAATTCAAGCGCAGCGAAGATACTTGAGTTGGATTCAGGAACTTTGACTTGCGCTTCAAGAGACGGGCTGAGCTCCGATCGAAGATGCTCCACAAAACTTACGTTTGATGGTCTAGAAGAGGAATTCTGGTCTGTCAGCACGTCTGAACTGGTAGACTGATGTGGAGGATGAGTGTCATTTGCCATAGACCTTCGAGCAGAAGGCTTCCTATTAGCAGCAAGGGCATGCCTAATTTTGGAAGTCATACGCGAAATCCAAGCATCACATTCTTCAGCGGGAAAAGCATCAAAGGGATTGATGGCGGGTGGAGAGGAGAAAATTGGCCGGTGAGACGGAAAAGTTGTACTTCCAGATGCGAAATGACGCAAGGCAGAGCCAAGCGTACGGGTCTGACGCTGAGATATCTTTCGAGACATGAATAAATTATAATGATGAGAAGATGTGGAATATAAGAAATTGTGAAATTGTGAGGGAAATTTTGTGGCTTATTTCAAGTTTTTATGGCCAAGATGTGAACGATCGAGAATATTGCATATTGCATATTGCATATCCTTTTGTCCCACGCCCCACAAAGTTTGTCCAAAGTCCAGCCTGTGGCTTCCGGCAGCATGGCAGAGACATGGTGGAAATGCCAAGACTTGCCGCCATGTTGCCACAAATTAAAAGAATGTTTATGTGACAATATATTTACATTCTCAATCTTTCACTCTTGCAACTTCTTGTCGCAAATAAAATGTTTGTTTGACATTGTGTGTGGAATAATATATTAATTCTGAAAAGTTTTCATATTGGTTAATGAGAAGATTCTGCATGTCATTTAAGCCCAAAGGTTCCGTTCTAGTCACACCCCCTTTCAGAACTAATAGACCATGTTATCTGTTGCTGATATGTAATGATTAAATGAAGAAAGATGACTAAATATTGAACTCCTTCCAATTCCATTTTTGACGCAAGTGCATACAGATGTGCAGCTACTTGAGAAAATCTTACGGGTTTCTGAGTTTTTTTTTCCGCTTCCACCCCGCTCAGAATCTGAGTCTGGGTTAGCTCACCTGGTGTTTCTGGGCTTTCGGATCGTCCCGATACCAGTTCCACAAGGTTCGTTGTTCTAAATGCACCTTCTGAGGGGGTTAGGAAAAGCGACATTTTCCAAAACCCGGCAAGTTTTTCAAATAGCTATATTTACTAAAATTCTTTCTTTCTATTATGATTTGATCTCAAGTAGATGAAGTATTATTACTGCTTAATACTGGCTATCCACATGCCCAACCACCCCCACCTGATGCATCTTCAAAATGTAGCAGGGTAGTGGTATGGTACTATTTGAAAAAAGTGCTTGCTCAGTAAAACTTAAACTATGTTTAATTTGTAGTCCCGATATGTGGTCTACCTACTTGTAACCTCTAATTTCTTACAGTATGTGTGGAAGAATAACAATATTCTTATCTTATAACAAAACCAATCATCTTTTTAAAACTAATGTCTATTTGACTGAAAGGGGTTTATTGATTTGGCACTAAAACAATTTCAATACAATGAAATGCTTACCTTTCAATCGTCTCAATGGTTAAAATTTTCTAACATTTAATTTAATTTTTCCATATTTTCCTTTTTGTCAATCCTATGAATTTTCATCTTGAATCACACCATTCACCACAAAGGAGTTTTTGCGTTCATCAGAAAAACGTAGTACAGAGCCTACAGTTGTGGGTTACCATGGTGAAAAGTAATACTTTATAATGGAGCCAATCTGAATCATGCATTACTGGCTCACACTTTTTATATCTATCTTTATGGACCTGGTATGCTAATGTACTTAGCTATCAACTATATCTACCTGTGGTCATGTCATCATCCAGTTTCTCCGGTTCTATCTAGAAATTCTAGCTGATGCCGTGTCAATAGATAAGCAATCTATACTAACTCTGGTTCTATCTGGAGATTCTAGCTGATACCGTGTCAACAGTTTTACCAGAATCTTCTACAATCTCCTAACAGCAACTAGGACAATACCCAACATACTTGATGTTTATTGTTTAAAAATGAAGAATTATGAATCCAAACAAACTAATTTTATCTAGTTAGTACCAATATATTCAAGCATAATCTCCACCTCACTCAGAACTAATCTTCACTCTTACCCTCATAGAGCTGCTATTTGTAAAAACCTTTAGGTTTTCATGGCCTCCCTTCCACGCCAAGAGGATAGGTCAGCTGACATGTAGTCATGTTTTTTGTGGGGGAGCGGAGATAGGAAAACCACAAGTTTTTTCCAAATAGCTGCACAGTGGCCGGACAAGTGTTCTGGCCACATTTTATTTTGGTCTCAATATCAAACACAGTATGCTGCAACCAAGAACAGATTGTTCATTCTGAGTCTCTCAATTATGTAGATTTCAAATATCACATCAAAAATTCATTTTGCTTACTAGCTTTTTTGTGTATTGTGACTTTTTGAAACTACCATGTTTTTTGACTCTTAAACTAAACCAATAGCCTCATTTTATGTATACATTCATCATTAGAAAGCTCAGCTTTCAAATTGAAAATCCTGCAAAGAAAAAATTGAGAAAAAAAAGTCAACTTTTGTTCACAAGACACTGACAAATAGAACCAGGCAATGAATGGTCCTTGACAAGACTTCAGTGGTATGATTATCTGTGATACCATCTAAAATATCTTGATGGCTCAAAGAAACTCTTCGGGATATTTCCTGCATGTCCCAAGGTGTTGTTTTGCATGGAGCACCCAATTTAAGATAATTATCTGGCCCTCCCTTCTAGTGGAAGTTGACAATTATTTGGCAAACAGTGGTTCAGAAACCCACGAAATGGATAAATATAGCCTGAATTGCATCTGCAAGTGCCTTTGGTGTGATAAGGCCACTTTTGGTAAGCGGGAGTCGCTTCATGTAAGACACCACAAAAAACACCTGGCACCTTCTAGTGGGTGCCAATCCCTCAATCCATTTGTGACTCCAGAATAACTCAGATTTGATACCACATGAGCTAGCGTGCTCAGTGTTCAGTGTGCAGGTTTTCCAAAAGAATTACAGCTGAGCTAAAACTGAATCAAATCAAAGATAGGGATTTACACCTGTTATCAGGTCTCCAATTTTTTTTTTTCTGGTGAGGGAGGTGGATAGTTTTAGTGCTCTAAAAGTGCCAAAAAACTGCAAAAAGAAAACATAGAAGAAAGGGTTAAAAGTGAGTGGTGAGATATATAAAAGCATTAACAGATTCAAAAGTGAGGACCAAGGATCAAAGAAACCAATTTTGAGAGGGTCAGTAGTGATAATGGTGGTATAAGAAAAATGTGAAAAAAAATATGCCTAAAAAGTGGCCAGGACACTTGTCCAACCACTGTGCAGCCTCTGGCAATAAGTCATCACTTTGTTCAGTCAGGGATAGGAGCCTGCTAGCAGGTACCCCTCCCCAATTAAACTAATATAGTTAAGTCAGGGATAGGAATCTACTAGCAGGTGCCAGTATTATTATTATTATTTTTTGGGGGGAATTGGGATAGTTTCTCTATGGGACTAAAATTTTGTTATAAAAAAATGAAAAATTACTGATTTGAGGTCAATTCTGACACCTATTTTTGAAATAAATGACCTATTAGGGGGTGCCAGTTCTGGAAATTCTGCACTTATTTAAGTGTCAATTTCCAAAATACACTAGCCCCAACTGTCACCGGACAACCTACGCACAAGGTCGAGAGTGTTCCTGGAAGTGAGATGGAGAAAGGAGTTTAGAAACTTTGGCTAGACACAGAGGAAATGTTCGAGGAAGTGATTCAAAGATGATTCGAAGGATGAACTACTGCTTCGAGATATGTTTGAGGAGAATTCTAATATAATTTAAAGGTAATATTAAATTCTTAAAATCTCACGAAGGGTTGGAAACTCAATAATCAAAGATTTAGGATTTAGAAATGATTACTGAGAAAATAAGGAAAGATACAATAATAATGATTTAACCTAAAGCTTTACCACTATTAACTATATATACGTTTTATAATTTAATTCTAAAGAATGTCAAACCAAAATCCCAACCCCTTTTATATCCTTTACTCCTTCTCGCATTGACCTCATACCCATCCACTATTCCACACACCACAGACCATTAAAAATACATCCATTACACCTGGACCCTCCTCACTAACATCCGTTAACCCTTTAATCCTCCACTATCCATTCCATCCATGCCCACTACTCCTTTTAATAATTCACAGACATTTAATAAACCTTTTAGTGCACCATTATATTGACTATTGTGCTGTGCGTCACTTATTGAGGAAAAGACTGAGACACACTATTGAGAGATTGACTAATTTAGATTTAGAGTTTAGACTAGCGCGGTTGAATAGCGAGTACACAAAGGAAAGTCACAGTTGCTATGTAGAATTTCTTTCTGCGCTTCGAGTATGGATTTAGACTTCTATTTTATTGATTTAATGAGCTACTTTTGCCTCGAGTGTCACGTGGCGTGTGACACCAACACTGGTGGATTTCAAAATGAAATAAGTCACTTATTTCACTCAAATCCATATGTTCTCAACTAAAAGTGCTAATTTCACCATCAAGTCCCATTTCACTGATTTGTCAGCATCATCCCATTCAAACACAGAACTCCTCAGCATAACACTTCATAACTCAAAACACCATACATAATTTGCATTTTTATACCATATAAGAGCCATGCCTTCCTAACTCTCAAATTGTGATAAGCTACATCCAGCAATTACTTTCATAGCTCTTCATCTCCTCTTGGACTCTGATTGTGATTCTGATTCTGATCTAGAAGAAGATTTTGTCTTTTTATCAAAAATGGCCAGGAAATGTTACCTTCTTCCAAGAAAGCCAAAAGATCTTTGTACCCCCAATTACACCATCCAAACACACTTTAACATATCTGTACCCAGTTTTAGATGGTTGTTCAGGACTTCTGAGGAATGTTTCCTTAAGTTGCTTGAGCTTATTCAGGATCACCCTGTGTTTCACAATAATCCTCAAAACCACAACATGATCTTTCAATTCAATTGGCCATCACACTATGTCATTTGGGTTCCAATGGTAATGGGGCTGCCTTGAAATGTTTGGAAAATGTCTTTGATTTAGGGTATGGCTCTGTTAACACTTATACCAAATGATGCATCACTGCTATCAACTCCTTGGAATCTCAACTTCTCCCCTGGCCAACAAAAGAAGAGCAACTTGAGTCATCTCAGGATATGCAAGGAGAGGGCTTCCAAGGATGTATTGGTTTTGTTGATGGTACTACTATTCCTTTGAGCAAGAAACCTGCTCAAGGTGGAAAAAATTATTTTGACCATAAAAAGAGGTAGATTAATTTTAATTCCTTTCATTCTTTTTGAAACTAACACAAACAACTATATCTTCCCTATAGATATTCAATTTCCATTCAGTTTATATGTGACATCAACAAAAAATTTATACCTTTCTTTGCTGGCTATCCTGTTTCATGTCATGACTCCTAAGTCTTCCAAAGAATGCAAATTTCAAAAAGAACTTGAAGAATTCTATGATGAAGATCAGTATCTTCTGGAAGATTCTGCTTATGTGAATGGAAAGTATGTACTTCCTGCTTTTCAGGGAGCAGCTTCAGAAGACAGTCAAAAGGCTAAGTTCAAAAATCATTTGGCAAAGTCAAGAGTCCATATTGAACATTTTATTGGAATATTGAAAGGTTGCTTTTCAAGTTTAATGGAATTAAGAAGTCCTCTTAGAAATAGGTTTGAAATGGAGGCAGTGACCAAGTGGATTCTGTGATTCACTATACTTCATAACCAACTTGCTGAACTCAAAGATCAATGGTTAGAGTTGTATCAAGATAAAGAAGTTGAAACACCTCCCACTATATCCAACACTTCTATTTCTCAATTATCTAGCATAAGGGCAAAATTTCTTCCAATAACACTCCAACATTTCTCAATGCAACCCTTTTTTTTTTCATACTCTTCAAATGATCAAGTTGTGTGTATTATTCTCTTACTTTTGTAATTTAATTTTTGCATATTGACTTTTATTTTGAATTTTCAGTGAAAGTCTCTTTTTCCCTGTCTCATTTGTTTTTGTTCACCACCTCAACATGAAATCACATATTTTCAGCTATCACATAATTTTTCAGTCATTATTTTTTCCTTTCATACCTCATATCCTTTTCCTCCTCTCCTCTAACATCCCTCAAATAATTTGAAGTCTATTTTTTCACAACTAATCTATCCAGGTAAGTCATTTATTTTCATTTTCATTTTTATATTTGCTAATTCTTATTTTTTTTATTTTTTTCTTCCCTTTTTTGTCCTGTAAGTGCTTTTTTTGGTTTTCAAGGTTAGACTAATTTTTTATTCATTCTTTTTTTTCCCTCCATCATCCCCCCTTCCCCCTCTCCTTGGCTTTCTCACCCCCCCTTTTGCCCCTTGGTGTCCTCAAAGATTTTTTATGCTCCCCATCTCTCCTCCACCTCACTCACCTCTAAAATCCTAGCCAGGCAGCTTCACTGCCTAGCTGGGGTACCTTTCACTATGCAATATAGGGGGTGGACTTGCTAGCAAGTCCTCAACCTGAACTCAGATGGAACTCATACTGAACCCATACTGAACTCTACTTGAACACCCACCTAAAACTGTTCTGCTGAGTGGTGTTCATCCCTGATTGTATGGTTCCTTTATCAATAGCTCAATGTGTGTTCAATCTGTGGAGAGTTTGGGTCCAAGGTTGCAGAATTGCTAGCAAGTCCGCCCCCCATATTGTGTGGTGTTTACCCTCCCCCACCTCCACTTCTCCCCCTTCTCTCACCTTGAAGCCCTTTGTTTTTTTTTCAAGGTCACATTTTCCTCCTCATTATTTCTGGCTTCAGAAACAGTTGATTGTGGCTCCTGCATTTTTCTTCAGCCTTTTTAGAGATAAGAAAATTTAAATAGGAAAAAAGAATTGGTAAGATAAAAGAAAAAGAACATACTTGAGTTAGATTGGGTTGGTTTAAATTGCCATAAGGATCTATAGCAAAGCTATCTAGATTTGTTGAATTTAGAACAGGGGAGGCTTGAGTGGAGGAAGAGGATGGAAAAAGATTTGTTTTAATGTCATGTTTGGAGATAGCAATAGGATGAGATGAGAATGGGAGTGTGAAGCAAGGTGGAAGGCATATCCAGAGAGTAGTCAAAGATGTGGTAATGAATGAAAGTAGGCCAAGATGTGGTTATGACAGAATGTTGTCCAATATGTGGTTATGAAAAATTGAGTAGAAAAATGTCAGATAAGAGGCCAACTTTGACATTTAAAATGTCTAATAACCCAACTATTAGCAAAAATAATTGAGGAAGATAATTGTGGTATAAGGAATTTTATCCCCAATTAATTTAATTGCGGACTGGTCAACTTTGATACCCCTTAATGAGAGATAAACACACTTGATGATTATTTGAGAACATAAACTGACAAAAATAAAATGAAAATGAGGTGAAAAAAATGATTTTTGGATGAGGCTCACCAGGGGTCATCAGCAAAAAGATAGCCATTTGTGTGGGTTTTGTTTTGAATAAATATATTTGAAGGACATTTAGAAACCATCTGTTTGTTTGTCTGCTAAAGCTGATGAGGTTTTGTGAATTTTGGCTGCTGTTTTAGATGGTGGCCAAAACTGACAGGGGGGTTGGCTTAAAATCATGAGAGCTTTGAGGTTCAATAAATAGGTTGAAGAAAGGGTCATTAGATCAAATTTAGCTTCATTTTTCAGCTTAGAGGGAAGGAAAACATTATTTCCTAAGCCAAACTTTATATTGAGTACAATTATCATATCTACAACTCTTTCCATTTGTAGAAAAAAGTAAAAGAACAACTCAAATTTTTTTAGCATCTAAATCAATGAAGATTTATAAAAATGAGAAAATATTTGCATCATATTATATATGATAAGCCAATTAGTAATATTCTGAGGATAATCGAGTGGTTTAAGGAGATAATAGCGCTGGGGAATCAGATAATGTGGTAGTTTCTGGAAGGTCCTATGCATAAAAAATTGGAAGGACTTCCTGCCCTGCACTGTACCATATCTCACTCAAATTACTATATTAGCACAAAACAAATAATGGTTCTCTTAAGGGTGGGAGAAATAGTTGATGAGAGGAAGAAAAGAGAATGAGGGGAGCATGAGGGAATAATATGTGATGAAGGGGAACAAGAAAAAATTATAGAATTTTAGCAGAGGCAACCAGTACAAGCAAGTTAATAGCAATGCTATAGAATGCAAACTTACTTCTATAATTGGAAAAACCAAATACAGATAAGTGAGTAATAGGGAAGTCAAACCAGTGGGAGGGGAGGGAGAAGGGAGGGAGAATTTCTGAGAAGTTAGTTCATTGTGAAACCTGCAAATTTGGTTTAGAAAGTGCAGATTTGAGTGATATAAGTGACTCATTTCTTCTTTGAAATACATCAGTGCTAGGGCTGGCGTGTTTTAAAAATATGGACCTAGATAAGTGAAGATTTTCTGTCAGAATAGGGTTACCCAAAAATGAGTATAAAGACACCATGCAATATGGGGGTGGACTTGCTAGCAAGTCCAAAACCTTGAACCCAAACTCATATTTAATTGAGCACACATTGATGCAGTGATGAAACAACTATGAAAAGAAAATGAAGGTTCCTTGAACACAAATTGAAGAAAATTTGAACATTTATTGAAGCATAGGTGATCAAATGTGGAGAAAGTATTGAGGCTTGAATTACTGGAATTTTTGAAGGAATATGATTATAAGTGAATCCCACAACCAAGACAGGCTGTCAGATGTATAAGATTTTGAAAGATGATGTTCTTCTTTCATTCTTTTAAAAAATTTTACTTCTCATATAAGTTTAACTTTAATATAATCTAGAAATTTGAAAAAAAAATTCCTATGAATATGTAGAAAAATAATCCGATATTACAAGAAATTATGCATGAAAAAAAGTTATTGAATTTGTATTGTTCATAAAGTCTGTATATTTTAAATTTTGAGAAAAATATATATTTTCTTATTGTATCAATTGACATTATTGAATACAATCAAGCTTTAGAATATTTTTGGAAGTTACACAGCACTCTTAAAAATGACTCTAGCATTAATTGAGTTAATGTTATAGTTTAAAAAGTTGATATATATACAATATTATTAAAAGTAAAAACATTATACGGGTACTAATTAATATAAACTAACTTATCATTATCTACATTACATTAAGAAAATAATTGTCAAACTTTTATGAGAATAACACATATGGCCAATAAAAAGTTCACAATATTGATAAGTTTTTTTTCTGTCTTCATACCATTTTTCTTTCCATGTCAAATAATGTATTATATATCTATATATATTTATGTTTTTCACAATTTTCCTTCCAAATATCTTCCTCTACATCTTTATTCTTCCTGTACTCTTCTCCTCTCCAATTGGCTCCTGCTCTTACATCTAGATTTTGTTTTAACACTCCTCTCCCCTCCTTACCCCTTTTTCCCCCTTTCTCTACCCTCTCCATTGTACCTCACCCCATATCACTATTTTTGCTCCCATTCACACCCATTACAATACCTCTCAATTTCTACCCACCCCATTTCACTCTGAATCACTTTTCTTTCTCTCCTTACCATCCCTTTTACTCCCTATGGAGTAAAAGAGATGATTAGAAAGAAAAGAGGATGAAGTGAAAAGTGTTAGGGTTGGATTGAGGTAGTGGGGGTAAATGGTTGGGATGGGAAGTGAATATTTGGGAGTTAGAAGGGAGAGGGTTGGGATATTGTAAGAGAGGGATGGGGTGGGGTAGAGGGGTGAAGGGATAAATGAAATTGATGGTGGGGTAGGGAGGACTTAGAAAGTGGTGAGGAGGGAGGAGGGATGAGAAAAGCAAAAGGGGTGAGGTGGAGTGAAAATGGAAAAAGAAAGTGGAGGGATGGGTTCAGAAGGTCTAAAACTTAGGATGATGATGCAGGGGAGTACAGGAAATGTACCATGGTGGTGATAAAAGGGGAAGGGGGAGAATTACGGATGAGAGAGGTGAAAAGACAAAAAGAGGTGTGTGGAAAAAGACAAGGGGTTTCAAATGAGGTAGAAAAAAACAGAAGGTGAACATTATCTTTTGACAAAATAACAGAGTCCACCCTGTCTGTTTTCAGGGCTCATTTTTCACTATCAAAAACAACATCTAAAAGGGGTTTATTTCTATTTGTAACCCTGAATCCATAGAATATAATAGTTTATTTGATGTTTGAAATAAGTACTGAACATTAAGACTGAATATTTACAGGAATGTAAAGATTAGCCATTAAATACATTTTTGATTTTTTACAAATTCTTTCACAGAATTTTTCTTAAAATTATAAATCATATTGAAAATCAATAAAAAAAGGAAATTTTTTAAAACAAGCAGGGAAAAGGAAGAAAACCTACATTAAAATTTTGAACTAAAACTCTTTTTAAATTTTATTAAATGAATTTATTTAGATTTTAATTTAGTTCTGAATTCTTTTAGTGAGATTTATAATAGCTTTAAATTAAATTATAGAGTTCAAATAAAGGTTTACCATGAAACACATTGATATATTCAAAATTTTTTTGCTTGATATCATGTTCTATGATAACTATACATACCAGAGAAATTACCTATAATAGATAAAAATTTAATAAAATTTAACATGTTAGCTTAATCAATATCTTTCCTATAATATATAAAAGTAAAAGAACAAAATTTTTGAGTCCTTTATTTTACTATATTTTCTTCATTGCCATGATTATATACATTTTCAAAAAAATATATATATTGATTTTGGTGGAACTTAGATTGAACTCACAATGAGATCCTGTTTCCAATTGCAGTTCAATCTAAGTTAAACTGAGAGAAAATTTATCAATTTATAAAAGTTTTATTAAATATTTTTAAATTTGAAAATAAATATACTTTTATATTAAAAAGATTTAAATTAAAAACTTTGAATTTCTGGAAATAAATACAAATGATAAATAATTTTGAGAGAATATTTATTTGAAAATATTTGTGTGTTGATTTTCTAATATTATTAAATGACTATTTATTCTATATAAAAGATTAAGAAACTAACCCAAAAATTCATTTTATAAAACTATTCTATATAAAAAAGGTATCAGATATTCTGTTTAGATTCAAAATATTTCAAAAGAAATTTTTTTTATTTAAAGTACAAATTATATAGATACTTCAGAGCCTCAAATTATTTTTTCTTTGATTTATATGTGTGTTTTAAATGGAACCCTCATAGGATAAAAATGGTTGTTTTTTTAAAATTTAAGAAATATGTTTCAAATAAATATATATTTTTGTAAAAGCTCAAATTTTAGCATTTCTTTTTTCTTTTATATCTGTACTAAAGATTTGAAATATCATGTACTTAAAATAATTTTTATAAAAATATACTCATTCTAGTATTGTTTTTTTGATAATTCTAATTAAAAGAAAATTTATAAAATCTTATTTTAAAATGAAATATTATTGTGATTGTATTTGATAGAATTTAAAATTGAATATCAGAGTCATATATTTTTTACCTATTGATGTGAATATCATATTTCTAATAAATAATTGATAAATACTTAACCCATTTATTTTATTCAAGAACTATATGTAAATGTTCAGTTTTGAATTACTTCTGTCAAAATTTTTTTTCTAAAGACTAAAAAAGTGTACTTGCAACTTTTCACTTAACTTATTTCTCAACAGCATAGAATTGAAATATTTTTTCTATTCATTTAAAATATGTATTAGTGTTTATTTTAATTATAATATTTTCTCTTTAACTCTAGCTTTTTTTATATGAGTATGAATAAAAATAACAATTGTGTCTTTTTTACATAATAATTATCATATAGTAGTTTTGAATGAGAAGCTAATATAATGATGAAAAAATACCACTTCTGCCTTTTGAATTCAGATCTTGCACAATATTTTAGTCTAAAGTTCAACATGAAGCACATTTTTTCACATGAGAGCACTTTTGAAAATCTATGGATCTTATTCTCAGGTGGACAGATTAATTCTCCCACCATATAGCATGGAAGAACACTTAAGCATCAAAGCTATAGTTTAGAGAAATTTATACTGTTTTGTCATGTTTTATATTTAAGATTATACATCTAGTTTGAATTTCAATATTTCATATGAAAAATTCACTCATTAGTGATTAATTCTTTCACCTCATGAGATCACACTACCAACTTAAAATATTTTGAAGGAATGGTGATGAACTACATCATGAAGTGCTCCAGAATCTCATATATGTATTACTTTTACTAAATGATTATTACGAAAATTCTTAGTGGTGGAGGAATATCTAGAACAATAAAAAGAGCAAAAATTAACTTGATTTTAGCTTTAATCATCTTCTTGCATTTAAAAATTTTAAAAGCTGGATTAAAATCTACTATTATAAGAGTTATAATTCTTTCCAGAAATATAATGAAATAAATCCTCAAATAATAGTGGTTATTATAAAAATCTGTGAGAATACTTCATTGTGTCAGAGATTAGGAAAACACATTTCTATCTTTTATTTATTTAGCTCTGTGTTTTTTTAATGTAATCTGGAGGAAAAAATTCATAAATATTGATGGCTCAGTATGTTTTTTATATAAATTAATTGTATTTAAAATAATCATATGGCATAATCAGAAAATGGAAAACTAAATCAAATTGAGAATCAGGCCATATGGCTTAAGCTTAAAAATTAAAGCTTCAAACTTTGGGTTAAATAGATTTTTTAATAAAAAGAACCACTGATTTTATTTAATATTTTTTCCACAAAAAATTTATAAAATTATCAGAAAGTTTAATAGTAATTTTGAAATAAATGATATGATTTTCACTATTTCTAATTATCAAGTGCAATTTAAAATTAACATTAAACTGCGTTTTATAATAAAAAAAAATTCAATTGATCAGATTCTTAATCTCCCCTTTTTTGAATTTATATTAATTTTTCATTGAACTTTCAATAATAATTTAGCACCAAATCATTAATCCTTGGTTAAGGGTTCATGATGAGCTCAAAGTAAAGTTCAGTATCAGCTCATTATAAGTTCAGTCTGAGTTCCATCTAACTTAAAGTTGAGGACTTTCTAGCAAGTCCCCCCAAAGTATTGGGTGGTGAGAGCACTTTAAGTGCTCTAGACAGATGAATAAGGCATCTTTAGAGTTATATAACTATATTCAGTAAACATATACTAGTGTTTTAACTATATCACAGTATATACCTAATAATAACCCTTGACAAATGTATATACCCACCTTTCAAATTAATTATGTACTTAATATTAAGTAGGATAGCCAAAATATGCTTAATATCTTAGGGTTCAAGAAGGCTTAATGTGTCTTTCCATTATTACTTAAATAATAAAGAAATGACCTTTAAAACTTATAAAAGTTGGATATATGCACCTTAAATTCAATTATTTAAAAATTTGCTATAAATATCAATTAAAATTACTTAAAGCAATTGATTTAACCAATTTTCAGTCTCAAAATAAGACCTTTAAAATTAAGTATTTTTTATGCCAAATATGGGTTATGTGTAGTAGTGGTATGCTGCCTGATTTTATCCTACATGCATATCTACACTAATCAAAAAGTAAATAGTTAACTTTTTCATTAATTACTAGAGTGTATGCACTTGAAACTTAAAAAAGATTGGTTATTGATCCCAGGTTAAGAATCACCCTGAATTTTTTTTTTACTTTGTTCCATTCAAAACTGTAAACTTCACAGCAAATGCACCATGCAATTGTAAATGCCATAGATCTTTCAGAAATATTTCCAAACACCATCTGCTTATTCCACTTCTATTTATCAACTTTTCATTTATCTTTTTACTCCTCATTCAACCCTCACTTATTTTGTAAGTTTTTTTAAAAAAGGTTTTTGAGACTTCTTATCACCAGAAAAAAATGTTGGAACCTGCTAGAAAGTGCCTCCCCCCAATTGAACTATCATATTTTAGTCAGAGATGAGCACATGAAAACAGAGTACATATTTTTTAATGGTGTATGGTATTTAAGTTGTAGAATTGAATTTTTGGGTGATGAGTTAAAGGATTTAAGTATTTTATAAGCAGTTTGAGGGTAAAAATTATATTTCAATTTGATTAATTTCATAGAAATTGGTCAAGAAATATTAGTAACAGTAAGAGAAAAGACACACTAATTCCTGTTATTTATTTCAAGCATTTATAAGCGTAAGTAAGCACAATCATATTTTAAAGAAAATTTAAATAAGAATAAGAAAGTGAATGAAGCGAAAGATATATTAGCAGAAAAGGAGTTAAGCTGAAGCAGATGTGTGGTGTTTTAAAAAATATTCTCAATATCAATTGTGTTCACAATTTCATGGTGTGTTTACTGTGGAATTTTTAGATTTGAATTTAATAATAAAGTGTGAATTTTAGAATGATTCTTGCACTGGGAGTACTTTCTAAATTCTTTTGGTTTAATGTGTAATCTCTCTAAAATAAGTGTGAGGGACTTACTAAGAGGTGCAAAATTTAGCACATCAGCACTTAATTTAATGCTGGTATCACCTGAAATCAGCAATTAAAAACCAAACTTTAGTTTTGAAATAAATGAGCCATGTAAAAATTAGTGAAACAAAATTTTCTCATGAAGAAGAATTTTTCTTAATGAAAACACCATTTCATCTAACTTTTGAAATACACCAGTTTTGGCTCCATTGTGGTTTACAAGTAAGCAATTAATTAAATGTGAATTCAATCAATAGTAATTGCTGAATTTCTAAATTTTACATCTCCTATTTAGTGTCATGTTTTCACAATAGGGGTTATCAAGATTAGTGGATCTGAAATTAAATTAATTTCAGATAAAAATCCTTATACCCCAATTATCTTACATAATTAATTTTTAAAATAATTGGTTTATTAGAAATTTTATGTGTCAATTTTTACCTCTTATCTAAAATTTATTTTCTTAAATTTTTTGTAACCATATCTTGGACAAATTTCTGGATATGTTAGCTTCCCTAACTTGCTGCACACTCCCAGCCTTTCTTTTCTATTATTCTACTTTTTTTTAATTTTTTTATATTTATTAACACTCTAGGTAAATTTGAAGTTGCACAAGAGTTTCTTAGCTTTCAAAATTAACAATATGACCACTCTTTACAGAGGGATGAAAGAGCACAAAACTTGGAGGAGAGGAATATGACCTCTCCTAATGCAGGAATGATAGGAAAAAAGACTTGGAGGAGAAGAAACTTCAGCTATCTCTAAGTATTGAAAATAAAATAAATAGGAGAAAGCTCTTGATTACAATTTCCTATTGTATCAGATAAAAATCAAGTATCAAATTGAAGATGTTTCCAAAAAGGAAGTTCTCATGATAGAATTTATTAAAGCTAATAAATATATTGACCAAATTAAACACTTAATGAAAATTTTTGATGAATAGTTTTTTGGTTTTCTTTACCATTTAAATTGTTCTTAGTTTATTTACATGAAATTACTTCATAATTTTTACAAATTTCATTACTGTATCCATCATCAGTTGAATAATGTATCAATAAATGTATGAAATTCATTTTAAGTGGTCCCAATGGCATACACTATGCAATATAGGGGCTGGAATTGCTAGCAAGTCCCCAACCTGGACTCAGACAGAACTCAGATGGAACTCAGACTGAACTCATACTGAACTCATACTGAACTCTACTTGAAGACCCACCTAAAACTGTTCTTCTGAGTGGTTTTCATCCCTGATTGTATGGTTCCTTTGTCAAAAGCTCAATGTTTGTTAAATCTGTGGTGAATTTGAGTCCAAGGTTGCGGACTTGCTAACAAGTCCGCCCCCCGTATTGCACGGTGTATGGGTCAGGATTTTGACAAATCCTCATTCTTTGGAATATGAAAGAGTCATTAAATGTGCCAAGGAAGCAACTATAAAAACCAATAAACTTTTAATTGGAAGCACAAACAAGTTGAATGGAAATAGAGTATCTAGAAACAAGGTAAAATTTTAGTTTATGAAATATGAGAAATTGGAGAAAATCTTGATAAAGCCTTTTTTTTCCAATCAAAAAAATAATTTTCTTCATCAGCAGGATTTTGACTCAGGAGTATAGTTTTACCATCACTAAAACCAACACAGTCAGGAAAAAATTCAGCTCGCATTAGTTAAGAGCATTCAAGTTACTGTTGTGGAGATGGCCAAGCAAGTGTTTGAGACTTGAGAGAAACAATTGAAATCATACAGTGCTTTGTTTATAATACTTCAGTAACATATCCTATGGTAAAGAAACTATGTAAATGTCTTATAGAAGCCACCACAAAGAGTCACATAGCACCTTCTAGCAGGTTCCAATCCCTCAATTTATTTGAGATTCAGAAATAACTCAGATTTGATGACATGCAAGCTAGAATTCTCAATTTTAAGTGCATTGTCTTCTCAGAAGAGTTACAGCTGAGCTAAAACTGAGTCAAATCAAAGATAGGGATTGGTACCCGCTATCAGGTGCCCATACTTTTTTTCAGGTGAGCACCATTTTCATTTGATCCAAAGTTAAATAATGCAACAGCAAGTTGAATGGCAAAATTATGGTGTTTATTATAAGAATTGTTATGAAAGATAGTTTGATCACAGATGAGTTGATAAAGTTTTATAAAGGAATAAGGAGAAGTTCAGTAGAGTAATTTTGAGAATTGAGTGGAGACTGTATCTGTGATAATGAACAAGATTTGTTCCTTTTTAGTTGATGTAACACTTTTTGGAAAGAATATACATATGAGCTAAAGTATTTTCCAAATCAGAGTCAGCAATTAAAGCTAAAGAAATAGCATTCATAGTTGATGCAAGTTTCTTCCTAGTAGAGAGGTGCTTCATTTTTGTCAGCATGAATATCCCCAGGACTGAGTAAAAATTACTTATACGTTATGTTAAACACATGGACTATACATGGGAACAATAAGTTAAAGTACACAAGTTGTATACATAAGTAAAAATTATGATAAAATACAATATATGCCATTATAACACCTTATATACATGCATATATCCACCTTTTATAAGTCTTATGTACTTAATATTAAGTTGGAATATGTTAGGGTAATCTTAAGAACCTTAAATATAAGGCTACATAATTTCTAAGTAGACTTAAAGCTGTTGTTTTCATTGTTTTATGTAAAAATCAATAAATGCACATTAAATCAATTAAAAGTTGTTTATATGTGCTATAAATTTAATAATATTAAAAATGCGCTTAGACAGATCAATTTTTCTTAATTAGAACTATTGATTTGTCTACTCAAATTCATAAAAATAACACTTTTCAATTTTGGTGTTTTTTATACCAGAAATGGCTTCTGTGTACTAATGACCACATACTGCCTGCATTTTTCCCATGTGAATAGCTTCATTTTTAGCAAATTTAGCTTTTCCACACTATAATTACCCCACATTCTATTCCCACTTTGGGAAAAGACACTAAAATAGGCAGCAGGCACTTATTTAGTGTCCTAATTTAATTATAGGTGCATTGACCCTTATTATATGCACTAATTTCATTAATAACCTCAATCTTGGCACTTTAATTCACTACCACACTTAAATTTATCTAAATTAGTCAAGGATTTATCCATGCTATTTTATTTTGGTTTTATTTTATTTTATTTTATTTTATTTCTTTTCTTTTCTTTTCTTTTCTTTCCTTTCCTTTCCTTTCCTTTCCTTTCCTTTTCTTTTCTTTTCTTTTCTTTTCTTTTCTTTTCTTTTCTTTTCTTTTCTTTTCTTTTCTTTTCTTTTCTTTTCTTTTCTTTTCTTTTCTTTTCTTTTCTTTTCTTTTCTTTTCTTTTCTTTTCTTTTCTTTTCTTTTCTTTTCTTTTCTTTTCTTTTCTTTTCTTTTCTTTTCTTTTCTTTTATTTCATATTATTTTATATTATATTATTTTATTTTATTTTATTTTATTTCATATTATTTTATTTTATTTTATTTAAATTTTTAAGTTTAGTTTAAAGAAGTATACAGAAATTAGAAATTGAAGAAGAATAGATAAAAGAGTTTAAGATTTAAATGATTATGAAGTTTTAAGTTTAAGTTTGAAAGATATGTTAAGGATTTAAGTTTTAAAATTTTTAGAAAAGAAAAAGAAAAAGAAAGAAAAGAGCCAGAGAATTTAAGGTTTGTGTTTTGAAGGATATTCTAAATGAAAAGATTTGATAAGTTCAGGAACATTAGAAACATTAATGGCTGGTTCCCAGGATGTTATATTAGTATCATCAAGGTAGCCTTCCCATTCCTCAAGGTATTGAAGTTTCCCTTTGCGCCTTCTAGAATCAAGAATCCAGCTTACTTCCCACTCTAGATGATCTTCTACTTTGACCGGTTCTGGAGGAAGATGGTTCTTTCCCAGGTATTTTTCTTGAGCCAGCTCCAAGAGAGATATGTGAAAAACAGGATGAATCGATTGCCACTTCAGAGGTAGGTTGAGTCAAAATTTATTATTTGGGATTTCAGCATCAATTTCAAATAGACCCAAGCATTTCTCAGACAGTTTCCTGGATGGTCGAGTTGTTCAAAAAAATTTTGCATTGAGCCATACTTTTTTGCCTGGCTTAAAGAGTGGAGCAGATCTTCAATGTTTGATGACCTGTTCCTTATACCTTTGATTCATGGCTTCCAGCTAAGATTGTAGTTCACCTTGAAGTTGTGAAATTGTTTGAAGATAATGTTCAGGAGGATGATTTTTTCCTACATGAATAAGATTGAATTGAGAATGTTGTCCATAGATAATTTCAAAGGGAGATTGTTTTGTTGAAGAATGTGTCAAGTTATTATATGCAAATTTGTCCAATGGTAAACATGTGGTCCAATTGTCTTGTTGATAATTAACATACATTCAAAGGTATTGTTCAAGGATTTGATTGACTCTTTCCATCTTCCCATTGTTTTCAGGATGATAAGCAGTAGAAAGATTCCTTGTTATATTTTATTGTCGACATAATTGAGTCCAGAAAGTAAAAACAAACAAAGAACCTCTATCTGAAGTACTATCATTGGGTAATCCATGTTTTGAATATACATGTTCTAGAAATAATTTTGCTAAATCCTCTGCTGTTGCAGTAGTAACAGTTTTAATAAATATAGACATTTTAGAAAATCTATCAACTATAAATAGTATACTATCAAAATTATCTGATGGAGGTAATTGAGAAATGAAATCCATCAAAATTTATTCCCAAGGTTTAGAGGGAGCTGGAAGTGGTTGAAGCAACCCATACTTCCTATGTTGAAGTACCTTGTTCTTATTTCATTCATAACAGGCTTTAATATAGGCCTTGATTTCTCTAGTCATTCCTGGCCAGAAAAAATCCCTCACTATTAACTGGTA
Organism: Hemileia vastatrix; assembly: GCA_030280995.1. Classification (NCBI taxonomy): domain Eukaryota; kingdom Fungi; phylum Basidiomycota; class Pucciniomycetes; order Pucciniales; family Zaghouaniaceae; genus Hemileia; species Hemileia vastatrix. Next base: position 13,124,455 of record JASXTE010000002.1, on the reverse strand, counting down.
GGCTTTATCAACCCCAAAATGACCAGCTAACAGATAATCATGTCTTCTATTGAAAATCCATAATTTTATATCCTTATCATTGGGTATGACTACTCTACCTTCAAAGACTAATAGACCTGATTTGATACTGAATCTTTTGGCCCCTTGCTTTGAGAGTATTTTTTCTTATACCTCTATACAATAATCATCTTTTGATTGAGCTTCTTTAATGTTGGATAGTGGATTTTGAATTGTTTGAGTTGTCATTGTATTGAGTTGATGAGTCGTTAACATTAATTTGTTGAAAATTTATTTGACATTTGCTGGGTTCTTATTAGAGAATGCCTCATCCCACTCTGGGTAAATGTTGTCCCAATGTGACAATATGTCTGGAACTATGCAATTTTTCCCAGGGTGATAGGTAATAGTGAAAGAAAATTCAGATAAGAACTTATCCCATCTGGCTTGACTTCATCTCAAGACTTTGGAAGACATAAAGTATTTTAAAGCATTATGTTCCATTTGAGTTTAAAAAGAACTATTAAGGCTGAGAAGAAAAGAACAACTTTTTTTCAGACAATGAATAATAGCAAGTAACTCTTTATCATGAATTTCATAATTTAAGTCTTTTGCAAGCAATTTGTGTGATTCAAATGCAACAGGATGAAACAATTTTGTTTCAGGATTTAATTGGGATATAACCCCTACAATAGCATAATCACTAGCATCTATCTCAATGATTGTCAATGCAGAGGGATCAAAATGTTGAAGAATTGGGGCTGTGGTGAATGCACACTTCAATTCTTCGAATTCCTTTTGTGCTGTATTGGTGAAATCAAAGGGAATATCTTTTCTAAGAAGAGAGGTGATATTTGTAATAGTTTTATAGTAATCTTTAATAAATCTTCTATAGAAACTTTCAAAACCTAAAAACCCTTGTAATGATTTAACAGATTTTGGCTCTGACCATTCCAATATTTTTTTAACTTTTCTATCATCCATGACAAGGCTGTCAGTGGATAATGTAAAACCTAGAAAGTCAATAGACTTTAGGTGGAATTTGCACTTAGTGTGCTTGGCATAGAGACAATGCTCTCAAATATGATTGAGAACATGTTGGACATGTTCAATATGTTCCTCAAGGGTCTTTGAAAAAATTAAAATATCATCTATATAGACAACAACAAATATTTTGACAACATCATGAAAGATGTTATTGAAAAAAGTTTGAAAAGTTGAGGGTGCATTACATAACCTGTCAGCCTAAATATCCTTAGGACTGAGTATTTATTATGCTTAAAATAAGATAAACTTAAGTAGATTAAGCTTATATCTTAAAAATAAGGTTAAAATAATAATATATATTATTTTATTATATATATATATAATTATTATTCTATTATATAACTTATAATAGTTTAAATAGCTTATCCATGGCCTAATAATATTTATTAAGGTGTTAATGGAGTCATAATATACTTATCTTAAGTGATATGAAGTAATTATTGACATACATAAGCTTATATGTATACATAAATCTCATATTCAGTGAAATATGCAGTATATTATGTATATTTAGGTATATAAGTGGGTTTTAGACCCTTAATAGCCTATAACCTTTGTTTTTCTGCTTATTTTAGGTCATATGGACGAAATCAGTGGACTCACAACGCCTACAGAAGCATAGACACCTATATCAGGCGCATACACCCAGTTTGGACAACTAAAATTACTTCCTTGGATGGTTATTCACGGATTTATGGGTTGGAAGGATGTTTCTGGGTTAATGTGGATGCTTGGGGATGTTATTGGGGGCTTGGACATTTTATTTGTTTCCTTTATATGCTTTTGGTTTCATTAAATCTCTTTTTGATTGTTTATTTTACCTGTTTCTTTATGGTATCCGCTTTTATCTGGGTTTTCTATTTATGGTATGGATCAGTTTTATTATTAATAGTGATGGAGGGTCCTTACTGGAGGTCTGGGTGTTGAAACTGCTTGAAGTGGACGCCATGGGGAGGTGATGGGCCCTCACAGTGCTGTAATTGCAGGGGATAGCAGTGACATCATCTGGATTGAAGGTCTGTGCACTCCAGTGGATTTGGGTATAAGTAAGGAGGGATTTTGACGGTTATTTATCATCATTAAATTTCTAAAACTCCAAAAAACACTACTAAAACAATTATTAACCTTTAGAAATATATTATAAAGCCACTATAAATTGATTTTATCTTTATATAAAGCTATAACTATATTTTATTCATCTATTTTCCACCACTAGCACACATTTAAATCCAAGTATTGTGAGTTTTATTTGAGTATAACTATTTTATTAGTCTTCCCCTGAGGATTAATCACTAAATCATTTTTCAATAAGTAGTAGGACCATAAAAAAACACTATTATATCATATTTATATACTAGACTATACTGACAATTGGGGGTCTTTCCTTATATTTTACTTATTATTTAGTATAAGCCTTGGGACATGATTTTTACCTTAGTACAGCTCAAAATAAACCAAATATTTGGGTCTGCTGCGTATTAGTGGGTCATCATAACTCATTTATTGCGGAAAAGAACCCTTAAAATAATTGTACTAATTTTTTATCATAAAAATTAGATATTTACAGTAGTAACTGTACCCAATATAAACCCAATTTCACTTGGTATTTGGACACCAATATAACACCCAATTAAATTGGTATTTGGTTAAAGCTTGGTAAGCTAATTATTCACCCTTATAGAGGTCTAGTTAAACTTATTATTATATTTTTAACAGATTTTTTTGAATTTTTCTTACATTTTATTTAAATAAATAAAGATATAAATTCAGGGTAAGCTCCATTGCTTTTTTATTAGTAATATAATTGCTAATATCTTTTGTCTACTAATTCCATAGAGTTTTTTCCTTTTGTAGACGTAAAATATTGTCATTCTTAACAATATGAGTGCTCCCCAGGACAGTGTAAGTGAAAAGCCTGCTTATAATACCAGGTCTAAAGCTAACAAAAACTTTCCAGGACATCACCATGGAGGGCCAACAGTACCCCCAGCCAGAAAGCATGAGTATAGAGGAAAAGGACGCCCTCTTAAAAAAGATAACTATAAAAAAGACGTCTCCTCCTCTTCAGGATCAACTGTCCCACCTGGCCAAACAGGTTCTGAAGTTGGAGGAATCAAAATCACTTATGTTCAAAGAGGTAGAGCAGTTGCAAAACAATTGCAAGGTAGGGTTTCAGCAGATGAATCAGGAATTGGCAGAATTAAAGGGAGGCCAGCCCAGTCAGTCAAATCAGCAACCCCCTATCCAAGGCGGGTCAACTCACTCCCAGGAGAAAATCCTGGTAGAAAAATGGAAATGGGACTGGTTTCACCAACAGTGGACAAACCACAGTTGCAACAGGGATCCACCCCCTCATCTGACTTCCTCAGCTCACCCTTACAAAGGAAAAAAGCGCCAAAAATCAGGACTGGCAACCATCCCTTGGTAAGAAGATTACCCTCTCAGATTGAACATAATACTGATAATTACAATATAGGTAATTCTATTGATGTTAAATCTGTGCAAAAAATAGAGGAGGATTTAAGAAATTTAGGTTTTAGAGTAGATACACCTGACTTGTCTTTTGTCCACAATAACAGTACTATTTACAATGATAATACAGTTAACCCTCAGTTGCAACCACTTACTAGTGAGATGAGAAGTTCACAGGAGAGTGAGAGAATTGAAAAGGAGGACATGGAATATTTTAACAATAATCCAACTGTCCATAGAATTGTTTCAGCATTGTGGAATAGAATGACTGATTGTGAGGAACAGACAGTTAAGCTCACAAGTGATACAATTTCATCCTTGACATTAAACATTTCTCAATTAGCAACACGTAACAAAGAATTAGAGAAAGAACATTTGTCTCTAACTCTTAAATATGTTTCATTGAGTAATAAATATAATGACCTTTCAAACAAATTCTGTGAGTTAGAAAAATTATATGAAACACATTTATTAAAAACTGAATCAAGAAAAAAGTTATCTTTTTCCCAGACAAATCAAAGTGTCTCTGAGTTGCTACAAAGATTAACTAAAGTTGAGATTGAAACTGCCAATCTACTAATGAACCAGGATAATCATAAGTATAATCAATATAATAATAATCTTTTCATTGGCAAAAGTGAATCTCATTCCTTCCCTATACCACCACAATTAAAACCATCTGGTGGTAGTGTCAAATCTGAAAATGTAAGTCACAAATCCGTGCAGGAAGAAATACAAGACCATTTATCAAAAGTAAATGAGTTGTTGAATTTACCTAAGATTAGTGAGATAAAATCCAATCAGAAAGACTGGCCTAAGATAGATCAGTACCCAACTTATGATGGGGAAGCCAGCTCTGATTGTCAACATTTTATTCAAAGAATTGACAACTTGAAATTCTCATATAAGTTACCAGATGAAGAGATAACATCAAAATTAATTTCTTTATTTAAGAATGTTGCTTTATTATGGTTTGAAGCTGTCTTAAGTGAGGGTAGAGACTACTCTTGGGCTGAATGGAAACAACTTATTGAAAAACAATTTGGAGGTTCTAAATTCAGGCTTACTCAGCAGAGACTTTATGAGAAGACTAGGTATAATCCGTTGAATGGTGACAAACCTATGGTATTTTTAATGAATTTAAACAAAATATTAAAAGCCATTGAGCCTCATATGGATTTTAACTTATGGAAAGATAAGATAATATATAAATTACCTATATCTGTCAGAGACATTGTTGTAGCTAGAACATTAAATGTTACTGAATATTCTGACTTTATTAATATTTTCAATGAAATATTATTAAACCATAAGTATGAATCAAGGTATTCCACTTATAAACAAAATGTTGAACCTGTAAAAACTCAGAATTCAAAAAAACTTCAGGAGAAGCAGAAAAAACCTACTGCACCTGTAGTACCTAAGAAGTATGAAACAAATACTTGTTATAAGTGTAACAAACCTTGGGTCAAAGGTCACAAATGTGAGAAAAACATAAATATTGTTGAAAATCAACATGAATCTGAAACTGAAACTGAAAAAAGTAAAGAATCAAGTGATTATGACAGAAATATCTCATATAGTGATGAAAATGAAGTCTGTATGTTGGAAGATGATTTGTCCATCTTTGAAAATCCAATATTAAATATGGACTCAAATGAATCTTTAATGAATTTTGAGGATGCTGAAATCATTAAGGATATACAAGCTGATAACTTTAGAATGACACCTATCACGGTTCCAGCTATCATTTCTGGTGAAAATGTTAATATAGTACTGGACACAGGAGCTGCTGGTTCTGTTGTTTCCACTAATACATTACAGAAAATTGATAGTGAATATAAGTTTAAGCTTGAACCACTTCAAAATAAAAATTGGAGAGGTTTTGGATCAGTGCTACACCCCATTGGTAAGTACAAAGCTGCTGTTTTCTTTAAACATCAACATGGTTATGTAAGAGTAACCTGTGACTTTGTAGTAATGGATAATACTAACTTTAGTAACTGTTTTATCATTGGAAATGATATTCTGACTAAATTTGGTGTAAAATTAGACCCTGCTAATAACAATTTTACAATTGGCATGAATGGTAAGAGGAAATTTAAAATAAATTCTTTTAAAACAGTCTTACACATTGAGTCAGTAACAAATTCCCCATGAAAAGGAAGAGAATCCAATGAGATGGAACTTCTGGAAACAGAAATTTCAAAAGCATCATTTGGCACTCAGATAAGTAAAACTGAGAAAGATAATTTTTCGGAATTAATTAAAGATTTTCCAATGGCCTTTGCACATGGTACAAATGAACTTGGCCTTGTAAAAGATCATGAAATGAAGATTAGTTTAACCTGTGATATGGATAATATTCCTGCTAGTCTTGAAAAGAAACCATACCCTGCTTCACCAATGAAGAGGAAAGACATAGAGGATAATATTAAGATGTTATTAAAAATGAACATTCTTGAGAAGGTTGAAACTACACCAAAATATTGTGTAATATCACCAGTGCAAATTTCTTATGAACAAGATAAAGCAAGACTGTGCGGTGATTATAGAGCATTAAATACATTTACAGTAGATGATATTTATCCCTTGCCAAGGATTGCCTCTATACATGCTACCCTTAAAGGTGCTAAATATATAAGTTGCCTAGATGGAAAAAAAGGGTACCATCAAATTCCTGTTGAAAAGAATTCACAGAACTTTATGTTGATAACAACACACATGGGAATTTATAAGTATGTCAGAATGCCATTTTGACCAAAAAATGCTCCATCAGTGTTTCAGAAGTTAATGGATATAACATTACATAATGAAATGATTGAAGGATGGTTAATGGTATACATTGATGACATCATAGTGTTCTCTAAAACTTTTGATGAACACTTACTCCATTTAAGGAAAGTATTCCAGAAAATGGATGAAATAAAAATGACCCTTGCATTGAAAAAATGTAAATTTGGGTTTGAATCTTTAAAAGTGCTTGGTCATATTGTATCTGGCTTACAAATATGTGTAGACCAAAATAAAGTGGCTGCAATAAAGAATATTGGCATTCCTCAAAATGTGAAGGATGTACAATATTTTCTTGGAATGTGTGGTTATTATAGACAATATATAAAAAACTACCAATCAATTGCTGCACCACTGACCACACTGATAAAGAAATCAGAAGCTTTCATTTGGAATAATGAAAGACAACAAGCTTTTGATAAGTTGAAAGAATTTTTAATGACAGCTCCTATCTTGGGTTTACAAGATTTCCAATTACCTTTTGTATTATATACAGATGCAAGTTTTATTGGACTGGGTGCTGCTTTGCATCAAAAACAACTTATTGAAGGTAAAATGTCAGAAGTAGTAATCTGCTATATTTCACGTACTCTGAGAAGTTGTGAATTGAAATATGGTGCTACTCAACTTGAATGTTTGGCAGTAGTATGGGCTCTTGAGAAGCTACATTATTACCTTGAAGACCAAAAATTTGAGTTAATAACTGACTGTAGTGCAGTTAAGTCACTCTTAAACATGAAAACTCCTAATAGACACATGTTTAGATGGCAATTAGCTGTACAAGAATACAGAGGCCGGATGACTATTACACATAGAGCAGGAACCTTGCACTCTAATGTAGATCTGTTATCTAGAGTACCTCTGCCTAATAATGATGATAATCCTGCTTATGTTCCTGAGTCAGAGATTATTAAAATTTATGGCATTTATATTGTAGATCTTGAGGATGAGTTTATGCAATCAATTCTTGATAATTATAATTCAGATCCTGACTTGAGTAAATTAACTACAATATTAAATTATCCATCTAATGCTTCAATGAATGTTTTAATAAAAACATTACCAATTAAGTATAAAGAGGCATTAGAAAAAGGAAAATTTTCTATTGAGGATGGTTTTATATATTACAGGAAAAAATTAAGTAATGTAATTGTAATTCCCCCTTCAATGAAGGAGTTAATGTTAAGTATATGTCATGATGATATATTAGCAGGTCATTTTGACTACCATAAAACATTAACCAGAGTAAAAAACACAGCTTGGTGGATTAACATGTCTGAGGATTTTCAGAAATATGTTGAAACATGTGATTCTTGTCAAAAATCTAAAAGATTAACAGGAAAAAGAGCTGGTTTATTACAACAAATTGAGCAACCAAAAGCTCCATGGGAAACCATTAACATGGACTTTGTAACAGGTTTTCCAATAGCAGGGCATAAGAGTTATAACTCCTGCTGGGTAATTGTAGATAGATTTACAAAGATGTGTAAATTTATTCCTACCCACAAAGAGGTTTCTGCAAATGACTAAGCTTTTTTATGGTGGACACAAATGTTAAATACAGCAGGTTTCCCCAAAGCAATAGTTTCTGACAGAGATCCTAAATTTACTTCTGAGTTCTGGACGTTACTTATGGATGTTTCAGGGTGTCAATTAAAACTTTCTAAAGCACACCATCCACAAACTGATGGGCTAGAAGAAAGAATGATACAAACCTTAGAAGATATGAAAAGAAGATATTGTGCTTTTGGTCTTAATTTTAAAGACAATGACAAATTCACGCATGATTGGGTAACCCTTATCCCAGGTTTAGAATTTGCATATAATAGTACAGTACATTCTGTCACTGGCAAAAAGCCATTTGAGTTATAGTTGGGTTATGTACCTAATACCCCTGCTAAAACTCTTAATAAGTTACCTAGATTGGATATCCATCCAGGTACTAAATCTTTTCTTCAGATGCAGGAATTATGCAGAAAACATGCTCAAGAATGTATAAATAAGGCTTTTGAGTATGAAAAGAAAAGATGGGATAAAGCCCATAAAGAACAAATGTTCAAAGAGGGTGATGAAGTCCTTATTTCAACACTACATTTCAATTTAAATGGTAATGTTAAATTGAAGGATCCATTCATTGGACCATTTGTAGTTAAAAAGATGGTTGGTAATAATGCTGTTGAGGTTATTCTATATGCACCATATGATAGAAAACATCCAGTATTTCCTATTTCTCTTATAAAACCATACCATTCTAATGATACTGCCCTATTTCCAAGAAGATCAGGAAGGCATAAACAGCAACCTGAAGAAATAGTTGAAAAGGCAGAAATTGAAAAGATACTTAAAAAGAGACACCTTACTAAAGAAAAGGGAGTTGAGTATCTATTAAGATTTAAAAATAAATCAAGTGAATATGACCAGTGGATTCCAGAAAATGAAATCTCTGATCTTAAAAATCTCTTGAAAAAATTTAATTCCAAATAATACTGTTCATTCAGTATATGTATTATAAAAATTTTTTTTATTTTTTTATTTTATTATTTCACTCCTTAGTATAATTAAAATGTCTTAACATTTTTTTATATTGTTTTTTTGGGGTGAGGGAGTGTCAGCCTAAATATCCTTAGGAATGAGTATTTCTTATGCTTAAAATAAGATAACCTTAAGTAGATTAAGCTTATATCTTAAAAATAAGGTTAAAATAATAATATATATTATTTTATTATATATATATATATAATTATTATTCTATTATATAACTTATAATAGTTTAAATAGCTTATCCATGGCCTAATAATATTTATTAAGGTGTTAATGGAGTCATAATATACTTATCTTAAGTGATATGAAGTAATTATTGACATACATAAGCTTATATGTATACATAAATCTCATATTCAGTGAAATATGCAGTATATTATGTATATTTAGGTATATAAGTGGGTTTTAGACCCTTAATAGCCTATAACCTTTGTTTTTCTGCTTATTTTAGGTCATATGGACAAAATCAGTGGACTCACAACGCCTACAGAAGCATAGACACCTATATCAGGCGCATACACCCAGTTTGGACAACTAAAATTACTTCCTTGGATGGTTATTCACGGATTTATGGGTTGGAAGGATGTTTCTGGGTTAATGTGGATGCTTGGGGATGTTATTGGGGGCTTGGACATTTTATTTGTTTCCTTTATATGCTTTTGGTTTCATTAAATCTCTTTTTGATTGTTTATTTTACCTGTTTCTTTATGGTATCCGCTTTTATCTGGGTTTTCTATTTATGGTATGGATCAATGTTATTATTAATAGTGATGGAGGGTCCTTACTGGAGGTCTGGGTGTTGAAACTGCTTGAAGTGGATGCCATGGGGAGGTGATGGGCCCTCACAGTGCTGTAATTGCCGGGGATAGCAGTGACATCATCTGGATTGAAGGTCTGTGCACTCCAGTGGATTTGGGTATAAGTAAGGAGGGATTTTGACAGTTATTTATCATCATTCAATTTCTACAACTCCAACAAACACTACTAAAACAATTATTAACCTTTAGAAATATATTATAAAGCCACTATAAATTGATTTTATCTTTATATAAAGCTATAACTATATTTTATTCATCTATTTTCCACCACTAGCACACATTTGAATCCAAGTATTGTGAGTTTTATTTGAGTATAACTATTTTATTAGTCTTCCCCTGAGGTTTAATCACTAAATCATTTATCAATAAGTAGTAGGACCATAAATAAACACTATTATATCATACTTATATACTAGACTATACTGACATAACCCAAAAGGCATAACTAGATATTCAAAACTACCAAACCTAGTGCTCATTCCTGTTAAAGGTTCATAGCCTTCAGCAATATGTATAAGGTTGTAAGTGCCTCTTAAATTAATTTTAGAGAAGAAATTAGCACCACTAAGAAAATTAAGAAGTAAAGACATAGGAGGAACTGGATATGCATTCTTCTTAGTAACTGCGTTGAGTTTTCTATAATCAATGCACAACCTATGACTTCCATCTTTTTTCTTAATAAAAAGAACTGGAGATCAGGTTGGGGATTTACTGGCTCAAAAGAAAACTTTTGCTACATTCTCTGTAATGTAGTCTTGAAGAATTTGAGATTCATCCTTTGATAGGGAGTAGACAGGACCCGCTGAAGGTACTGTACCTACTAACTCTATTTGATGATTGTAGGGTCAATGAGGTGGTAGCTTGTTGGCCTTACAGACTGAAAATTCATCGAGGAAGTTGTGATAAACTTCAGGTAGTGTTGTTTTAATAGCTTCAATGTTGATTTGGTCATCCTCTTCATTGTCGAAGGAGTTTTTTGATGGTAGACCTGAATTTAGAGAGCAATAATAATTTACTTCAAGGCTGTTGAAAACCTCTTCAAGTGAATTAACAGAGCTAGAAAGGTTAGCAGAATGCTCATTTAGAGAAAAATCAGATGTTTGCAAATCATCTGGAAGAGAGGTGTCATCAAGCAGGACTTGGTCAGACAGGTTGTTTAACTCCCTATTGACCTGCATTGAAGAATCAGAAATATACTTAGAACAAGGGGTGATCAATCCCTCTGACAAATTAATGTCCAGATTCCAATGCGTTAAAAAGTCATGGCCAAGAATGGTATTTTCCATCCTCGGGGCATCCAAGACTGTTAATTCCCACTCAAAGGAAGGAAAATTTGGAAAGTTGAAAACCCATAAAACTTTCTTACTAACCCAATACTTGGGTTCCTCTGATTCCACCAAATAAATTGGAATTTGATTGATATCTACAAATTTCAGCTTAATTTTTTTGGAAAAAAATAAACTGATAAATAAAATTGAATCTCCAGAGTCAATGAGAAAACTGAAGGGTATATCCTCTTTAAAAAGAATAAATCTCAAACAGTTAATGGAAACTCCAGTCCTTAATACATGGAAGTTCTGTTCACTGGGAGAAATATAATAGTTTTCTTTGCACACAAGTAAATTATTCTCTATTTTTTTGATTTTGAACTTTTACCTTCCTTTTCCTTCAATTTTGCACAATCTTCCAACTTGTGTTTACCCCCACAATACATACATAACCCATTATCTGTCCGTCTTTTTCTTTCAGCTTCCTTTAATTCCCTTTTTGGATCCAATACCTTACTGATATTTCCAGGAGTCAAGCTTTTAGGTTTAGAATTTTCCTTTCCCTTGTGAGTGGGTTTAAACTGGGTTGATTGGGTTGGTTGGGAATGATTGTTTGAAGGAGGCCCAGATTTAAAATTTGGACCATGAGATTTTTGTGCATGACACCTTTGTTGAAGTTGTCCTTGATGTGTGCCATTGATTTTGAGGGTCCTATCCATTAAGTCCGTCAAACTCTCCATTTTACACACGTGAAGATTCAATTGATCCAGAATCCTCAAAGGATGTCCCTTTTTGAGATGATATTTGAGAGCAGCATCATTCCAACTAACTTGAGTTTGTAAAGCCCTGAAATTTTCAATACACTCAGAAGCTTTACCATTATTGCTCATGCAAAGGAAATCAAGTTCAATATCCACGCTGTCAGTTTCATTGGGGTCACTAAACAATGTAAAAATTTGGTCCTCAAACTTTTCCCAATTATTAATGAGTAAGTGAGGTTCACTTGAAGAAAGAATGGGTAGATAAGGCTCAACCCACCATGACACCTTTCCTGATAAATAAGAAGAGGCATAAATGACCTTGGAACAATCTGTAAAAAAGGTTCAAGGGTCATTGTGGAATAGTAGCTTGAATTTCTGCAAGAAGAGATGCAATCTGTTGGGATTCTCCCCATAAAATTTTTCTGGAGATTTCATCAAAGGAGTTTTGAATTTAGATCCTTCAGATGAGGCAGGATTAGTCAGGATTTTAACCAGGAGTTTCATGAATTCCTCCAATGATGCATTTGTGCCAGAGCTTGAAGATTAGACTGAAGGTCCAGAAGCCGGGGTTGATGGTGACTTGTGCATGGTGTCCTCTCCTTCATCTTCTTGGCTGGAGTCCTCAAAATCCTGAGGAATGTCCTCTACAGATTGAATTTAATGTTTGTGCTCCCTTACATCAGGCAGTTCAAGAGAGAGAGTGCCAGAAACAGGATGTAATGAGGTCAACCTATCCCTAGCGTAAGCTCTAGTAGTAGCACCAATGGGAGGAGGAGTGCATTGAACAGGCCCCATATTTAGATTTAGCACCTGAAAATTGTAGTAGTATAAAGAATGAGAACTATGAAGACTAAATTATACTGTCACCGGACAACCTATGCACAGGGTTGAGGATGATAAAAATAAGAGTGGAATTACAACTTTGAAGTGCAGAGGATTACTTTGAGGAAGTGGTTTGAAGATAGGTCTAATTTACTATCACTAGTTTGAGATAATCTTCAAAGAATAATTAATGTAGATAGTATGGAAACTATTTATTGTGGTAATCTCATGAAGGGTTTCAACTTGATAATCAAAGGTAATATTTAATATTTTAGGATTTAATGAAATTGATTATTAAGAAAAGAAAAAGAAATATATAATAATAGCCTAATAAGAGTTTGACTAATATCACAAATATATTTTATAATTTAATTCTAACGAACGTTGAACCAAAGTAAACCCCTTTAAATATTCTATTCCTCCTTGCACTGACCCATTAACCAGCCAGCCAACATATTACTCACAGACCCATTTAATCCACCAGAGTTCCCAGTTACCAATAATCTAACCTTATAACCCTTCTTTCCCATTCCTGTTTCCCAGACCTCCTAATTACCCTCAGACCCAAAATTACCCCTTTTGAATATTGCCTTTACCTTAGCGCTAGACGGTGCATAGATTGCTTATGTTTGGAAAGTATAAGTGTCTTTAATTTTAGGATACTTTTAAAGTTTGAATAGTGCAGCTAATTTGAGAAAACAATAGAATTTAATCTCCCATGGTTGCTTTTTGTGCATTGCTGGTGGATTTAGAGCTTGAATAGTGGGTTATTTGAGGTACTTTTACTTTGAGTGTCACATAAAGTGTGACACTACTCCTGCAATGAATGGAAGGCACTATTTGAAAGGCAATTTGGTAGCCCAAAATTCAGAATCACTCAAAAAAGATTGTATGAGAAAGCAAGATATAATCCAAACACTAGAGATAAACTAATGGTATTATTAATTAATTTAATAAAAATCAAGAAAGCCATGGATCCAAAAATGGATTATGATGAGTGCAAAGAAAAAATAATATATAAACTGCCTATATCAGTCAGAGACATTATAGTAGCTAGAACTGAAAATATCAGAGATACTTCTGGGTTTATTAATATATGAAATGAAATATTATTGAACCACAAATATGAAACCAGGTATAATAACTACAAGAAAAATGTTGGGGTAGTAAAACCTACTACAAATAAGTTACCAGTGGAGAAGAAAAAACCTTCATCTCCCCTTGTCCCTAAAAGACAAGAAAGTAACACTTGCTAAAAGTGTAATGAGACTTGGGCTAAAGGTCAAACTTGTAAGAAAAGAATATGTGTTATTGAAAACTCACAAGATTCTGAACAAAGTAATCATGAGGATGAAAAAGAGGAATCTTGTGAGGATTGCAAAAGTAACATTTTTTACAGTGATGATGAAAATGAGATATATGTATTAGAACAGGATATTATGTTCCTGAATGATACAATACCTCATACAGATACATCTTTAAATTCCATTGAAGAAGCTGAAATTATCAAAGATGTATCTCATGATACTTACAAAATAACACCTATTAGAGAGCCTGTTATTATATGTGGAAAAGAAATCACCATGCAATATGGGGGGCGGACTTGATAGCAAGTCCGCAACCTTGGACTCAAATTCACCACAGACTGAACACACATTGAGCGATTGACAAAGGAACCATACAATCAGGGATGAACACCACTCAGCAGAAAAGTTTTAGGTGAGTCTTCAAGTAGAGTTTAATATGAGTTCTGTCTGAGTTCCATCTGAGTTCTGTCTGAGTTCAGGTTGGGGACTTGCTAGCAAGTCTACCCCCTATATTGTGTAGTGCATGAGTGCCATTCTTGAAACTGGGGGTGCAGGTAGTGTAGTTTCTATTAACACATTAATGAAACTTGATGGTAAGTATAAAGAAAAACTAGAACCTGTACAGACAAAGAACTGGAGGGTTTTTGGTTCAGTATTACATCCAATTGGCAAATACAAAACTTCTGTATTTTTTAAATATAATAATGGATATGTAAGAGCAGTGTGTGAATTTGTAGTAATAAATAATAATAATTGTAGTGATTGGTTTATTATTTTCAATGACTTATTGACCAAATTTGGCATCAAACTAGATCCTTCAAATAGTTGCTTCACTATAGGAGTAAATGGGAAAAGAAAATTCAAGATTTACTCTGAAAATTCAGTTTATTCCATTGCTCCTAAAGAAGAACAACTGAAAGGTGGAAGAACCACCTCTGAAGTGGTAGAATTGGAAAATGAAATCAAAAAAGCCTCTTTTAGTCCTCAACTCTCAAAAATTTAAGAAAACAATATTTTGGGATTGATAAAATCTTATCCTATGGCATTTGCTCATGGTTCAAATGAACTAGGATTGGTCAAAGACCATGAGATGAAAATATCTTTAAGTTGTGATTTGGATAATATTCCTGGAAACTTGAAAAAGAAACCTTACCCAGCTTCTCCTGAAAAAAGGAAAGAGATTGAAGACAACATCAAAATTTTTTTAGAAAAGGGTATTGTTGAAAAATTGGACACAAAACCTAAGTATTGAGTTATTTAACCAGTTTTAATCTCTTATGAAAAAGATTAGTCAAGATTATGTGGTGATTACAGAGCTCTAAATACATTCACTGTAGATGATATTTACCCTCTACCATGGACAGCATCTATCCATGCTACCTTACAAGGTGCAAGATATATTTCCTGTCTGGATGGAAACAAAGGTTACCACCAGATCCTTGTAGAAAAGAATTCTCAGAATTTCTTACTCATAACCACACACATGGGGATATATAAATATGTGAGAATGCCTTTCGGCCCAAAGAATGCGCCTTCAGTCTTCCAAAAATTGATGGATAGTGTTTTTTATCAGGAAATGGTTGAAGGATGGCTTTTAGTTTATATTGATAAAATCATAATGTTTTCAAAAACATATGATGAACATTTAAATCACCTGAAAAGAGTATTTCAAAAAATGGATGAAATTAATATGAAAATTGCATTAAAGAAATGTAAGTTTGGGTTTCAATCCTTGAAATTACTTGGACATGTTGTATCTGGATTGCAAATTTGTGTTGACCAGAATAAAGTGGCAGCAATAAAAAACATTATTATATCTAAGAATGTTAAAGGTATTTAAAGTTTTTTAGGTATGTGTGGATATTATAGGCAGTATATGAAAGACTACTAACCCATTGCAGCCCCTTTAACAACATTAATCAGGAAAAATGAGGCTTTCATTTGGAATAATGAAAGACAACACGCCTTTGATAAATTGAAGGAATGTTTAATGTCAGCTCCAATATTGGGACTACCAGATTTTAACCTCCCTTTTATATTGTATACTGATGCAAGCTTCACAGGTTTAGGTGCTGCTTCACAGAAAAAACAGATAATAAACAGTAAATTATCTGAAGTAGTCATCTGTTATATATCCAGAATTTTAACAAAGACAGAATTAAGGTATGGTTCCACCCAACTGGAATGTTTAGCCATTGTGTGGGCCCTGGAGAAACTTCATTACTATCAGGAAGACCAGAAGTTTGAATTAATAACATATTGCAGTGCAGTAAAATCATTACTAAACATGAAAACACCAAATAGGCACATGTTTAGATGGAAACTAGCTGGACAAGAGTACAGAGGAAGAATTACAATCACTCATAGTGCAGGAACATTACATTCTGATGTAAATTTATTATCCAGAAGCCCTTTGCCAAATGATACTGACAACCCAGCTTATGTACCTGAAAATGAAGTAATACATATCTTTGGGATTTATATAGTGGATTTAGAGGAGGAATTTGTGCAAAATATATTAGAAAATAATTCATCTGATAAAGATTTGCCTAAATTATCTACCATTTTAAATGATCCAAATGGTGCCTCTATGAGTGCAATAACTAAAGCCTTACCTCCAAAGTATATAACTGCATTGGAAAAAGGTAAACTGTCAATTGAAGGTAGATACATATATTACAGGAAAAAGCTAAGTAATGTAATAGTTATACCACCTTCTATGAAAGAGTTAATGTTAAGCACTTGTCATGATGACATCTTAGCTGGTCATTTTGACTTTAACAAAACATTAACAAGAGTTAAAAATACAGCCTGGTGGATAAACATGAAAGAAGATGTACAAAAATACATAGACACATGTGACTCTTGTCAGAAATATAAAAGATTGACTGAAAAGAGAGCTGGGTTGTTACAACAAATAGAGCAGTCAAAAGCTCCATGGGAAATTATAAACATTGATTTTTCCACTGGCTTTCCATTAGCATGAAAAGAAAGTTTCAATTCTTGCTGGGTAATTGTGGATAGACTAACAAAATGTGTAAATTTATCCCCACCCATAAAGAGGTATCTTCAAAAGACTTGGCATTACTATGGTGGACTCAAATAATGAATACATCTGGGTTCCCCAAAGCCATAATCTCTGACAGAGACCCTAAATTTACTTCAGTGTTCTGGGCATCTTTGATGGAAGTATCAGGTTTTCAATTGAAATTTTCTACAGAAAAACATCCACAAGCTGATGGGCTGGATGAGAGAATGATACAGACTCTGGAAGATATGATCAGAAGATATTGTGCCTTTGGATTAGAATACAAAGACAATGAGAAATTCACACATGACTGGGTAACATTAATTCCTGGCCTTGAATTTGCTTATAACAGCACAACTCATTCTGTAACAGAGAAAAAACCATTTGAACTCTGGCTGGAATATGTACCAAATACCCCAGTAAATCATTTAAATAAATTACCAAGTTTAGATATACACCCTGGTACTAAATTATTTATTCATATGCCACAAATGTGTAGAAATCATGCAGAATAATGCATCCAAAGAGCATTTGAATATTAAAAGAAAAGGTGGGATAAATCACGTAAAGAATTTGAATTCAAAAAAGGAGATGAAGTTCTAATTTCAACACTACATTTAACTTACAATTTAATGTTAAATTGAAGGATCCCTTTGTAGGACCTTTTGTAGTCAACAAAATGGTTGGTAATAATTCTGTGGAAGTCATATTATATGCCCCATATGATAGGAAACATCCAGTTTTCCCTATCTCATTATTGAAACCTTACCATGCAAATGATCCTCACTTATTTCCAAAAAGAAGGGGAAGGCCTAAAAAGCAACCTGAAGAAATTGTGGAAAAAGAAGAGATTGAAAAAATACTCAAGAAAAGAATCCTTACTAAAGAGTAAGGAATGGAGTATTTATTAAGATTTTAGGGGAAATCAAATGAATTTGATGAATGGATACCTGAAAAAGAAATTTCAAATCTATCCTCCCTTCTTAAAAAATTTAAACAGAAATAAACATCTTTTCAACCAGCTGAGGGGTAAAAACCAGTACTCATAATATTTTATTATGTTTCATTTCTTTAAAGAAATTATCTTAAATGCTACAGAATTTTCTGAATTCCTGAAAAATAAACATAAAATAAAAAAAGTGTATAACTTATCATTTTTTATTGTTTTTTTTTGGTTGGGAAAGTTTCAGCCTGGATATCCCCAGGACTGAGTAAAAAGTACTTATAAGTTATGTTAAACACATGTAATATACATGGGAGCAATAAATTAAACTACACAAGTTGTATACATAAGTAAAAATTATGATAAAATACAATATATGCCATTATAACACCTTATATACACACATATATCCACCTTTTATAAGTCTTATGTACTTTATATTAAGTTGGAATATGTTAGAGTAATCTTAAAAACCATAAATATAAGGCTACATAATTTTTAAGTAGACTTAAAGCTGTTGTTTTCATTGTTTTATGTTAAAATCAATAAATGCGCTTTAAATCACTTAAAAGTTTATTATATGCGCTATAAATTTAATAATATTAAAAATAAGCTTTGACAGATCAATTTTTCTTAATTAGAACTATTGATTTGGCTACTCAAATGCATAAATATAAAACTTTTCAAATTTGGTGTTTTTTATGCCAGAAATGGCTTCTGTGTACTGCCCACATACTGCCTGCATTTTCCCTGTTTGAATAGCTTCATTTCTAGAAAATTTAGATTTTTCACACTATAATTACCCCACATTCTATTCCCACTGTGGGGAAACATGCTAAAATAGGCAACAGGTGCTTATTTAGTGTCCTAATTTAATTATAGGTGCATTGACCCTTATTATATGCAATAATTTCATTAATAACCTCAAGCTTGGCGCTTTATTTCACTACCACACTTAAATTTGCCTAAAATGGTCAAGGAATTACCCATGCAAATACCTGCCAAGGACTGGATGTAGTTACCCCACATCTCATGCACTTTTTTGGGGTTTTAAATGGTTTCTCAGTCAATTTTGATTAATTTTGAATGGGGATTTCATGTAGTTTAATGTCATAATTAGACCCATAATTAGCCCCATAATTTCTACTGTTAATCCCCCTAAATTTTGAGTTATAATGATTCTTAATTTTCCCTTTTTAGTCTTTAATTTTAATTTATTACATGCATATACTCTCTCTTTTGCTTATTCTTTATTTTTGATGGATTATCCCTATTACCACAGGATTTTGGAAGGTGATATCATTCTGATTATGTTACTTGTCACTCTTTATGTTGTTGGACATGTCTATTAGTTTGAATGAGGCTTCATTAACCATGTATAGAGCTTGTAAATTAAGGGGTTCATTGGGGAATTCATTGGGTATAATAGGAGGGGGTTTTTTGTCTTGTTTTCTACATTCTTTATCATTACAATAAAATATATAACCAATACTATTACAATACATATCAATAGCACTTATAAAGTCTTTGAGTAGTATCTGAATTATTACATCTATTTTTCTACCAACTATAAGATTGTAACCCATTTATAATTAGTGAAATTAAAATTACTGAGACCCATATATTGAGTTATATTTTAATACTTATTAGATTTTTACTACATTATTCATATAGGAACATAAAAATCTTCTAGAAAACTGACCATTCAAGCTAGTTCAAATCCCTGTACTTGATCTCAGCCTGACAATTGCTGTCAGTTGAAGGTTTAGGTGATGAGGGAAGCAGAAGATTTCCAACAAATGAGGAGGGGGGGTGTTTAGATAAAAAAAAAGCTTAAATTTTCACCCTTAAAATTAAGTAGCCTAGATTGAAGAGAGACATAAGGATGGTATCCACAAATATATGTTATTTTACTTGCTTAAAAATCAATCATGGATGTGATGAGTTTGTGATCAGGAATTAGGCATGGAAGTTGGACTATAAGAGGAAGAATAATGCATTATTGTGCATTTCTTATCCACTAGCCCAAGGGCTAGTAGATAAGAAATTTTTTCAATCAATAATGTCTGATCTGGGAAAAAAAATTCTAAACTTTAATTTTGGATCCCTAAACATTGATACCCCCTAATGCATGTATTCTTTGCACTGATCAATGCACTAACCTCAATATTAATTCCCAGAACTCACAATGTTTCCTAAGTTGTATGAATGCACTATATTGGTCAAGGATTCTTGCTTTCAGCTGCCTTTAAAGACTATGCATACACATATTCTACAGCTCACACCTCATTTTGGTTTCTGGATTGGTTTGAAGGTTATATTGGGTATTTTGGAATGAGAATTTTACAGGTGAAACACTATATTTAGTGTTTTAATTACTATTTTTGATCCTCTTTAATGAGGTATTTTTTTTGTTTCCTTTGAATATTATAATCCATATATGCTATTTAGGTGTAATTATCTCATTTTTATAGATTATCCTTCTATATTGGTATATTTTGGTGTGTTATTGGGCTCTTATTTTGTGAGGGGAATGTTCTTTTGATTCTGGGCCTGTGAAACTTATTGAAGTGGATTCCATAAATAGACTAGTCCCCTCACAACTCTTTAATGGCTGGGGATAGTAGTGTAAGGGGCCTAGGTAATAAGAGGTAGACACAAGGGATTTATGGGTATTTAAGGAGGATATTTATTGCTATTACTCTACATTCTTTATTACATCTTTTAGATTATATAACCAATCAACTGCAATAATATTTTCTAGTAATTTTATAAGACTTCTAAATATTATTTGAATGATTAGAATTTTTTTACACCACTTGAAAGCTTTGACTATTTCAATAAGTAAGAATAAATTACTGACTCTGGTATATTGAATTATTTTATTATTCTATCAGACCCTGGAAAACCCCAAATCATACTGAACCTTTTAATACCTTCTCAGAAACTGGATAATAAAGCTATTTATGTCTCTGAACATTGTCTTAGCCTGTCATTTTCTACCTCTGACACCCCCTAATATTTTTTAATTTCAAGATGATATTATGAGTCTATAGTTATTAATTGATCATAGGGAAAAGTGTCAGATCATTTGAGTCATGATTTTGAGGTCAAATAAATGTTTGAAAAGTGAAGAGGACTTATTGCTGAGGGCTGTACAGAAGCTAAACTCAAATCTCCACCTGTGCATGCATAATTTCAAATTTTTCACTTTTTTTTTCTTACAAATACTACCACCAGTACCACTCATACCTCAAGGTGAATATTTTTATTTTTTTAGCCTCCATAATCTACTAATATCAATTTTTAAAAAAATACATTTAAAATTCTCTTGTTATTACTCTATTAAAGTTTTGAGCTTACTTTTTTGAGGACCCTTGATCTATGGCTCATCCTCCACCTTGCAAGAAACAGCCAAAAACCAAAGTGAAACCAAAAATTGCTAACATGTTGATGTTGTCACCAGACGACCTATACACAAGGTTGAGGGTGTTCCTGGAAGTGAGATGGAGGGAGAAGTTTAGAAACTCCTTCAAAGCACAGAGGAAATGTTCGAGGAAGTGATTCGAAGATGACTCAAAGGAAGAGCTACTGCTTAAAGATATGTTCGATAAGAATCTCAATAGAATTTAAGATAATACTAATATTCTTAGGATCTCACAAAGGGTTGTAAACTCAATAATCAAAGATCTAGGTTTTAGAAATTATTACTGAGGAAATAAGGAAATGTACAATAATAATGATTTAACTTGAAGTTTTACCACTATTAACTATAGATACGTTTTTATAATTTAATTCTAAAGAAATATTGAACCAAAATCCAACCCCTTTTATATCCATTACTCCTCCTGGCATTGATCTCATACCCATCCATTATTCTGCACACCACAGACCTCCAAAATTACACCCGTTACACCTGGACCCTCCTCACTAACATCCGTTAACCCTTTAATCCTCCACTAACCATCCCGTCCATTCTCACTACCCCTGTTAATAACCCACAAATACTTAATAAACCTTTTAGCGGAATATTGCATTGACTATTGCACTGTGCGTCGCTTATCGAAGAAAAGACTAAACACACTTTTGAGAGATTGACTAATTTATATTTAAAGTTTAGATTAGCGCGGTTGAATAGTGAGTACACAAAGGGAAGTTGCAGTTGCTATGTAGAATCGCTTTCTGTGCTTTGAGTATGGATTTAGACCTCTGTGTTATTGATTTAGTGAGCTGCTTTTGCCTCGAGTGTCACGTGGCACGTGACAGATGCCCGGGTATAAAACGCAAGCTCCGTTGAGCTTGAGCCATCTTCTCACACTAGTTTCCCTTCTTCTATATATATATTTTCTTCCTTATTTATTAATTTCCCTGTAATGAATTGTCCTACTCCCACACCTACGCCTCCACACCCTAAAGCGGATGGGGGAATGATTACGCGACATTTTTCCCAAGCTTGCACGGCTTGTGAAAGTATGGAATACTTCTGTGTTGAAAGTACGGCGACTCAAGGCCCTCGCCAGAAATGCGAGTTTTGCCGTTGGCGAAGAGTGGCGTGTGATGCATTGACGAAGAATGCAGAGATCGAACAATGGTTTACCAAGACCAAGTTTTGGGTGATCCCTAAAACAAAAGAGGTGGTTGAAGACATTTGGGATGTCTCGTTTGGAGATGATCAATCGGTGGGGGAGAATGATAAGGAGCTCAACAACAAGATCACAACCTGGGTAACCCAGGCCACGAGTTCGAAGCGGGGTGTCGAAGAAGAAGTCGACAAATTGGTGGAGGAAGATGAAGATGAAGTCCCTGTTCCAGGGCGGGCACCCAAGAAACAACGGGTGGTCATTGAAGATGACGAGGAGGAAAGAGAAGCAGAGGTAGAGGTAGAGGTGGCGCCAAGGTTATTCTTAGAACCTGACCCCATCTTCGAAGTAAGATTTTTGTTGTTGTTTTTTAAGGATGAGGTTACTGATGAGTTTTGTTTAGACATCGAATTCCATTGAAGACCCGATTGGGGAGCCTGCATCGCTTTTACCAACTGAGGCAAACCCTCCGGTCATGGGTGGAAACGAAGAACCTGAAGACACGCTGGACCAGGTGTGGTCAAAGAAACCTCGTCAGGGTCGACGAGTAAGGTTCGCAGAAGAGTTGTGTGGGGAGGTCGATACAATTATTGATGCTGCTTCCTTCGACGTGGCCGAGGAACTCTTGGAGATTGGAGAGGTGGTTCCGGTAGGAGAGGAGGAGGTATTTGAGAAATGCAGGAAGGAGATAAGGGTAGTATTGGAAAAGATGAAAAGATTGGTTCGAGAAAAATTTGAAATGAAAAGGAGAGATGTAAAAAAGTAGAAAATAGAATTGTATTTTAGTTTTATTTTATTTTATTTTATTTTATTTATTTTTTATTGTAGGTGAAGATTATTATTTTTATAAGATTTGGGAGAGAGAGAAAAAAAAAGTTTTAAATAAAATTTTGCTTTAGAATTTGAAAGAAGAAATTTAAATAAGAAAGAAAGAAGTTATTTAATTGAAGGAAGTTTTAAATTTTTAAAAGAAAAATTTATGTAAGAGAAGAGAGAAAAAAAACGGTTGGTGATGGGATGAGTTTGTTGAATTGAGAATTTAATGAAAGACGAATTTGTTTTTTGCAAAAAGTTGTTGATTGATTTTTTTTTTTTTTTTTTTTTTTTTTTTTTTTAGGAAATTTTAGTTGAAAAGAGAGGAAGAAGAAAGAAAAGAAAAAAAACAGAATTTAGAATTTAAAGAGAATTTGAAAAGAAGAATCATTTGTTCGAAGAATTCTTTATAGGGAGATTTTAGAGGTTGAAGTTAAGTTCGAGGAAATGGTCGTGTCGTACAAGATTTGATGATTCGAAGGAAAGAAAGTTTTTAAAGAGAGAATAAATTTTTAGAAAGAAAATTTTAAAGAGAATTTCAAATTTAAGAAAAGAATGTATTTAGAGAATTGAAAAAGAAAAGAAAGAAAATATTTAGAGAGATTAAAGAGTTTTTTATTTTATTTTATTATTTATGTTTATTCTATTTATTTTATTTTATTTTATTTTTATTTTGTTTTGTTTTATTTTATTTTATTTAATTCTAATTTTGATTTTACTTTTAGTTGGTTTTGGAGAAAAATTTTATAGAAGGAGAAGAAAGAAAAAGAAGAGAGAGAAAAAAGAAAACAAGGCTAAGAAATTTAAGAGGTGTTTTAGATTTTTTTACAAGAAAAAGAAAGAAAGAAAAAGAAAATTTAAAATAAAAGAAATTTTAAGGTTTTGGTTTTAAAGGATATTTCAAATGAAAAGATTTTAGGAGTTCAGGGGCGTTAGAAACATTGATGGCTGGTTCCCAGGATGTTTTTTTTGAGTCATTGAGGAAGCCTTCCCATTCCACAAGGTATTGAAGTTTCCCCTTGCGCATTCTTGAATCAAGGATACAACTTACTTCCCACTCTAGATGATCTTCTACTTCAACCGGTTCCGGAGGGGGTTGGTTCTTGCCCGGGTATATTTCTCGAGCCAGTTCCAGGAGAGATACATGGAAAACAGGGTGAATTGCCTACCATTTAGGAGGTAACTTGAGTCGAAATGCAGTTTTAGAGACTTCAGAGTCAATTTCGAATGGTCCCAAGCGCTTTTCAGCCAGTTTCTTTGATGGTCGTGTTGTTTGAATGTTTCGTGGTCGAGCCATACTTTGTCGCCTGGTTTAAAGGAAGGAGCAGATTGTCGATGTTTGTTGGCCTGTTCCTTGTATCTTCGAATCGCTGATTCCAAATTTGTTTTAAGTTCTTCTTGGAGTCGTGATATAGTTCGAAGATAATGTTCCGCAGGATGATTAGTTCCTACATGGATTGAGTTGAATCGAGGATGTTGTCCATAAATGGTTTCTAAGGGAGATTGTCGTGTCGAAGAATGAGTCGAGTTATTATAAGCAAATTCGGCCAATCGTCTTGTTGGTAACTGACATACATTCGAAGATATTGTTCGAGGATTTGGTTAACTCTTTCTGTTTGACCATCGGTTTCAGGGTGATAGGCCGTGGAGAGGTTCCTCGTGATATTGAGTTGTCGACACAGTTGGGTCCAGAATGTGGATACAAACAATGAGCCTCTATCTGAAATAATATCATTAGGTAAGCCATGTTTGGAACATATATATTCTAGAAAAAATTTTGACAAATCTTCTGCTGAAGCAGTAGTAGTGGTTTTTATGAAAATAGACATTTTTGAAAATCTATCTACTATTACTAATATGGAATCAAAATTATTAGAAAGAGGAGGTTGAGAAATGAAATCCATCAATAAAGATTCCCAAGGTTTAGAGGGAATAGGAAGTGGTTGAAGCAACCCATGCTTCCGGTGACGGGAGCCTTATTCCTATTACATTCATAACAAGATCTTATATAGGCCTTGATTTCTCTTCTCATTCCTGGCCAGAAGAAATCCCTTTCTATTAACTGGTAGGTTTTATCAACCCCAAAATGACCAGCTAATGGAGAATCATTTCAACTATTGAAAATCCATAATTTTATTTTGTTGTTGTCGAGTATGACTACTCTACCTTTGAAAACTAATATGCCTGATTCAATACTAAATTTTTTGGCCCCTTGCTTCAAGAGTATTTTGTCTTTTAACCCTAAACAATACTTGTCCTTCAACTGAGCTTCGAGGATGTTGGTTAGTGGATTTTGAAAAGATTGAATTGTTAACATTGATTCATTGAAGATTGATTTCACATTTGCTGGGTTCTAGTCAGCAAATGCGTCCCCCCGCTGTGGGTAAATGTCTTCCCAACATGACAGGATATCTGGGACAATACAGTTCTTACCTGGGCGATAGGAAATAGAAAAAGGAAATTCAGACAGAAATTCAGCCCATCTGGCTTGACGCCTGGTTAACACTTTGCAAGACATAAAGTATTTCAAAGCATTATGGTCAGTCAGGATTTGAAAAGAACACCATTTTTTAAGACAATGAATAATAGCTAAAAGCTCTTTGTCATGAATTTTGTAATTTAATTCTGCCGCAATGAGTTTGCCTGACTCAAAAGCAACAGGATGAAACAATTTTGTTTCAGGATTGAATTGAGAAATGACCCCTGCAATAGCATAATCGCTAGCGTCTGTCTATTGTCAAAGCAGAAGGATCAAAGTGTCAAAGAATTGGAGCTGTGGTGAACGCGGTTTTCAATGCTTTGAATTCCTTTCGTGCTGTAGAAGTAAAAACAAAAGTAATATCTTTTCTAAGAAGAGAAGTAAGATTGGAAATAGTTTTAGAGTAATCTTTAATAAATATTCTATATAAATTGGCAAAACCCAAAAATCCTTGGAGGGATTTAATGGTTTTGGGCTCAGGCCATTCCAGGACTTTTTGGACCTTTCTGTCGTCCATGACTAAATCATCAGTGGACAACATAAACCCTAAAAAATCAATAGATTTGAGATGGAATTTGCATTTATTGTGCTTGGCGTAGAGACCGTGATCTTGAAGGCAATTTAAAACCTGTTGAACATGATGAATATGTTCATCCAGTGTCTTTGAGAAAATTAAAATATCATCTAAATAGACGACAACTAATTGTTTGAAAACATCTTGAAAGATTTCATTAACAAAAGTTTGAAAAGTAGATGATGCATTACATAATCCAAAAGGCATGACTAAATATTCAAAACTACCAAATCTAGTGCGCATTGCAGTCAGTGGTTCATGACCTTCCGCAATGCAAATAAGATTATAAGCACCTCTAAGATCAATTATGAAAAATAAATTAGCACCATTGAAAAGGGTAAGAAGAAATGACATAGGAGGAATGGGATATGCATTCTTCTTAGTAACTGTGTTGAGCTTTCTATAGTCAACACACAGCCTAAGACTACCATCCTTTTTCTTTATGAAAAGAACAGTGGAGCCGGTTGGAGATTTACTGGCTCTGATGAAAACTTTGGCTACATTCTCTGCAATGTAGTCTCAAAGAACTTGAGATTTGTCCTTCAACAAAGAATAGACAGGACCTGCTGGAGGTACTGGACCTATTAACTCTATTTGATGGTCGTAGGGTCAATGAGGTGGTAACTTATTGGCCTTGTGCATTGAGAAAACATCAAGGAAATCGTGACAGATTTCTGGTAGAGTTGATTTAATGGCTTCAACGTTGATTTGGTTTTCCTCATCATCTTCAAGAGAATCTGTCGAGGGAAGACCAGAATTGAGAGAGCATAATTCGACTACTTCAAGGCAATTTAAATCCTCTTCAAGTGAAGTGATTGAGCTAGAAGGGTTAGCCAATTTCTCATTTAGAGAAATATCAGATGCTTGCAATTCATCTGGCAGAGATTTGTCCCTTAGCAGGACATTGTCAGGCGGGTTGTTTAACTCCCTATTGACCTGCATTGAAGAGTCAGAAATATACTTAGTGCGTTGGGTGATCAATCCCTGTGACCAATCAATTTCAGGATTCTAATGCATTAAAAGGTCATGGCCAAGGATGGTATTGTTCATTCTTGGGGCGTTCAAGACTGATAATTCCCACTCAAAGGGGGGAAAATTCGGAAAGTTGAAAACCCATAAAACTTTCTTACTTACCCAATATTTGGGTTCCTCTGATTCGACCAAGTAAATTGGAGTTTGATTGATATCTGTGAATGTCAGCTTTAACTTCTCGGCAAAAGATAAACTGACAAAAGAAATTGTAGCTCCAGAGTCTATGTGATAACTGAAGGGGGTATCCTCCTTAAAAAGAATGAATCTCAAGCAGTTTAAGGCAACTCCAGTCCTTAAGACATGGAGGTTCTGTGCACTGGGAGAGATAAGATAGTTTGCTTTGCACACAAGTAAAATATCTACTAGTTTTTTAACCTTGAACTAGTACCTTCTCTATCCTTCAACTTTACACAATCTTCTAGCTTGTGCTTACCCCCACAATACATACATAACCCATTATCTGCTCGTCTCTTCCTCTCAGCTTCTTTAAGTTCCCCTTTTGGATCTAATACCTTACTGATATCACCTGAGGTAGAGCTTTTTGGTCGAGGTTTGTCTTTTCCCTTATTGGGTTTGGATTTAGTTGGCTGTGGGTGTGAAGAAGGTCCCGATTTAAAATTTAGGCCTTGAGTTTTATTGGCGTATCAACAATGTTGTAGTTGTCCTTGGTAAACGCCATTGAGTTCAAGGGTTCAATCCATTAAAGTAGTCATCTTCTGACCATGAAGATTTGATTGATCCAGAATCCTCAAAGGAAGTCCCTTTTTGAAATGATACTTGAGGGCAGCATCATTCCAACCTACTCGAGTTTGAAGTCCTCTGAAGTTCAAGATATATTCAGAGGCTTTACCATTATCACTCATACAGAGGAAATCAAGTTCAATTTCCGCATTGTCAGTTTCATTAGGGTCACCGAACAACATAAAAAGTTGGTCTTCAAACTTTTCCCAGTTATTAATGAGTAAGTGGGTTTCTGTCAAAGAGAGCATGAGAAGATAAGGTTTGGACCACCTTGCTGCCTTTCTGGCTAGGAATGAAAAGCTTAAACAACCTTGGATTGGTTGTCATGGAACAGGAGCTTGCATGTTTGCAAGAAGGGGCGTAATCTGTCTGGATGTTCCCCATTGAACTTATCAGGATATTTCATGGAAGGAGTTTTGAATTTTGATCCCTCCGAAGACGTTGGATTTGAAAGGGTCTTCATGAAAAGTCTCATGAAGTCTTCCAGAGAATTAGATGGTCCAGGTTTCGAAGGTTGACCAGAAGGGTGAGTAGCAGGGGCAGATGGTGCCTCATGCATCGTATCCTCTCCTTCTTCTTCATTGCTGGAATCATCAAAATTCTGGGGGATGTCTTCTACAGATTGGACTGAGTGTCCTTGTTCCCTAAGTTCGAGAGGTTCCAGGGAGTGAGTGCGGGAAACAGGCCATGTGGCTGTTGGCCTGCCTCTGGCGCGAGCCCTAGTAGTAGCGCCTGTAGGAGGAGTGTGTTGAACAGGTTCCATTTTTAAAAGAATTTAGAAACACCTGAAAAAAGGACTTAGTAGTGCAAAGAATGAGAACTATGGAGAATTAAATTATACTGTCACCAGACGACCTATGCACAAGGTCAAGGGTGTTCCTGGAAGTGAGATGGAGGGAGAAGTTTAGAAACTCCTTCGAAGCACAGAGGAAATTTTCGAGGAAGTGATTTGAAGATGACTCAAAGGAAGAGCTACTGCTTTGAGATATGTTCGATAAGAATCTCAATATAATTTAAGAAATACTAATATTCTTAGGATCTCACAAAGGGTTTTAAGCTCAATAATCAAAGATCTAGGTTTTAGAAAGGATTACTGAGGAAATAAGGAAATGTACAATAATAATGATTTAACTTCAAGTTTTACCACTATTAACTATAGATACGTTTTATAATTTAATTATAAAGAAATATTGAACCAAAATCCAACCCCTTTTATATCTGTTACTCCTCCTCGCATTGACCTCATACCCATCAATTATTCCACACACCACAGACCTCCAAAATTACACCCATTACACCTGGACCCTCCTCACTAACATCCGTTGTGGCATTCCAAATCTGGGTAGGCTACTTAGGTGAAAATTTGATTGGACCTTGGTTGGAAGAAAATCATGGTGTTAGCAGGTGTTAATTTGGTTGAAGGGAGTTAACTGGATTTTTTTTTTTTGGGTGGATTTATGGTGATTTTTGGAGGATTTATGGTGATTTTTGGAGGATTTATGGTGATTTTTTGGAGGATTTATGGTG
Organism: Hemileia vastatrix; assembly: GCA_030280995.1. Lineage (NCBI taxonomy): Eukaryota > Fungi > Basidiomycota > Pucciniomycetes > Pucciniales > Zaghouaniaceae > Hemileia > Hemileia vastatrix. Next base: position 13,094,912 of record JASXTE010000002.1, on the reverse strand, counting down.
TTTTGGAATGGATATATGTTGGTATTCCTATTGTTATTTGATGGTTTCATGGATTGGGTATTGGTTTTACTGGATTTTCTAGGGCTCTCTTGGTATTTTTGGTGGATGCAGTGTGCTCATGGAGTAGCCATTTTTCCCGGTGCACTCCGGTGAGCTCCAGTTCGCTCCGGTGATTTTCCGGTGCAAAAGTGAAGTGTACTGGAAAAGTTTGGTTGTGGTGAAAAGATTAACTCACTCTGGCCAAATTAGCTCATTATGGCAAAATTTGCTCACAATGGGAAAGTCTGATCACCAGTGCAAAGTTTGGTCACTGCAGAAAAGTCTGGGCACTGTGGTAAAGTTTGGTCACTGCAGAAAAGTCTGGGCACTGTGGTAAAGTTTGGTCACTGCAGAAAAGTCTGGGCACTGTGGTAAAGTTTGGTCACTGTAGAAAAGTCTGATCACCAGTGCAAAGTTTGGTCACTGCAGAAAAGTTTGGCTATTGTGGCAAAATTTGGTTAGAATTTATTATGCTTGTTAGATCAATAGTTTATTGTAGATCCTATGCATGTAGGGTATTGTTGGAAAGGTATGGAGGAGGAGAATCAGATAGAAAGGGGGGAATCTTAGTCTTCTACATGTTTTTTGTCTTTTAGTTTCGATAACAAGGGTCTTTTTGATAATTAACAATATTTAACATATAACAACAATTATAATAAAAAATATCAACATATAGGGTACCATTGGATAGCTCTCATCCTTGGTGACTAAAATTTATTTCTTTTCTTATAAAATTTATAAAATAAAAATATAATAAAGAACACTCTTTAATTTTGGTGGGAAACTGGGTAAATCTGGGGCAGACCTTTAATAAGGCACCTTTGAACAGAACATCCCAAGGGTAGTTTCTGGGGTACTTTACTGTACGTTTCAGTCTCTGGGGAAAGTGTTGCGGCTTTTTCTAAGTATTTTCTGTGACTGGTATCAGTGTAATCTGGTATTAGGTTTCCAACACTTTCAAAGTCTTTCTCTCAGATTTTCAACTTATCCAACTCTTCAAGCAGATCTTCAATCTTAGTTAATTGAATCTTACGTTTACTTAGAGGGACAGGGATTTCTTTTTCTTTTTCCAACTCCCTCGGATTCTGCCTGCAGCAAGGTAACTGTAGGAGTCTACTCTACACCGTTAACCCTTTAATCCTTCACTAACCATCCCGTCCATTCTCACTACCCCTGTTAATAACCCACAAATACTTAATAAACCTTTTAGCGGAATATTGCATTGACTATTGCGCTGTGCGTCGCTTATCGAAGAAAAGACTAAACACACTTTTGAGAGATTGACTAATTTAGATTTAAAGTTTAGATTAGCGTGGTTGAATAGTGAGTACACAAAGGGAAGTTGCAGTTGCTATGTAGAATCGCTTTCTGCGCTTTGAGTATGGATTTAGACCTCTGTGTTATTGATTTAGTGAGCTGCTTTTGCCTCAAGTGTCACGTGGCGCGTGAAAGATGTATGGGGTGAATCCATATGAAATTTTAAATTTTTTCAATGTTCATTGGGGCACTGTGTGCAATACTATCAAAAAGCATGATATGGCTGGCACAGTTGAAGCCCCCAAATGTCCCAGTTACCTAAAAAGATTTACTGAACTAGACTTGCAAGAAATATCTTGGACCATGGAAAAGAACTGTAAATCGACATTGGCTAAGATGTCAGACACACTCACTGTGGATATATCCCCTTGAACCTTTTTTTTGGTGTTATGACATGTTAGAGTTCAATAACCAAGTGGCTGAAAAAAAAAGCCATATATTCATGAAACACATGAAGTTTGACACCACTGATGCTTTCAAGTCTTTCTCCACTAGATCTTCAAAAATGGAAAACAGTCCTGTAGTCAAATGAGTCAGACTTTTGCACAGGTGAGATATCAAGGCACACTATGTTCTGGCATCAAACAAATGAAAAATATAAGAAAGTTTATTTTACACCTACTTTTAAGAGTGGGTGTTCTTCAGTAATGATTTGGGGATCATTTCACTATAGTATCAAAGGTCCTCTTGTCTTTATTGCCCCAAAACAGTGTTTAACAAAGCACTTTATTGAAAATGTTTATCTTTCTAAACTCTGCGCATGGCTAGCAAAACATGATGGAGTAAAATTCTCCTATATACACTTCACAGTTTTCAAATTTTTTTCAAAAGTGTTATGAAGTTGAACAAGATGCTAGAATGGCCAGCCCAGTCACCTGATCTCAATCCCATCAAAAATGTTTTTAAAGACATGAAGGATACAATATCAACTCTCAATCAATAAAAATCCACTTCTCAAATGCACAAAAAAATTCAGCGGGCTTGGGTGAAATTCTCTTCAGCTATATTGGAGAATCTCATTGCATTAATGCATGCTCAAAGTCTACCCACTGGTGGCACCAGGTAAGTTTTTCAAAAAAAAAAAATATTTTCTCATCAATTTTTTTTAATTTGTATTCCCCTACTGTTTTCTTGAGGAAAACGATAGTTTGGATAGCTTTCTTTTGAAGATTATGAGGTCTGAAGTCTTTGAGGAACCTTTATAATAATAAAATAGTCTTTTGAGTATTTATCACAAACCTCATATCTGTGAGTGCACTACCAACCTAGTAATAGATTAAGGCCACTGGGAATACAGAATGATGAAGTTCACTTTATATACCCAGGAGGTCTGTGCTCTATTTCTAGGGTCTGTGCCACACAATAACTAATCACCAAAACAAAGACAACACATCTAAATTTTTCATTGTCAAGTTCAAAAGTGACAAGATCTAAAAATTTGGACTTTTTATTTGAAATATATATATTATTATAATTTTGTTCCATTCAATTACTAACTGGTAGAATGAATCAGAATGATATCTGGAACATGTATTTAGAGTGAGAATTCGGCAAGATATGAGGTGATGAAAACAGGTGGTAATTTCTGTCCCCCCCCCCCCCCTTCACTGGACAGTTGGTAGAAATATGTATACATCACTTACTGTTTTGTCAATAATACTTACTCAAATGACCTGAAAATTTTGAATATGATGCCTTTAGAGGCTTAGATCCATAATATCATATCTTCATATCAAAAAATAAAAATAAACAATCATTGTTTTGTACTAATAAATTTTGGAGAAATTTTGATATTTGACCTTAAAAACTAGTGGTTGAAAGCAAAATGAGACTAGGGCTATTTATTGGAAAGAAAAAGTAAAATAGAGTCATATTCAAAAAAGACTCACATATTGTTGAGCTTTTTGGCTGGCTACTTTTAGTGCATTGACTCCTAAATATAACAACAACAACAACAACAACAACAACAACAACAACAAAAGAAAAATAAATGTGGGCACCTGATCGCAGGTGTCAATCCCTATCTTTGATTTGATTCAGTTCTAGCTTAGCTATAATTCTTCTGGCAGGACCGCTTACTGAACACGGAGCATGCTAGCTCGCCTAGCATCAAATCAGTGTTATTCTTGTGTCACAAATGGATCAAGGGATTGGCACTTGCTAGCAGGTTCCAGGTGTTTTTTTTGTGGTGATAACATGTCATTTATCTTCACCAATATTAATATTTCAATCATTTCTTTCTTGAATGGAACTATATTTTATACCTTCTATTTATTTCCAATGGGCCTAATCTCATTTTTGCTTTCAACCACTGGTTTTTAAGGTCACATTTCAATTTTTCTACAGAATTTAATAGTATAAAAAATTTACTGTGTGTTTTTATATGCTTTAATATGACATTATGAATCTAAACCTCTAAATTGATCATATATATTATTTTCAGGTCTTTTGAGTAAGTATTATTTGCAAAACAGTATGTGTCGTATAGATAATTTTTACTCAATGCACGTACAAACCCATTGTTTATACCTAATGTTCATAACATGCTAAGAAACATAACCCCTACCAAAAAAATAATTAAATAAAGTAACTTGTTAATACCTCAGCCCGACCGAGATTCAAACTTTAGAAGCTACACTTGCAACATGATCACCTATCGAACGATAGTCACAAACAAGTCAGATGATCGAATCAGGTACCTCGACCTCGAAATAGAAGCACCGGTAAACTTGCTAATTCCACAGTTAATTGACATTGTGTAAAAATACGTGTATAAAATTTTTGATTTTCCCCACTCTTAACTCCATCCCGGGCAAAAATACAATGTAAATCTAAGTATTCAATAAGTCTTTCTGTCTATTAAATCCTTAACAGACTAAAATTTAGTTGAACCTCAAATCAAGTAAAAAGAAATTACTCAAAGCAACAAAGGATCAAACATTAAGCTACTCATTTATGATAATCAGCCGCTAGGAAAAATCATGTAGACGGTGCTTGTAAAGACAACCCAAAAAACAAACAGAAAGAAAAAAAAAATACAGAGAAAAGAAAAGTAAGTCAAGTAAAATAAGATGAAATAAAGATATGAAAAGTTGTTGATTTTATTTATTGCCAGCGTTACCTTTTATTTGTAAAAGATTTCTGAAACTTAGATTCTCGATCATCATGACCCTGTTTATCATGTTTTCTTTTACGCTTCGCAACCTCCAATTCAACTGGAAGTTTTTCTTTCAAATCTTCTTCTGAATGATCCATAGGTGGGATAATCACCTCAATTTGCCCCTCTTGCAATAAGGATAATCCAACCAACCTTGTGAGACTAGTCATTGTGGCAGCATCCACCTGGATAGTATCACCATCACCTTCTGCAGTCACATCATCAGTACTCTCGATTTTCTTCCCATCAATCCCAATCTTTACACTTCGCGCTTGATCTTCAATGGAAACGGTACTCTCCAAAGTGGCTTCTTCTTCTCGCATTTTCTCTAGCACATCCTCATCACCCATGGCACATTGGGGCACTAAAAAGGTGTCTAAGAGAGGGCCATGACCCCCGGACTCCACGTTTTCAAACTTGAGGCTTACATAATGACACTGAGATCGAGTCACTGGAGGGCTAGAAAGAGGCGCTTGACGACTCTCCATGTCTGACATTCTCTTTTTGCCGCTGCGGCATGCAGACCCCCTAGTTGGCGAATGGGAAGGAGTACGCTTATTTGCATGCCCATCTTGTTTTACTGGACCATCTGGTGTAGACTTTTGGAGTAAATTTGAACGTGAAGGGTGATGCTGATGCAATCGCTTGCGAGGAACAACATTAGTAGTTGTGGTTTTCTGTGATGGCGAAGGAGATCTTGATCTTTTACTACTGGTAGACAACCCTATTTTCCTAGTAGATTTTTGGCAACGAGTAATCCTTACGAGCGGAAGAGATTTAAAACGTTGCTTCGGTTTTGCAAGAACACTTGGCCTAACAGTATCTAGGTTAGGGCAAGACTCAAATGAAGAATCATGCATGTTTCTTTTACTGATAGAATGCAATTCAGATGATTTGCTGCACCTCAAAGGATCATTCAACAAATCTTTCTCTACATCATGTTTCGCTTCCAAACCATAAGAGAGTGGGGCGGTTACATATAAAGAGTCGGATTCTGAGGCAGCCCTTCTTCGATAACATGGAACAGCAAGATGCTGTTTGTTTGTGTCTAAGGTTTCATCCAAGCTGCGGACTTCCAAAGGGTCAGTCTTGGCATGATCAGTTGTGCTAGCATCAACGGCTAATTTAATTTCATCGCAAGTCTCGAGGGGTAGGCGTGACGAAGATTCTACATTATGGCTAAGCGAATCCATAAAGATTATCTGAGAATTAGTCATAGCTTGACTTGAGGTAGGTTTGGTGGATGTAACGGAAACAGGTGGCAATAATGAAATCGCCTCCTAATTGCATGATCAGAAAGTGACTAGTTAGTGGATTTGATTGCAGACGCAATTAGTTTTACTTATGAATCAGTGTACGCATAACCTACAGACAAGTTTTGGTCATCTATTGCAATTGAAGAACTCCCATCTTTTATAGATTGTACATGAGAAATGTATTCAGTATTATTATCCACATGCCTCGCTGGCTGTCCTTCACTTTTTCCAACTGAGAAGATAGGCGAAGGCGGTGAAGGTGGTTGAGCGGCCAAACTTGATTCATGAGATATTGATGAAGCGAATACGTGATCGATATGTGGCGTAAGTAAGCTACTCAACGGAGGAGGGGGGTCAAGGGGATCAGGTAAATTATCGAAATGAAGGGCCGCCGGCCCAGAAGACTCTTCCATGTGAGGCAAACCAGGTGTATTCACTTGCTCTTGAGTCATGGGCGGACTTCTCTGACGGGTAGAGGTGGAGGGAGAGGGAGGCTCTGCCAAAATGCTTGAGTCAGCAGATAACCGTCGGTTCCCTTGGCTAGCCATTCCAATGGCAGCAGGTGGAGCTCCCAGGGAAGCGCTCAAAAGTGGGGGTGGAGGTCCAACAGAAATAGATGGAGACGAAATAGAACTGGATATAGACGAAGGGGCAGACGAAGAAACAAATGAAGCTGCGCCCTGTAAATGCAGCCGATCTGAAATTGCGAACAATCAGTGGTCATAAATTGTGTAAAGTGCCAGTGAAACAAGTACCGTAATCAATTAAACTATCTGTGTCCGTGAATCTACTACGATTACTTCCCTGGCGATGAGGGGACTGAAGAATTCTATCTCCGGTGCCAGAAACTTCTGCACAAGTGACGAGATCATGAATAGTAGCACTGTCCGTAGAATTGGTACCTTCCAGCTAAACATTTTTTTTCAATAAACAATAATATGAACTACAACGTTAGAAGACATCACCAACATTTGATTCCGGTTGGATGCTGGCAGAAATCATGACACCAGAGTTCTCTTGAGCAGGAACATCAGCCATTTTGATTACGGAATTCGAATAATTGAATTCAGATTCTGCTTCTAATTTCTCAGTCTCATCACTTGTAGCACTTTCAGTATCCTGACTAAGGGCTTCATTTTTATTATCTTTGTCCAAAGCTTCCACGCCATCAATCGGCTCCATGTTCTGAATATTGTTTTCTTCTTCAGCGTCTGCAGAACACGTTCGAATTAATGTGCTGTTCCCTATTGGAATATCTGTATGGTCAAAATCCCTCGATCGAAGTGGTATGAAATCGGCAAGTTGATTTTCTATCTGATCACCACTCATTTCTTCGCTAGCATAGGCAGTGGCGCCCCCTACCTCTAATAAATTCGAGTTTTCCTTAATAGACAATGTTACAGTCTCTTTAATTTCATGGATACCAGATGTAGTTAAAGAATGCGGCTAGCCGAGGAGCAATAGCAAATAAGCAATCATTTTAGATAAAAAGGAAATATTTAGCTTACATATACTTCAGGAAAGACTCGGGAATCTAGAGGCGTCGCATTATTTATATCTTGGTATGTCGGTTGAGATGGCGATGAGGAACATTGCCCCACTGGAGAAAGAGACCCATCAAATTTTGAGAGTTCTCGAAGGCTAGGATCTAAAGCAGTGCAAAGAGATCCATTTTCGCCTGAGGGCGCGGCCTCCAAAAAATTGTCTTGATTATTGAGAGCAATCTTCTCGCCATTAAGACTTTGATTTTCCTGAGCGGTGGTGTCTTCAAAATCTCCATCATAGTCAAATTGTTCACCAGATGAACAGTCGCTTTCATCGTACGATTCAAGACTGAGCTCTTCCTCGCCCTCACTTGGTGGTTGGAACAGAATAGTCTCATCAGTAGGTATGATAGAACTTCTATCACTATTCGAATCTTGTGAAGATGATAACTGCTTCTGTGTCGCAGACTCGTTGCTATTTGAGTCTTCACTACCGCTAGACAACTCGATGGCATCAGAGATGTTTGAAGCTGAAGCAAAACATGCTTCATCATGAAGGTCTGGCGATTGGAGCCCTCCCATATCATAAGTAACTGGAGATTGAGTTGAAAATGAGGAGCCTGATGGTCTAATCGTATCCCTGATCAATAAATTTGGGCGATCAGTATGATGAAATGGGTCGAAAATTTGTGTCCAAGAAATAAATGAAAAAATATGGAAACTGACCTCAAGAAAGGATGAATACATATAGATTGGTTATTCTCAGTATAGTTTTCCACACCCGTCAAGTGTTGCGAATCAGGGCTTAGGTCAATAGAAGCCTGATCAGCTAATGATTGTGAATCTGATTCAGAATCTTGAATTTCAATGGGGCCTTTTTGAGGAAAATTCAACGATCCAACAAAATGATTGTTCATAGCGGAGTTAAGTAAAGATTTCGATTCAGCGGCTGGATCATTTGAAGTACTTGGAACAACATTGTCAAGTTCATGTTGTGTAGCCAAATTCGGCTCAAGTTGAGATCCAATAGCAGATTCATGAGGCAGATTGAATTCAAGCGCGGCGGAGACACTTCCTCTGGATTCTGGAGCTTCGACTTGCGCTTCCAGAGACGGGCTGAGCTCCGATCGAAGATGCTCCAAAAAAGCCGCGTTTGGGCGTCTAGAGAAGGGAGAATGCTGGTCCGCCAGCATGTCTGAGCTGGTAGACTGATGTGGAGGATGAGTGTCATTTGCCATAGACCTTCGAGTAGAAGGCTGCCTATTAACAGCCAAAGCATGTCTAATTCTTGCAGTCGTACTTGCAATCCAAGCATCGCAATCTTCAGCAGAAAAAGCATCAAAGGGATTGATGACAGGTGGAGTGGAGAAAGTCGGTCGGGTAGGCGGAAAAGTTGTACTTCCAGATGCCAGATGACGCAAGGCAGGGCCAAGGGGACGGGGCTGGCGCTGGGAGGGCTGGCGAGGCATGTGTAAAATGTGGACAAAAGGGTGAAAGAAAGGGGATTGCGGAGTTGTAAATTTTTGTGGGAAAGCGAAACGGCTCAAAGTCCAACTTCTTCAACTTTCCGGTTCTTCTTTGTCGCGCCGTTTTGGTGGCTGATTCTACTTCTGGGATTACACGATGACCAACATCCACGTGCCTCAACACTTCTTTCTATGCATATTGGCATCGTGCTCAGTGTATCGTATCACGCTGTCCTTTGAGGAAGGCAGTATATAATCCAAGTAACCATTATTTGCTAGACTAACGGGAAATGAAAAGCAAGTGAAGATAAGCCTTGTTCCATTCCTTGTAACGAATATCTCTCGAGAATAATTACCTGCTGGAGTACTTCTTATCTTATAATTCAATGATGTTACATGTCCTCATTTGTTAAATAAAAATGTCAGCATTAAAATGAGGTGAGGTAATTATCTTCAAATGGGTTGGCAGAGTAGATTTCAAACAGAGATCAGTACAGTTATTAACGCTGTTGCTATTTGTTCACTGGATGTGTGTTGGATGCTTTACAGCTATATGTACATATCGGAAACAGATGCGAAAAATTCCAAAACTTTTAGACAGATCAATTGACATTTGACAGTAAAGTTACACAGCGTGCAAAAAGGCGTGGATTAGCAAAAATCCACATAGAATTGGATTACCGGCGGTTGCAGTTTTTGGTCAAATCAACACATAAATTTTAATTGTAAGTCTCCAGGACTCTCCTGAAACCTTTAGAAACAACCTTGAACCATTGCAACCAAGATTTATGCGCTTCTTTGGCTAAAACGTGCAACTGCGAGTAAACCTACATGATGTGGATTTTTGCGAATCCGCACCTTTTTGCACGCTGTGTTAGCTTGCATTCACCAAAAAATTGTCACTTCCACTTGGCCATTTCAAAAGTTACGGTATCCCACTAGTTTCAAGATAATTAAAATTTTGATCCTTGTTGCTTTCTTCTAATCATCATCTCTGAGATCCTTTACTTCCACCTTGTGTTGTACTTTTATTTCAAATTCGGGTAGATTTGTTCCCTGCCTTATTATCATATTAGGGGATATCAAAGTTAGAAACTCGTAATTATTTAAAAGGTATTTTACAACACAAAAAGAAAGCCACAAACTTAACATTAATTCTCAGTAAAAAGGTGTTTTTGGGGTACAATATGTCATATATTAAAAATAATCATGGTTGATTTGGTGGAAAAAAGAGGTATTTTAAGATGGAAGATTTCTAACTTTGATACCCTCTATTGGGGGGTGTCAAACATTAGCATATACACCATTCAAGCACGTCCCCAAAGAAGGTATCAAGTAAGTCATTTTAATTCAAAGTACACCAGTGAATAAGGGGTATACTTCAACAGTGTGTTTGTCCCTTAACACACCATCTGTTGGGTACATCCAAGCCTTTCAAGCACTTCTTCCCCATAACTTGATTGGTCAGCATTAGGTACACACACACACTCATACCTTTAAATTTTTCTTCACCTAATCCTTAGGGGCTTATTTACACACACACACAGCACACTGTGCATTAAGTCGTAAGGCACCCCTAACACCATACTCCAACCCTTAATTTCTCCCATCCTTGATTACTCCCACCCTTATTTTTTCCCCCAAACACTTACATGAGTCCTTCACTTTTTCAACAGCTTCAGACAACTGCTAATGCTCTGGACCTTGATCTCATGGATATCTTACATGTTTTCACATCTATTACAAATCCTCTCTTACTTTTGCTTTGTTCAGGGCTTCTTTTGCTCTCCAATTGGTTTGTGATATAAATATGAAGTTGATCACGTTTCATCCTGGCTTTCCTGGTGCTTGCCATGACTCTTCAGTTTTTCTACAAATGATAATTTCTCAACAACCAGAGAATTACTTTGATTAAAATCAATATCTTCTTTCCAGCTCTTCTTACACTACTGGTACATATGTGATCCCAGAATTTCATGGGGCTGGTGATGAAACTAGTGGAAAATCCTGATTCAACACTCATCTAGCCAAGTCTTGAGTAAGGATTGAGCATGCAATTGGAATTTTGAAAGTTTAATTTGCTTCACCAAGGGAAATGAGCAGTTCTTTACATAACAAGAAAGAAAGAAAGTTACTATTGATTGGATCATTTCATGCTAGATAATGCTTAATCTCCTTGCACAATTAAAGGATGAGTGGATTAATCTTTATGAAGATGAAATTCCTGAACTACCCCCAACTATTGAATCATCCTCCAGCTCTTCATCTGAACCTGGTAGAATGCATGCTAAAATTCTTCCTATCTGTCAGCCAGGCTACTAGACTTATCCAGTAAAATAATTAATTATTTTACTGAGATGAAGCCACACCTTTTTAATTCATATTATTAATTAATTATTTTATATTTACTTATGTATTACTTACAATAAACTAACTAAGTACAATAAGTAAATTTAGTAATTATATAAAATTAATAATAATGTCCCTTATATTTTACTCCCTAACACCATGCTCAATAACAGGATGAAAAGGAGTAAAATTATACTAAAATACTAAAGACTGAAAAAATTCAAATTTCTTTATTAAAAAATTTAAAATTCTACTAATATAAAATTTTAATTCAAAATGTTTTACACTAAGTGTGACAATTACAGGGAACTCTAAAACTATATCAAATAATGAGATACCTTTTATTGACACATCATTTTAGTATACCTTTTTTATGTGTGCATTCTTATTTTTGGAATGGGTTTTCTCTCACACTCCCTTATTGATAGTTGTTAACTCTGTGTGTTATCTCTCTCCTTTTGCCTATAAAAGGCCTTCTCTTTTGTGTTGTTTTAGGCATACATTACTTACCAATTTTTACTAAAACATTTATTGTTATTAAATAATTATTACTATTATTTATCTTTTTAGTATTTAAATTATTGTAATTATAAATCATAAATTATAATAATATTGATAAAACTCTACCTCTTTTATTTGAGTAAAGTAACATATAAGATAAAATTACGTACTTGACTTTGAGAGTTTCCAAATCCACCATCCAATACTGTAAATCGCCACCAAAAATCTTCTAGACCAAAAGGAGTCCCCTGATACTTGAGGCCCTTTCTGAATTGTTGACAGCGCATCGTTATCTTGAAGCCAGCGACCAAGGGACTGTTTGACGTAGAGGTACCTCTAAGGACAATTGGACAACAAAAACGACAAATGTCAAAGACCATGTGACTTAATTTTTTTTGCAACAACCAGGAATCAAACCGTGCTCCAAAACTTAGGTTCATATATTGGAAATATCCATATATATTTGTGGTAATTTTATTAATTACTATTTGTGGGTCACTTTGAATGTTTCATTGTCTATGTATCTCTTTTTACTCAGCACTCTGTAACTGGCATTAACTTGCTCATTTTACAGGGGGAGGTGTCTGGTAAATAAAATATTTTTTTTTCCTAGTTGACCAAGATAGAACTATATTTTTCTTAGTCCTAGAAGTAATATAAAAATTAAATTAATTATTTTACATATTTCTTAATTATTTCAGTTGACCTCTGTCCTGATAATTAAAAAATCATATTATTGCTTCAGTTGACAAATTGTCCTGGCAGTAAAATAATAATATATAAAAATAAAAATTAGTTAAATTAATTATATTAAAATTATTTCAGTTGAAAATAAGTCCTGGTAATTGAATTATTTCAGTTGACATTAAGTCCTGGTAATTAAAATTATTTTCAGTTGACATTAAGTCCTGGTAATTAAATTCTTCAGTTGACTTTAGTTCTGATAATTATCAAATTTTACATTACTAATTACTAAATTATTTTATTATTTCAGTTGATTTATTTTAATCCTGGTTATAAAATTACTTTAAATTAATTAATAGAATTTTGATTATTATTTTAGTTGATTCTTTGTCCTGAAAAACATTATATTCTAATTATTCCAGTTGATTACAAAATAATGATAATTACTTATATATTAAATTTTTTTTCCCTATTTTTCTTTAAATAAAGTAAAAATAATAACTGATTAAATATTTCTTTCTCTCAGTTCAGGTTAAATACAACTATGACTGACAAAGGTGCTTCTTCTGGCTGTGATGAGGAACTAGATTTAATTGATTATGATGAAGCCTCTTCTGTAAGTTCTCATTTGAATACAAAACTGGCTCAAATTAATCAATTACTGGACCAATCAGGACGTGGAAATGCAAGAGATAGAGATATTAGGGGAGACAACTGCTCAGGAACAAAAGCCTTCTATCAACCCCCCAGAAGAGCTTCCAAAAGGCTTCAAAATAAAAAAGATGCCCCTGAATCAACAAATCAACAATATCTCCACTCACATAAATGAGTTGAGGTCAGAAAATCTCAGGTTGAAGTCAAGAACAGACTCTCTAGAAGACAAGGTGAGAAAAATAGAATCCTTTCTTCAAGAGAAAAAAAAACCTCCTCGACCCCCAAAAGCCCTTCCACAATTGGCTCCCCAGCAACAAGAAAAGGTGGAAGTCTTAAAGTGGAAGTGGGATTGGCTGAAACCCGAGTGGGATTATCTGTCCCAACAACAAGTACCTCAGGCAGGTCCTTTAAGAACCAATCAGTTCAACCCCACACCTCCTCACCCCTATCAAGGAGGAAGAAAGAGGAAAAAAAATCACATTAAACTCTTTCCCAAACCATGGTAAGTCCCTCTATTGAATCTCAAGTACCATTTCTTGTTGCTGATTCAGTTCCTTCAGGTAATTCTGGAAGAGGAGATGAGACTGTGAGACCGGTAGAGGCTGAGAGTGGTAGAAAAATTGCTCAATATTCTAATGTATCTAATCCTATGGTTTTGATTGCTACTTCAATGTTAAATCCTGATATGGAAATTATTGATGAGACACTTGAACCTGAGTTTTATGAGAGTATGGAAAGTTATTCTGGTTCCCTATTGAGAAATACTCCAGATGTAGCTAACATTAATGATGAATATTTGAGGGATATTATTGCTAAGCAAAATCATATAATGAAGAACATGCAATTGACTCAGAAATGTAATAGTTTGTTAACTGAACAGGGTTATCAAGCATTAAGGAGTGAATTACAGAGAGTTTCTGATGATTTCTTTCATTACAAAGTAACTCATGAAAAGAAAGTTGCTTTATGGAAAAATATCAAGAATGAATTGTCTAAATTAAAAGATACTGTTTCCATCTGTTTCCAGGAGCTAGAAGGACATAAGTTGAACTTAAAAAGATTGAGTGATAATTATTCATCTTTACAAAATAAGAACCAGTTATCTTTTGCAACCATCAATGAGAGTTTATCTAGTGTTCCAAGAATGAAGACTAGCCTAACAACCATTGAAGAGAAATTAAATTCATTGTTACATGATCAAAAGTTTTCTGACATTTCTTTGAAAGAACATGTGGTGCAGGATACCCCAATTTTACCTTCTCCTGGTTCATCCAAAGTAAAATTAGTTCCAGATATACCTGTTGATATCACCGAGTTTCCATCAAAAATTGATGATGTACCTGGATTATCCACAGAAGGATTAAACAATGAAATTACTGCCCAATTGGAGAAGATACAGCTCGTTCTCACTCAAAAAAATGTTTTTAATAAGGAGACTACTTCAAATCAAAAGAATTGGCCAAAACTTGACCAGTATCCAAAATTTGATGGTGACTCTTCCTCTGATTGGCAGCAGTTCATTTTCAGGGTTGATAACCTAAAAAATTCTTACAAACTTCCAGATGAGGAAATTGTGTCAAAATTAATTTCTTTATTTAACAATGTGGCCCTAATGTGGTATGAATCTGTTCTCTTGGATAAAAATGACTACTCATGGGAAAATTGGAAAAGATTAATTAAAGCATAATTTGGTGGTTCCAAGTTTAGGATAGCTCAACAAAGGCAGTATGAAGAAACTAAATATAGCTCTTCTACTGAAAACCCCATTGAGTTTCTGATGAAGCTTGTGAAAATTTTGAGGGAAATTGACCCAAATATGGAGTTTGAATTATGGAAGGACTGGATCCTCTATAAATTACCTATGTCTTTGAGAGACTTGATAGTTTCTAGGACTGAGTTCTCGAGAGAAAATTCTTCTTTCATTAATACTTGTAATGAGATCCTTCTAAACAAAAAGTATGATGCTAGAAAATTCATTCCTAGAACTCCATTGGAGAAACCCTCCAATTACCAACAGAAACCTCTGTAAAAGGTTGGTAAACCTTCTTCCCCTGTTGCACCCAAAAATTATGCAACAAGCACTTGCTTCAAATGCAGAAAGCCTTGGAAGAAAGGCCATGTTTGTGACAAGAATATACATCTTGCTGAGCAGACAGAGGAGCATGCTGATGACACAATAGCACAGGATGATACTTCAAGTGATTGTGCCAGAAATATTTCATATGAATCTCATCAGGAAATTTTGATGCTGGAAGAGGATATTCATTATTTGAATAATATTAATATTGAGAATAATGATTTATATACAGTAGAGGATGCTGATATCATAAAAAACCTTGAGGACAGTTCAATTATTATTTCCCCTCTCAAGGCACCAGTCTTGATAAATGGAAACAACATTAGGGCTGTCTTAGATTATGGAGCTGGAGGAAGTGTAGTATCTGAAAAAGCACTTGCTTCAGTGGACCAAGATTATAAATCAAAACTTATGCCTATCAGTTCTGAGAATTGGAGAGGTTATGGCTCTTTTTTGTCCCCCATTGGTAAATACAAAGCCACAGTATTTTTCAAATATAACCATGGTTTTGTAAAAGCTATATGTTATTTTTTTGTCATGAAAAATGATAACTTAAGCAGTTGGTTAATTGTAGGAAATGATATTTTAACCAAGTATGGCATAAAATTGGATCCCTCAAACCAATGCTTCACAATGGGGATGAATGGGAAGAGAAAATTTAAGATTTCCTCCCCCAAGAAATTATTAACAGAAGGATTGAAAACATGTCATTCTGTAGTTCAATATAAAGGAAGATCTACAAAAGAAATGCCTTCCCTTGTTTCTGAAATTGACAATGCTTCTTTTGGAGAACAACTTTCTGGTGAGGATAAAGATTCCATCATTAAATTGATAAAATCTTTTCTTATGTCCTTTGCTCATGGGTCACATGAATTAGGATTGGTAAAGGAAGAAATGACACTACACAATATAGGGGGTGGACTTGCTAGCAAGTCCTCAACCTGAACTCAGATGGAACTCGGACTGAACTCTACTTGAACACCCACCTAAAACTGTTCTTCTGAGTGGTGTTCATCCCTGATTGTATGGTTCCTTTATCAATAGCTCAATGTGTGTTCAATCTGTGGTGAGTTTGGGTCCAAGGTTGCGGACTTGCTAGCAAGTCCGCCCCCCATATTGTGTAGTGTGAAGCTTTCATTATCTTGCCCATTAACTGAAATACCACCTAGTTTAAATAAGAAGCCTTATCCTGCTTCTCTCACAAAGAGAAAAGATATTGAAGACAATATCTCTACCCTTTTAAAAATGAATATTATTGAAAAGGTAGTTGAAACACCTAAATATTGTGTTATCTCACCTGTCCTAATTTCTTATGAGAAAGATAAAGCCAGGTTAATTGGTTATTATAGAGCATTGAATACTTATACTGTTGATGATATCTATCCTTTACCTAGAAGTAGCTCTATACATGCTACCCTACAAGGTGCTACATATATTAGCTGTTTGGATGGTAACAAGGGATATCACCAGGTACCTGTTGAAAAGAATTCTCAGAATTTTCTGATGATTGCTACTCATATGGGTATTTATAAGTATGTTAGGATGCCATTTGGCCCTAAAAATGCCCCTTCAGTTTTTCAAAAAGTTATGGATAACACATTCCATCAAGAAATAATTGAAGGATGGCTGATGGTTTATATTGATGATATAATCATATTCTCTAAAACATTTGAGGACCATATTAACCACCTGTGTAAAATAATCCATAAAATGGATAAGATAAATATAACACTTGCTTTGAAGAAATGCAAATTTGGTTTCCATTCCTTAAAATTGCTTGGTCATGTTGTCTCAGGCTTACAGATATGTGTTGACCAAAACAAAGTGGCAGCAATAAAACAGATGAAGGCTCCCACCACAATTAGAGAGCTCCAGAGTTTTTTGGGAATGTGTGGATACTATAGACAGTATATTAAAAATTACTAAGTCATAGCATTACTCCTTACCCAATTGACTAGGAAAGATGTTGCTTTTGTCTGGAATAGTGAAAGTCAAAGAGCTTTTGACACTATGAAACATTGTTTGATGTCAGCACCAATTCTAGCTTTACCTGACTTTAATCAACCATTTGTTTTATACACTTATTCCAGTTTTATTGGTCTTGGTGCTGCCATCCATCAGAAACAAGGTGATGAATGATAAAGTATCAGAAGTAGTAATTTGTTATATTTCAAGAACTTTGAGAAATAGTGAATTGAAATATGGTGCCACTCAACTAGAATGTTTGGAAGTAGTGTGGGCTCTAGATAAGCTACATTATTATCTGGATTACAAGAAATTTGAACTTGTCACTGACTGAAGTGCATTTAAATCCCTCTTAAATTTGAAAACACCTAACAGACATATGTTCAGATGGCAGCTAACTGTTCAAGAATACAGAGAGAAAATGTCAACCTATATATCCCTAGGACTGAGTATTTCTTATACTTAAAATAAGATAACCTTAAGTAAATTAAGCTTATATCTTTAAAATAAGGTTAAAATAATAATATATATGATTATATTACATATATATATAATTATTACTCTATTATATAGATTATAGTAGTTTAAATAGCTTACCCATAGCCTAATAATACTTATTAAGGTGTTAATGGAGTCATAATATACTTATCTTAAGTGATATGAAGTAATTATTGACATACATAAGCTTATATGTATACATAAATCTCATATTCAGTGAAGTATGCAGTATATTATGTATATTTAGGTATATAAGTGGGTTTTAGCCTCTTAATAGCCTATAACCTTTGTTTTTCTGCTTATTTTAGGTCATATAGACGTATCCAGTGGACTCACAACGCCTACAGAAGCATAAACATCTATTTCAGGCGCATACACTCAGTCTGGACAACTTAATCTGCTTCCTTGGATGGATATTCACGGATTTATGGGTTGGGAGGTCATTGCTGGGTTAATATGGATGCTTGGGGATGTTATTGGGGGCTTTGACATTTCATTTGTTTCCTTTATATGCTTTGGGTTTCATTATATTCTCTTTGGATGAGTTATTTTACCTGTTTCTTGATGGTATCCGCTTTTATCTGGATTTTCTATTTATGGTATGGGTCTGTGTTATCATTAATTATGATGAAGGGTCCTTACTGGAGGTCTGGATCTTGAATCTGCTTGAATTGGACGCCATGGGGAGGTGATGGTCCCTCACAGTGCTGTAATTTCCGGGGATAGCAGTGACATCATCTGGATTGAAGGTCTGTGCACTCCAGTGGATTTTGGTATAAGTAGGGAGGATTTTGACGGTTATTAGACATCATTCACTTACTACAATTCAAACAAACATTACAATACAATTATTAACATTTAGAAATATATTATAAAGCCATTATAAATTTATATTATCTTTATATAAGCTATAACTATATTATATTCATCTATTTTCCACCACTAGCATGCATTTAAATCCAGGTATTGTGAGTTTTATTTGAGTATAACTATTTTATTAGTCTTCCCCTGAGTTTTAATCACTAAATCATTTATCAATAAGTAGTAGGACCATAAATAAATACTATTATATCATACTTAAATACTAGATACACTGACAGAGAATGACAATAATTCATAGGGCTGGTATTGTTCACTCAAATGTAGATATGTTATCAAGGTTACCTTTTCCAAATGATGACTCAAATCCTGCATATGTTACTGAAGATGAGATAGTTTATATTCATGGAATATATGTGGTTTATATGGAGGAAGAGCTATTACAGCTTATTCTGGATTCATATGATAAGGACACTGACTTAAAAAAGTTATGTACCATATTAAATGATCCAAAGAATGATTCAATACAAGCATTGATTAAAACCCTTTCACCAAAGTACCAGAAGGCTTTGGAAAAAGGTAAATTTTCAATTGGTGAAGGATATCTATATTATAGAAGAAAGTTGATTAATGTTATTGTTATTCCTCCTTCTATGAAAGAGATCATCTTGAAAATTTGTCATGATGACATATTGGCTTGACATTTTGATCTTGAGAAAAAAATGATCAGAATTAAAAAACTTCTTGGTGGGTGAATATGTCTGAAGACACCAAATTATATGTTGAATCCTGTGATTCTTGCCAAAAATGAAAAATATTGACCGGTAAAAGATCTGGAGTAATGCAAAATATTGAATCTCCTGATGCACCATGGCAGATAATAAACACGGACTTTGTAACAGGATTGCCCATTTCTGGGAAAGATAGTTATAACTCTTGTTGGTTTATTGTGGAAAGATTCACAAAAAGGTGTAAATTTATCCCTACTCACAAGGATGTTTCCACCAAAGAATTAGCTTTTTTGTGGTGGTCTCATATATTTAATACTGCTGGTTGTCCTAAAGCCATAATCTCTGATAGAGACCCTAAATTTACTTCTGAATTTTGGATGTCTGTGATTGATGTTTGTGGCTGTGATCTGAAACTTTCTACTGCCCATCACCCCCAAACAGATGGATAAGCTGAAAGAATGATTCAGACTTTAGAGGGCATGATAAGAAGGTATTGTGCCTTTAGCCTTGAGTACAAAGACAATGAAATATTTACTCATGATTTGGTTACCTTATTTCCTGGTTTGGAATTTGCTTATAATAGCACTGTTCATTCTATTACTCAGAAAAAGCCTTTTGAGCTCTGGCTTAGATATTTTCCAAATACCCCTGCCCAAATTCTCAATAAAAAATACCTAAATTGGATTTAAATCCTGGTGTAAAATCTTTTCTTCAAATGCAAAAACTTTGCAGAAGTCATGCTCAAAAATGTATTGAAAAATCCTATGAATATGAGAAGAAGAGATGGGACAAATCCCATAAAGAATACACTTTTAAAAATGGTGATGAAGTACTGATTTCTACAGTCCACTTCAATTTACAAGTTAATAACAAATTGAAAGACCCATTTTTAGGTCCATTTGTTGTCAGAAAAATGGTTGGTGATGATGCAGATGAAGTTATCTTATATGCTCCATATGACAGAAAACACCCTGTTTTTCCAATATCTCTTTTGAAACCTTAAACATCCAATAGTGATTTATTTCCCAAAAGGAGGGGAAGACCAAAGAAAACCCCTAATGAAACCACTGTGAGAGAAGAAATTGATAAGATTCTGAATGACAGAATAGTTACTGCTGAAAAAGGTACAGAATACTTATTGAGATTCAAGAATAAATCATTTGAATTTGATTCTTGGATACCTGGGAAGGAGATATCTAATCTTCCTACCTTGCTAAAGAAATATAAAAAGAAAAAATCATAACATTTTTTATTGTTTTTTTAGAGTGAGGGAGTGTCAGCCAGGCTACTAGACTAATCCAGTAAAATAATTAATTATTTTACTGAGATGAAGCCACACCTTTTTAATTCATACTATTAATTAATTATTTTATATTTACTTATGTATTACTTACAATAAACTAACTAAGTACAATAAGTAAATTTAGTAATTATATAAAATTAATAATAATGTCCCTTATATTTTACTTTCTAACACTGTGCTCAATGACAGGATGAAAAGGAGTAAAATTATACTAAAATACTAAAGACTAAAAAAATATAAATTTCTTTATTAAGAAATTTAAAATTCTATTAATATAAAATTTTAATTCAAAATTTTTTACATTAAGTGTGACAATTACAGGGAGCTCTAAAACTATATCAAATAATGAGATACTTTTTATTGATGCATAATTTTAGTATACCTTTTTTATGTGCACATTCTTATTTTTGAAATGGTTTTTCTCTCACACTCCCTTATTGATAGTTGTTAACTCTGTGTGTTATCTCTCTCCTTTTGCCTATAAAAGGCCTTCTCTTTTGTGTTGTTTTAGGAATTCATTACTTACCAATTTTTACTAAAACATTTATTGTTATTAAATAATCATTACTATTATTTATCTTTTTAGCATTTACATTATTGTAATTATAAATCATAAATCATAATAATATTGATAAAACTCTACCTCTTTTATTTGAGTAAAGTAACATATAAGATAAAATTATGTACTTGACTTTGAGAGTTTCCAAATCCACCGTCCAATAATGTAAATTGCCACCAAAAATCTTCTAGACCAAAAGGAGTCCCCCAACACTATCACTCTTGATTACTTCTCAGCCACATCTTGATTATCTACTATTACTCAAATTCTTTCTTGATTTCTTCTTTGATATCCTTATGAATGTCTTTTAACATATCTCATATATTCTTTTGTACATCATTAAACATTTCTATATGCTTGTTTTTGTGCTGTACTTTCGCTGAGTAGATGATGATGTTGGTAGAGACATCATATAGTGAAATTATAAAGGACTATGTGAAATGTTTGAATCTTGGTAGAAAGAAATGGGGTTTTTTGAGCAAAAGACCTACCTTTTTTATATTCTACACTTTTATTTGTTAGTACCATCTTATGAATTGAAAACTCTTTATTTGAGTGTATTTTGTATTGAACACTTATAGTGCTTAGAGCTATTTCTTCCTTTGTACTATTTTTTTTGAAAAGAAGTTAAATTTTAAAATGCAAGTTCTCTCAACATGCAACTAAATGCATGAAACATGTATTTTTAATCTTCAAAGAAAGGTTGACATCAAGTAATTTATTTTAATCTGTTCATATTTACATTTTTAAAAATTTTCAGTATATAAATATGCTTTTAAAAATATTTTCCAGCCAAATCAAAAAATATCAAAAAAAAAGAAAATGAAAAAGCAATATTGTCCCATGAAATTGACTATGGGAGGGGGTCAGGATTACCAAATTTTCATATTTACTTCATTAATTAATAAGTAAACTAGTCAAAAAAGATAATCAACAAACTAAAAGTAATGGAATTCATGACACTACCCACCAATTAGTTCTGATGTGACTGAAGTCAAGGAATACATTTGACATAAAATTTTATTTTGAACTCATTAAATCAATTAATTATTTGAATGATTACCTATATAAAGCAGCAAGGCTCAATGGCCGATTACTTAATGTTGATGATTAACTTTAATGATTTTTAATTATAAATTTTAAGAAATAAATATGATTCTTTTCAAGTCCTTTATTTACCATACTTTGCCTCCCTCCCTAATGATTTACATTTCATTAAAACTTTTGTAGAAAAAAAAGAAGAAAAAAAAACAAAAAAAAATGCTCAGAAACAAGCAGGAAACATCCTGGCACTTTTTCTGAAATTATTTGTTAAAAAAAAAAGACTGAAAATGCTTGGAAACAGACAGAAAATGTCCAGGCACTGTTCAC